>OY757310.1:6029227-6535237 GCA_963583905.1 Stenurella melanura
GATACCAACTTAATCTATTATCTAATATTACTCCTAAAAATGTTATAGTCTGGGGGTTACTGCTCTTGGTGGAAAAAGGTAATGTATGGGTTTTGTTGGTGTTTAACACAATTTGTTAACATTAAACCAGTCAGAAGACTTGGCTAAAATGTTGCTTTGCAAATCAACAACATTAGTACCGGTATTCCTCAAATATGCCGCGAAAGTAGTGTCGTCTGCAAAAAGGACTGTTAATGCTGAAAGACCATTAGGTAAATCATTAATATAAATTAAAAACAGCAGCGGTCCTAGCACACTATCCTGCGGCACACCGCGTCCCACTGCTAACATGTTGTTAAGTTTATCATTGTAACACACCCATTGATATCTGTCGGATAAATACGATGGCATAAATTCGTGAACTACACCCTTAAAACCATAAAATTCTATCTAATAAAATTTCTTTGGAAAAGTAATCGCTAATCTAGATACACATTCAGATTCAAAAAAATCTAGCGATTAAAAAAACCTTCTACCTAATTCTGACTCAAAAGACTCTCTGGTGCTCGGTCTATTATGTTAATATAATTAGAATTTATTCCTATATTTTTTTTACACGCTATCACAAATCGATGTCGATGCGTCCAATTAATTCGAGTTGTTTATTCGGAGGCAGGCATGTTATGACGAAATTTATTCTGAATAATTATGAATATTTGAGGAGTTGGAAAGGAAACGGATGTTAATTAATTCAGCTCATTAATTCTCCAGACTTAATTTTTACTTTTACTTAGCTAAGAACACATTCTTAATTTGCATTCTTTACGAAGATAAATTAGAACTAGACTGCTGTTCGCGATAAATATTAAACAGTTATTTTATTATTATTAATTGGCTTGAAATATTTGCATGTTTGGGGTGTTTAATCGATACTTTTAATTAATAGCAGCAAATATATTTCTATTTCAACTGAATTAACGAACTAAAATAATTCCCATTGTTATCGCCGCAGTAAATTAGTTGCCCTTTTGTTTATTGTGTTTTGAAAACTTTATTTTTTAGGTAACGACCATAGTGAAAATAGTCCAGTGACGAACCACGGTGTATAGTTCTTCTCATCTATATAACAAGTTGAAAAAACATGGCAAAAACATTAAAGATACCGGCGTTCCGGCTAGTTATGGAAGTGTCGAGCAGGGACAGGGTAGGCTTTAGTTTCTCCTAAACATTGACAATTTACTTTGAATCATACTTGATACTTCAACAATGAATTATTTATATCAAACAGAGAAGTGTTAAACGAAATAATTATTGATTTAACACTGTAGACGTTTAGTTTTAATTTTAGTCATATGAAACTGATGTAAAAAGTTTAAATCCAAATTTCATCATTTAGCCAATGACCACCTGTACGAAACGAGGCCGATTCTGTACTGCGCTAGCATGTGCCTGTTTGTGCACAAGGCCATATATCACACTGTCACACGGGAGATGGGGGCGACCTGCACCATACAATTGAAAACGACTTGCAGTAGAAATATAACATAAAATTTGTCGCGTATTTTAAGCTATGAAGGTAACGTACAATGTAATTATTATTTAAAAAAAAATAATATGGTCATGGTCCCGAGTTCGGTCAGAGACGAAGGCAGACCCGTTTAAGTAGTTCCTAGAAAATCTCAAATAAACTCTGTTAAAACGATGCTAAATCGTAAGAAATTATGATGATTTAAAACGCTGACAATTCTACATTAGTTGATATAAATTAGCATAAGCCTGGCTAATTCATATGGTTGATATTTTTTGATTAAAACATCACTAAAAGCATATACAAACAACTTGAAAATGACCCAGTGCTAGGCCTCAAGTGGTTCATATCATAAACTTATAAATTATCCTGCAACAAAAAACCATAGTGACAGATATATGAAGTAAAGTGTAGCAAATCAGACAAGAAAGGCGATTACAGAAATCTAAGCTATATTAATTCTATTTATTTGAAATATTAATGCATGAACTTAATTTTTTAACAGATATGTTTTGTTTAATTTGTAGCTTTAGTTTTCATTTATTTATTTCTTTATTAAGATTGAAAAAATTGAAATTAAAAAGGTATTAAACAGGGGCAGTGAAATAGAAAAATTCCTCGGAATTGGAAAACGGAAATTAAAAATGATTTCTTCAAAAACAAACCCATATACAGTGTGTACGAAATATTCCCTCGGACCTCTTTCCCATGATCCGCTAAAAAAAGTTCTTTTTTACCACGAGATAAATGGATATTTACCTGTGGAACGATTAATACATAAAAGCTCTTTGAGGCGAGCTAATGTATGTATGTCCTGGCAGACAAACGAAAGGGACGCACTGATGCAGAACGTTGAACAGAAAACACAGATTTCTGGAAAACATGAAACCATATATGGACGAGGCGGGCAGAAGGAGATGCATTCATCCGAGGTTCGGTTCCGGCACGCGGCTTGGCCGTCCGTCGGGCGTGTTCGGTGGACGACCAAGCTGCATGTTGGAACGAACCTCCAATCAATAATAGGGCCATTCTGTAATATTGCACAGCGAAATTAAGGTGCTAACACTTTTCATATATCAAATTACATGTGCGAATGAGTCCATCCAGAGGTGGAGTCTCTGATTTCTTTGCAGTGCGCATCTTTCGTACGCAAGTGAGATGTCCGCAACTAAGACAACACCTTATAAATAATTATGTATTAAAAAATATACAGGGTGTAATTAGTTTCACGTCATTAAAAAAAACTTGACTAGACAAACAAAAAACCTATATGACTTTTTTCTCTAAGGGCACTTTGAAAAAACTGACCTAAGTTTAAAAATTTAATGTTAAGGTAGGAAACATTTGAGAACCAATGTTTTTCAGGGACAATGAATGTTATAGTTCTGAATATTAGAAATAATAAAAAACTGTAACACCCGACTTGTGCTCCCGCCGGAAGAAGCGCCGCACTTTGATGGGATTACTTGTACCGAACTTTTTATACCACTAATTATGAAAATGTAAATTATTCCTTGTCTTTCGGCACAACGCTAGCATAGCATGGTCGCAGAGGTTTAAAGAGATTTGTTTACATCTGTTTTTAATTTGGAGCAAAGTTATTGTAGCTTTTATTGTCCTTTATAAGAATTTATAAAATTTAAAAGTGGTTTATTAACATTTGTAACATTGTGTTAAAAACTTAAAAAATTAGTAATTATTTTATGAAATTGGAAAACGAACAGTTAGATGTCAGAGATACGATAACAGAAAGTAGTTATGTATTTTAAGTTAGGAAAACGTCTGATTTTTTTAACGAATTGAGCGCATAATTTTTCACAATCAGGTATCCAAAACGAGGGGTCAACCACTGGCCGAAAATGTGTACAAGTATTCCAGGAATACTGCATTCCTGCAGTATTTCCGAGAATACTGAGTATTCCTGAGTAATCCAGAGTATTCCCGAGTATTTCCTAGTATTTCCGAGTATTCTCAAGTATTTCACATTATTTCCGAGTATTCCAGAGTATTCCCGTGGTATTTCTGAACATTTGTACTCGTTTTCCGGTAGTAGTTAACCCCTCAAACCTATCAAATTCACATTGATTCATATTTTGTAAATCTGTTATAAGACAATTAATAATTACAAAACTAATGGTTCAAATCCAATACATATATTATTTTTACCTCGATTTTAAAAAATATACAGGGTGTTCCAGATTTAAACGGACATACTCTAGTGGAAGGTAGAGCACACTCAGCTGAGTTCAGAACATCCCTATACTTACCGTTGACTTACCGTACGCTTTTAGGTTAATGAATAGCTTAAGTGATTTTGGAAAAATTCCAGAACCGACCTCCATTTTTTTAATATGGCTCTTAGGATCGTTAACATCACACTGTATATTATTTTTTTGGTAAATGTTAGTAAACTTTTAAAAAGCCTATGGACCAGTTTATAAAATAATGTCATAATATTTGATGGCACGTTTATGGTTATTGTTCAATAAATTTTCAGAAATATTGAAATACCAAATTTGATTTTCTACAAATAACAATCCAGTTGCTAACATCATTATACTCTTCGCAAATACAAAGCGAAGAGTATATTGCATTCGATCGGCACATTTCTAAAACCGGTAATATTGCTCGTAGAGAAAAAAATTTATCAAAACAACGCTCTTTTATCTATTTGTTAAATTTCTGCTACTTCGCGAGAAGTGACCGCAACTTTTGATTTTAGACGGAACACTGTGCATATTTTTACATTTTTGGACTCTAGAGATCATTGCCTCTACTAATTTCATAACAGTTTACAACATTTTTAAAATTTGATAGCCACTTTTAATTTCTAATTTAGGATGCTGTGACCCATCTGAAATTGTTCAATATTCATAAATAATGAAAGAAAAGTACATACTGATTTCTTTGGTCGTTGATTTGTGTTACAGTGGCCCGAAATTCATAAAATCACATTCTTCGAAATTACTCAAAATTTTCAAATGGGAGAATATTACTTTCATGCCACAGCTAATAGTATATTATTTAACATGCAATAATGTAAGTAATAACTCACGGAGATGAAGTTCGTTGCACGAGCCGCAGGCGAGTGCTGTAATTAATCGAGTGAGTTATTACCATTGTCGCAAGTTGAAACTGAAGAAAACCACACCCTGTGTATTAATTTAAAAATTTATTTCCGCTTCTATTAATCCAAATTTACGTAATTCTGAAATTCTGTATAATTCGACACGCGATTAAATATCACCCGGTACGTACCTAATAATATCCTACCCAATTTTCATGCTAGAACATAAATGTTTTAGAATTTGTCCGATTCGTATAGTTTTAAATATTTTTAAGTCTACCTAAAACGTACAAAACTTGATGTAAAGGCCAGTTCGAAAAGGCACATATCACTTGAAATTTTACGATGTTAATCTAAACAAAGATAAGGCATAGGCACAGATGGCTCGGTTTTCCGTGAGAACGGTACCAAAAACTACGCAGTTTTGTGTGTAACGTCATCGCTCTTTCGGGTATAAATACCCGCGAGAAGTTTGTACAAGGGTCACTTCTTTGAGACCGCTACTACGAATGATAATTAATCCTCGAATACGAGTCTGATAATTATCAATGCTTTACTTGCTGACCACCATCCTGAATGATAATTAATCCTCGGATACGAGTCTGATAATTATCAATATACTAGCTGACCGCCATCCACTGGTCAAGCCGATTCCGAAGCATTGCATTGCATAGCTTTAGTTTTCATTTATTTATTTCTTTATTAAGATTGAAAAAATTGAAATTAAAAAGGTATTAAACAGGGGCAGTGAAATAGAAAAATTCCTCGGAATTGGAAAACGGAAATTAAAAATGATTTCTTCAAAAACAAACCCATATACAGTGTGTACGAAATATTCCCTCGGACCTCTTTCCCATGATCCGCTAAAAAAAGTTCTTTTTTACCACGAGATAAATGGATATTTACCTGTGGAACGATTAATACATAAAAGCTCTTTGAGGCGAGCTAATGTATGTATGTCCTGGCAGACAAACGAAAGGGACGCACTGATGCAGAACGTTGAACAGAAAACACAGATTTCTGGAAAACATGAAACCATATATGGACGAGGCGGGCAGAAGGAGATGCATTCATCCGAGGTTCGGTTCCGGCACGCGGCTTGGCCGTCCGTCGGGCGTGTTCGGTGGACGACCAAGCTGCATGTTGGAACGAACCTCCAATCAATAATAGGGCCATTCTGTAATATTGCACAGCGAAATTAAGGTGCTAACACTTTTCATATATCAAATTACATGTGCGAATGAGTCCATCCAGAGGTGAAGTCTCTGATTTCTTTGCAGTGCGCATCTTTCGTACGCAAGTGAGATGTCCGCAACTAAGACAACACCTTATAAATAATTATGTATTAAAAAATATACAGGGTGTAATTAGTTTCACGTCATTAAAAAAAACTTGACTAGACAAACAAAAAACCTATATGACTTTTTTCTCTAAGGGCACTTTGAAAAAACTGACCTAAGTTTAAAAATTTAATGTTAAGGTAGGAAACATTTGAGAACCAATGTTTTTCAGGGACAATGAATGTTATAGTTCTGAATATTAGAAATAATAAAAAACTGTAACACCCGACTTGTGCTCCCGCCGGAAGAAGCGCCGCACTTTGATGGGATTACTTGTACCGAACTTTTTATACCACTAATTATGAAAATGTAAATTATTCCTTGTCTTTCGGCACAACGCTAGCATAGCATGGTCGCAGAGGTTTAAAGAGATTTGTTTACATCTGTTTTTAATTTGGAGCAAAGTTATTGTAGCTTTTATTGTCCTTTATAAGAATTTATAAAATTTAAAAGTGGTTTATTAACATTTGTAACATTGTGTTAAAAACTTAAAAAATTAGTAATTATTTTATGAAATTGGAAAACGAACAGTTAGATGTCAGAGATACGATAACAGAAAGTAGTTATGTATTTTAAGTTAGGAAAACGTCTGATTTTTTTAACGAATTGAGCGCATAATTTTTCACAATCAGGTATCCAAAACGAGGGGTCAACCACTGGCCGAAAATGTGTACAAGTATTCCAGGAATACTGCATTCCTGCAGTATTTCCGAGAATACTGAGTATTCCTGAGTAATCCAGAGTATTCCCGAGTATTTCCTAGTATTTCCGAGTATTCCCAAGTATTTCACATTATTTCCGAGTATTCCAGAGTATTCCCGTGGTATTTCTGAACATTTGTACTCGTTTTCCGGTAGTAGTTAACCCCTCAAACCTATCAAATTCACATTGATTCATATTTTGTAAATCTGTTATAAGACAATTAATAATTACAAAACTAATGGTTCAAATCCAATACATATATTATTTTTACCTCGATTTTAAAAAATATACAGGGTGTTCCAGATTTAAACGGACATACTCTAGTGGAAGGTAGAGCACACTCAGCTGAGTTCAGAACATCCCTATACTTACCGTTGACTTACCGTACGCTTTTAGGTTAATGAATAGCTTAAGTGATTTTGGAAAAATTCCAGAACCGACCTCCATTTTTTTAATATGGCTCTTAGGATCGTTAACATCACACTGTATATTATTTTTTTGGTAAATGTTAGTAAACTTTTAAAAAGCCTATGGACCAGTTTATAAAATAATGTCATAATATTTGATGGCACGTTTATGGTTATTGTTCAATAAATTTTCAGAAATATTGAAATACCAAATTTGATTTTCTACAAATAACAATCCAGTTGCTAACATCATTATACTCTTCGCAAATACAAAGCGAAGAGTATATTGCATTCGATCGGCACATTTCTAAAACCGGTAATATTGCTCGTAGAGAAAAAAATTTCATATCACTGTGTTGGTGATCGAATTCTGAACAACTTTCAAAATGTCCGTCTGTCTGTCCGTCCACCCGTCACGTTTCTTATAAGCACAATAACTTAAGAACGAAAAGTCCGATTGTATTGAAATTTGGACAGTAAGTTAGTGTTAGCTAGAGGAAGAACCCTATTTGAGCAAAAAAAAAAATACAATTTTTTTCTTATGTTTTGTAATTAAACTAAAAATGTCTAAAACTAAGGCGAAGAGTATAGCGGTTAGCTTGTTTTATTAATTTTAGCTAAATACCCCGTAAAAGATGTTGTTATTTGTTTTTGGTTTGACATTCAGTGTTTTTAAGCTTTTTTTAGTTTAAATTTCATCCAAAATAATACACATTCCATTTCTTTCATGAAAGAAAACGAATGCTAGTGAAGAGCGAGGTGAAGAGGCTTGAATTAACAAAAACAATTTAAAAAAATATTAAATACCTTTTGAGAATAACTTGAAAATATTAAAGACAAAAGTTTGCAATTTTATTTTGTCAAAATAAATTTATTTAGAACTTTAAATAATTGAAGAAAAAAATTTAAAACGGTGCAAATAACAGGTTTTCAAAATGAACGCCCCCAGCGTCAATACATTTTCGAGAACGTTTTAATATGTTTTTCACCAACCTATCAATCACTTCCGGGTTATTTCTAATATTATCACATACAGTAATAATATTTTCTAGAAGCTGTTCACTTGTATTGAACTCTTCATTGTAGACCTCTGACTTGAGACGACCCCATAAAAACTATTCTAGAGGTGTAAGATCAGGAGACCTTGGTGGCCAGTTTACCGGACCTCCGCGACCAATCCATCTGTTGGTGTAATTCTGGTTCAGATGATCCCGGACCGGTACAGAAAAATGGGGACCAGCACCATATTTCATTTTTAGCTCGAAAAAAACGCACCGAACAGAGCACAGAACACAGAAAGAACTGACGATCTCAAGCGGAATGCGACCTTTGATGTGTTACACGGCCGTTTCGTGCCCTATTGAGTGACGCACCGCGCTTCAAATACGTCCTTTAAAAGTCGTATATTTCGAGAACAACATATCGGATTCATCTAAAATTTTCAATATCGCCTAATTTTAAGTAATACTTTATCCACAACAACTACTAAATGAAATTCATTAAATGAGTCCATTAACGTAATACATATTGTTATACTAAAATACACAATACACGTCATTGAAAAGTTAAAATAAATTTTATTTAATCCGACTTATTACACCAGAATAGTTTTTTTTACCTGCTGATTCCTATTTTAAGAGGTAATGGTATATTGGGGCCGACATCCGCATATGAACTGAGGCGGTTTTAGTATTTTGCGACGGTATTATATATTATACATAGGCACTAATCATACCAAGTATATAGACTATGAGCCGGTGCGTATCCTTGACTCGATTTTCGACTATTTTCAAAGTATTCCGGAGCATTCCTGAGTATTGCCGGGGTATTCCTGAGTATTCCAGAGTATTGCCGGGATTCCTTAGTATTCCCGTGTATTGCTGAGTATTCCCGTGGTATTCCTGAAAATTTGTACACGTATTTCCGGCAGTGGTTCACCCCTCGATCCAAAACTAAAAATCGAGTCTTTGGTCTCTATGAAAATCAATGTAAACAATAATAAACAGATCAAAACAAGACAGCGAATACTAATAATAATAATCATACCTTTAATGCCCAATAGGTAACACCCAATAAACTGAACTATTTTTTTTAAATTTTTCACAAAAATTGTTCCAAATGACCTCCTTTCAACACATTTGGTAAATTAGGATCATTTTTTATGGTTTTTATGCACATTAAAATAAGTTGTTGCAATTGTTCTAAAGGGTCAATTGGATCACGGTAAACCAGTGATTTAAAATGCCCCCAAAAATAAAAGTCCATCGAATTTAAGTCAGGCGATCTAGCAGGCCATGGTACTGGTCCGCCACGTCCAATCCATAGTCGAGGAAACTTTCTGTTCAAAAAATTTCGAACAGCCAGACTAAAATGGACTGGCGCGCCATCGTGCAAATACTACATTCTTCTGCGGGTAGCCAAGGGTGCATCTTCCAGCAAATTTGACTATGTTCGTTGCAAAAAAATTTAAGTATACATCACTACTTAATCTAACGGGTAATTGTATAGGTCCAATTATTTCATTACTGCAAATTCCTGCCTACAAATTTACGCTGAACCGTCGTTGAAAATGCGCCCTTCTTATTACACGTGGATTTTCGTCTGCCCAATAGTGCATATTTTTTAAATTAAACAGTCCATTTCTGGTAAAACCCGACACATCGGAGAAACACAGATCGTTTAAAAAATCCTCATTTGCTGCGTGTTTTCTTAAAATCCACTTACAAAATTGCATTCGCTCTGCAAAATCTTGACGTTCTAGTGCTTGGACTCGTTGATGGTGATAGGGATGTAAGTTCTTATCTCTCAATGTCCTCCATACCACAAAATGGGATACTCCCACACGGTTCGCGATATCGCGGGTGCTTAAAGTTGGATCATCTTCTACAAGTTCCAAAATGTGAACCTCTGCGTCAATTATCCTTTCTTCGCGTTGCGGACCTCGTTCTCCTCTACGTCCATCGAGACGAGCTGTTTCTCGAAGACGCTGGTCAATACTAACAAATGTTCGAGCACAAGGATGGCGTCGATTAAACGATAAGGCTCTTCCGCACCAGCTTCATTTCCACCACTTTCTCCATACACCAAGTGCATATCCGCGAGCTCTGGTGTAATCTCCCATAATATCCAAAATCCGCGTTTTAAAACACCACACGAAACTGTGAATTAACGTTATCAATAAAGAAAACAAAAAGAAAAACTTGGTCCAAAACAGAACGAGAAGTAGTGTGTCTTACGTAACCAAGTACTAACGACTTGAACGATAAGTCAATAAAATAAATCTTAACATAAGTGGCACAAAATTTAAAAAGAATAAAAGCAGCAGACAAAACCAAGGAACGGGTAGGTTGCGTCGTGTGTACGTTATTTACCAAGTAAGGACAAAAACTGAAATTATGACTTGAGAATATTACAAGGAAGAGTATAGTACTCGTAATAAGATAATATGGCAGCGAAGAAGTAAAAAACATGGCGGTGTCCTCTGTCGGTCGCTTTTAACTGCTGTGTCGGCATGCTTTTCGACAAGACGCGAGGCAATAAATCCTACCCCAATATGCCAGCAGTTCTCAAACTGTTAATAATTATTTTGCAAATTTTTGTTTATTTTTTTTTTCTCCAAAACTATGAGCTTTAGATCCCATGTTATATAAGGTTTTTTTGTTTGTCTTGTCGTTCTCTATCATCAGCTTCTGACATGACATGAAACTAATTACACCCTATATATATACATTATACTTTAGAGCTTCAAAAAACGAGAAATTGGCGATTTCCAATTTTTAATAATTAATAATTTTGAAAACATCAACTTACGAAAAAAAGTTATCGAACATTTCTTGTTGGAAATCGGTCAAAAGTATTTCAAAAAGTTCCCTTTGTTATTAATAAAAGTGTTTTAAACAATAACAGACCAGGTTACCACCTGGTAACACGAATTTTCATAACCAGTAGTGTTTCCTGAATCAAATATTTCAGAAATACTCCGTATTTGGGCAGTTTTACGCTTTACATAAAATAGAATTAAAAGCAAAAAAATCCCCAGGCAATTTCAACTACGGGCACTTTACATACATTTGCGTGGATTCCAGCAAAGTTTCGCAGAGCCGACCATTAGCATAGTCCACTGGCAGCTCACGGGCCCTTCTTCCACAATGGAACTTCCAATAGCCGTGTGAATTAATTACAGCTAGTGCTCGACGTCGTTTTACAAATTACATCTCATCTCGCCTCCCGGGTTGCGTTGCTTCTTTTTTATTCCGCACTTGCTTTAATAGACTCGAGCTTATTGTTCGTGAACATGCAATACATTACAAGTTCGTTCGTGATCACTCAGCGTGACGAGTCCGCTCAGCTCCGAGCCGATTCAACGAACAGCTTGCCTACCCACCACGGTACAATGTACCGCTCGGGCCTCGGCCTTAACAATAGCGTAAAATATCCAGGCATGCAAGGAGGCATTCAACTAATTTCACTTAATAATCATCGTTCACTTCGGGACGAGACGTCAGAAAATACGTATTTTTTTTCTCGAAAGACATAAAGTAAAATTGAAATAGAAGTGAATATTTCAACCTACGATATAAATATATAACAATATAAAAATATATATAAAAACATCTGCCAAAGATCTAAGATCTCTTCACTATATAAGAAAATACAACAACGAAGAATTTTTCTTTAAATACTATAATAAATACTGTAATATCTACAGAAAAGTTATTAAACAAGCTAAAGAAGACCATTACAAGTTCAGAACAGAACGTGCCAGTATTGGAGCAAAAGAAAGCTGGGCTATTATAATCGAACTTAAGGGTAAAAGCCAACCGCGTGTAATATCGTCTTTAAACCCCAATATTATAAATAACTACTACTGTTCAATCGCAGGCAATCTAATGGAAAACATAATTCCAACAAATGACCCCTTGAGCTACCTTGGAGAAATATACAATCATACGACCTTATACCTTTATAACACAAACATCGACGAACTTAAAGAAATCATAAGCGCCATTAAAAATAAGAAGTCGTCTGGCCTCAACGAAGTCTGTAAATATATTCGAAAATCTACCAGACTCGGCTCATTATATATTAGCATCTTTAATAAACGAATCATTTGAATCCGGAACATTCCGTCATCTTTTTTAAAAACTTCGGCATTTATTCCACTTTATAAGGGCGGAGAGGTAGATAATCCATCTAACTTCCGACCCATCTCACTAATCCCAAATTCTCTAAAAATTAGTTTAAAAAAGGGATGTAGAATTTTTGTCCTCCTGCAACCTACTAAGTGATCAACAATTCGGATTTCAAAAGGAAAAAAGTACAAATGATGCAATGTTCTAATTTTTAAGTCAGATTTATACCGAAATAAATAACGGGGAGGCAGCGGCGGCAATTTTCTGCGACTTATCGAAAGCCTTTGATTATGTCCAGCATAAAATATTGTTACAAAAGCTTGAGCATTATGGTTTTCGAGGCACTACCCTAAAGTGGTTTCAATCATATCTATCAAACCGTAGCGAAATAGTTAGAAATCCAAATTATTCTAATAAACTAAATATAAAGTTTGGGGTACCCCAAGGTTCTGTTCTTGGCCCAATTATTTTTTTATTATATATCAACGACCTGACAAAAATTAATATTGAAGGACAATTCACTTTATTTGCTGACACCACCTAACTGTGCCACAATAAAGATGCTAGTGTCCTTCAGCAAATGGTGTCGGCGGATATAAATAAAGTCAAAGAGTGGTGTGACTCCAATTTGCTTTCATTCAACATTAACAAAACAAACATAACTACATTTCAATTTAACGAACATCTCCCTAGGTAACCATTTTCTTTCTTGAAAATAAACCCGGCTCAAGATTTCTTGGACTAAACACTGACTGCAAGTTAAAGTTCAACGAACACATTAAACTACTACTACAAACTAACATCCGGATCCTACTCTATCAGAGCGTGAGGAAAACTTTTTCAGGAAATGCTTGGATCTTCTTATTCTATTGAGTTAGTCTCGAGACTCTCAAGTGTAGTCCATTACTGCAACGCATGTGGGTTTAAAGCATCCCTGCCATAACCTTGTTATGTTTTAGGTTAGATAGAAATATTTGAAAATAGCAATATCGCCTGGTTTCCATTGTGGTCATTGAAAATCTATTTAAAAAAACCTGGCTGTGACAAGCCAACTGATGAGTATATTCCATAACTTTTGAACCGTAATAATTTTGACTTCGTACTTTTTAATAATATGGGCCCTAATATTAGGGGTTTCGGAAGAGTAACGAATACTCAAGTTTGGATCAGACAAAAACAAGTATCTTCAAAGGATCTGAATAGAAATTCCAAAACCTTAAAGGCTTCTTTCTAACTTACTCTATTTATTAGAGATACGAAGAAAAGTTCTGTATCAAAAATTACTCCAAGATCTTTGAAGAACTATTAGTATTCATAGAGAGTTTAAGGACGTCTACGTAAAGTTAGCAGTCAACCTGAACAACTTTCGCAATATCGTTTGTAACTAGATTGAAAAGCAAAGGCCCGATGATATTGATCTTTGTGGAACACCAAATGTTGTCAGGTATTTGATACACTTAAATCCGCGATAAGCTACATATTGTTTTCTGCCTAAAAGAGTCGATTTTAAAACTACAAGATATTTTTGAATTACGGCGTGGTCGATGGTGTCGAACGCTTTAGAAAAAATCTAGATACATTACATTCATTTTCTTCTACTTTGATCAATGGTCTCAGAAATGAATTCAGTAATACCTACATATTAGATCAGAGGTGGTGAAGCAACCCTTTACAAAACTGTGCTGGTAGGTTTTTGTCAAATACTCAACGCAACATTTTCCAATAATTATGAAAGCAGGCAGAAAATTTATTCTTAAGAATGTGTTTGCACGCCACAGTAAATTCGTATATAGAAAAAGCGAACTAATGGTTATGCCGATATAATAGGAATCATAAATTGGCTAGCTATAAGTAGTGATTTCATCATCAGTTGTTGGCAACAGAATTGTGCAGGGCCGTACGGACACTATTGGAAGCCTTGACTAGATTTACAGCAGTGAATAAAAAATGATTCAGTTCCTATTAAACTTTTGAAATAGGATTTGATGATTGTAAATAATTAAACAATTCGTGGTTACGTTAGGCGGTAGCCACCGCAACTATCTACAAAATCTAATAACGCAGTAATTGTTTCAATTATTGTTAGATATTGTTTTTTGTGATTTTCTTTTTCAAATTTTAATGGTTATTCATCGATTTTCGTGTGTAGGTGTTTTTTGTGGCATTTCACTTTCAATGTAAAAATGGTCATCATCTGGTGACAAAAATTTAATGTTTTAGGAAAAATCTGAAAAAATTAGGGGTGGTACTCAGTAAGGGGAGAGAAATCGAATGTCGCGCACCGGAGTTCTCCATCTGCGTTCTTTCTTCGGGTAGGGTCCTCGGAATATAGAACAGTTTCACTTCTTTCGTGTGTAGGTGTTTATCATGGAATTTCACTTTCGTTATGAAAGTGGTCATCATCGGGCGACAAATTTTCGATGTTTTAGGAAAATTCTGAAAAAAATCAGCAGTAAGGGGAAAGAAATCGAATAGCGCACAGTGGCGTTCTCCGTCTGCATTCTTTATGTGGATAGGGCCCTCGGAAAGTGAAAAAATGTCATATTTTTCGTGTGTAGGTGTTTTTCGTGGCATTTCACTTTCGGTATGAAAGTGGTCATCATCGGGCGACAAAATTTCGATGTTTTAGAAAAAATCTGAAAAATATCAGGGGTATACAATAATGGGAGACAAATCGAATAGCACTCAGTGGCGTTCCCGTCTGCGTTCTTTATGTGGTCATCATCGGGCGACAAAAATTATATGTTTTAGGAAAAATCTGAAAAAAAAACAGGGGTACAGAGCAAGGGGAAATAAATCGAATAGCGTGCAGTGGCGTTCTCAGCCTGCGTTCTTTATGTGGATAGGGGCCTCGGAAAGTAAAAAAAATGCCACATTTCTCGTGTGTAGATGTTTTTCGTGGCGTTTCACTTTCGGTATAAAAGTGATCATCATCGGGTGACAAAATTTTGATATTTTAGAAGAAACATGATAAAAGTCAGGGGTATGCAATAACTGGAGACAAATCGAATAGCGCACAGTGGTGTTCCTGTCTGCGTTCTTTATGTGGATAGAGCCCTCGGAAAGTGAAACAATGTCACATTTTCATGTGTAGGTGTTTTTCGTGGCATTTTACTTTCGGTATGAAAGTGATTATCGGGTGACAAAATTTTGATGTTTTAGAAAAAATATGAAAAATATCAGGGGTATACAATAATGGGAGACAAATCGAATAGCACTCAGTGGCGTTCCCGTCTGCGTTCTTTATGTGGATGGGGCCCTCGGAAAGTGAAAAAATGTCACATTTTTCGTGTAGGTGTTTTTCGTGACATTTCACTTTCGGTATGAAAGTGGTCATCATCGGGTGAAATTTCGATGTTTTAGGAAATCTGAAAAAATCAGAGGTACGCAGTAAGGGGAGAGAAATTGAATAGAGCACAGTGGCGTTCTCCGTCTGCGTTCTTTATGTGGATAGGACCCTCGGAAAGTGAAATAATGTCATATTTCACTTTCGGTATGGAAGTGGTCATCATCGGGCGACAAAATTTCGATGTTTTAGTAAATATCTGAAAAAATTAAGGGGTATGCAGTAATGGGAGACAAATCGAGTAGAGCACAGTGGCGTTCTCTTTCTGTGTTCTTTATGTAGGTAGGACCCTCGGAACGTGAAAGAATGTTACATTTTTCATGAGTAGGTGTTTTTTGTTACATTTCATTTTTGGAATGACAGTGGTTATCGTCGGGTGACAAAATTTCGACGTTTCAGAAAAAATCTAAACAAACTCAGGAGGACGTAGGAAGGTGAGAGAAATGGAATGGCGCAAAGCGCAGCTCTGTCTCGTTTCGTTCTCGGTGGAAGTGGTGAAAAACTTCGATTTTCATTCTCCGCTAACTTTGAGCGGCCGTATCTCGGAAACGAAGGACCGCAGCGACTTTCGGTTTGCGCCACTCGATTTCTCGTTTGATTTTAAATAGCTAAATATGCCATCGAGCTCGTAAGATTTTTTGTTTGGGAGAATTGGTCCTCGAAGCTGGACTCACTTTAGCGGTCCATATCTCATGCAAAAATTACCGGAAAATCATCGGATTGCAGTGGCGTTGAGTGAAATAAAAATCGTAGGAATTGTAGTAATTATATCTGGAAATCAACGTTGGCATGCGTGAGAAAAAAACTGTAATGGAATTTTTTTAAAGAAATTTCATTAAGAGGTCAGTGTTGCTTGAAAAAAATTAAAGTAAAGCGTTTAGCCCTGAAAAGTCGTGAATTTAAAAATTCAGATGTTTATAACTTATATCTAAACATACAGAGGAACTTTATCTCTGCAAAGAAAGTTGAATTAAGGGGATTCAGAAAAGAAATAACAAAAAGTATCAACTTTTCGATTTTAAACGATTTTTTTATTATTCCATTCATCCCCTAAAAGTCAGACAGATCTTACAGCCAAACAATCAGAAATAGGATGTAAACGCATGTGACCTTTCGTAAGCCAAATTATTAGCTCTACATTTTTTTATCTGAAACCTTTTCCATATCTCTCATCGTTCTCGATTTATACGCAAAAATAAACAATTTCATCCTTTTTGTACCCTTAAGGAAAGTGTAGGACTAATAATATATTAGACTTTTTATTTTACATCTCAGCTCAGCTTTTACATACAACTTTTCCTGTAGAGATCCCCTCTGGTCACATTTTTGCGATTTAACCTACCTATTTGGACTAGTAACTAGGTAGGCGAGAGAAATGGAATGGCGTAAACCGCAGCTCTTTATCTCGTTTAGTTCTCGAGATATGACCTCGGGAAGAGGTGAGAAACTTCGATTTTTACCTTCCGGAGTCTTTGAGCGGCCGTATCTCGGAAACTAAGGATCGCTTCCCGCGATCGTATCTCGAAAACGAAACGAGATAAAGAGCGGTTTGCGCCATTCGATTTCTCTCACCTTCATACCTACCTTTACCCACACCGAAAGTAAAATATCACGAAAAACTCGTAAACACGGAAAATTTCACATTTTCCATTGGGAAACTGTTTCGAAGGCCCCTATTCAGAGAAATAGCACAGATGGAAAACTTCGGTGTCCACTATTCGATTTTGCTCCGCTTACTGCGTATCCTTTTTTTTTAGATTTCTCCTAAAACATCGAATTGTTTGTCACCCGATGATGATAACTTTCACACCGAAAGAAAAATTCAACGAAAAACACCTAAATATGGAAAATGTGACAAATTTTCAAATTTCTGAAGGCCCTATTCAGAAGAAGAACGCAGATGGAACACTCAGGTGTCCGCCAGTCGATTTCTCTTGTCTTCCTACGCACTGCGGGTGCGAACTTTTGCAGGCTTTTCCTTAAACATCAAATTTTCGTCACTTGATGATGATCACTTTCACGCCGAAAGTGAAATATCACGAAAACACATACACACGACAAGCAATGAATAACCATAAAATTATAATGTTTGAAAAAAGAAATTACAAAAACCAGAGGAAAACAATGGAAAGACATTTTGCGTGCTTGAGGAAATGAGAAAATCGGAATTCTTCAAAACAATATTTCTGTACTGATAGTTTAGTTATCATTTTCAAAGACTAACGTGTCATTTTTGCTCCCAGAAAAAATGTAAGCTCTCCTTCGGGGAGTAAGAGACATTTTACTCTTTCAAAATAATAATTGATTATCTACAATCTACACTATTAGAGTGTATGCAAAGATAGTTTGTCTATATGCCACAAGATCAAAGTTCTTTTTAATCCTGCGTGGCATTGATTTTTCACAATCTGGATTACAAATAGGTACATTAACTCCATATAAAAATTACTTTTTACGGTAATGATATGTTATTATTAGATATGCTCCTGATTTATTAGCAATATTACTAACAAAAAGTTATTGAAGATGTAGAATAAACTATAGCCCGGGAGACAGCGACTGAAATCATTTCTATAAAGCTAGATTTTTTTCCAAAGAGATTTTAGATAGCATCTATAATGAAGGTGCAATTCTACCAAACTCTTGGTGGTGCATAAATGGGTAAAAAAATAAAGAAAAAAACAGATGGACGAAAATTTCGTTTTTGGAATTGTCACGAATTGTCAAAAAATGACGATTCGCCTTCGCTCCTGCCGCCCTCAATTTTCGATTTTCACCTCTCGATTCTCGTTGTACGGTCATCGCCGGTCTTCTCCTCGCCATCGAGACATAGAACAGGTCTCCGATCGCCGTATTTATTCAGTTCTTACGTTTGAAAAATTGACTTACGGTCGTGCTAATTGGTGACTATTTTTAAGTGGTTTCCCGAGTTCGAATCCCGCCCAGGGATACTTTTTTTTTTCGTTTTCAATTTTTTTGCAGATATTTTTTATTCTATAAATGCTATTCGCTCCGTTCTATTGCATTTTTCTGAAAAGTTTTGCATTTTCCGCCGCGAAATATTAATCTGCACTATTTCGATTAAAAATTAGAAATTTCCTTACCAAAATAATATAACATAATGGAGTAAATAAAAGCTTATTAACAGATCTATAAAAATACTGTCTGTTCATTAATACTAATGAGGAATATAATTGTCGTGATTTGACTATGTATTGCCGTTTTTGCAATGTCTACCAAAGATTTAGCCACCCGGAAGTAGAATGTGATTTTTGATCCAAATAGAGCATCTTAATATTCCGCGGCGGAAAATGCAAAACTTCTCCGAAAAATGCAATAGAACGGAGCAAATCGCAATTATAGAATCAAAAATATGTGCCAAAAAATTGAAAATGAAAAAAAAAATATCCCCGGGCGGGATTCGAACTCGGGAAACCACTTAAAAATAGTCGCCTATTGGCACGACCGCAAGTCACTTTTTCAAACGTAAGAACTGAACAAATACGGCAATCGGAGGCCCGTTCTATATCTCGATGGCGAGGAGAAGGTCGGCAATGACCGTACAACATGAATCGCGAGGTGAAAATCGAAAATTGGGGCCGGCAGGAGCGAAGGCGAATCATCATTTCTTGACAATTCGTGACAATTCGAAAAACGAAACTTTAAATATTTAATTTTTTACTCATTTATGCATAACTAAGAGTTTGGTAGAATTGCGCCTTCATTATAGATACTATCTAAACTCTCTTTGAAAAAAAATCTAGCTTTATAGATATTAACGCGAAAAATCTGTCGCTGCCTCCCGGGCTACTAGAAATGTAACAATTCAATTGGTAAGTAAATTTAAATTATTTTAAGCTATATTTCAAATGGTAGAGAAAACAAAAAGTTCGACCCTGCAGTTTTTAGTGATTTGAAGCATAGTTGGTACTTCGAATAGCTACTGCTTCGCCCTCTATTAGTAAACCGTCCAATTAAATTGGCAAAATTGAATACATTTTTTCTAACATATTAATCTCCCTTAGGAGCAAATATTATGCCGAGTTTTAACTTTTTTTTACATTTAATATATTTATTCTAGTACGTATCATATTTTATTTGAATATTTGAGTCCCATTAAAGAATATAAAATAATTAATGGTGAATTACGGACGATTCAGTGGCACGTTCGCGTGTAATAATCCAAAGGAAATATTTAATTTGATTTAGTTTTCAAATATAAAATATGATACGTACTAGATTTAAGTTAACTAGTTCTAATATTTAAATCAAATCCGATTTTTGTTGGTTTGTTTTTGAGAACAATATGTTGAAAGATTTACGACTGTGAACGCGGTATTTTGACATTGATAACACAGCCTTAAATAATAACGCATTGTATAGTGTTTACGAAGTCAATTGAAACTGGTCAGTGTTAAAGCACAGGACCGTGCGCACTTAACTTGATATTTTGTCCTATGTATTTAGCAACGGTATCGAGAATCGAATGGTAGTTGAAACTGTGCAGGCGAGTCCGAGACTGGCAATGTAACCAGCCTGGATGAACCATCTACGACTGCACTGGTTTAAAGATAATAAAACGGACAGGCCCACTAGCATAAAAAAAACTCGTAAATCGTTTCTCAGCAGTCAACGTGGACTTGTGAGATGTGCTGTCATTGGCCTGGGTTTGAGGACGGGTGGCGACGATACGCCAGGACCCGGATATTCGTCAGTCCGGTTGGTGCTTGAGTTATATCAGTCATTAGTCAACGTGGAGTCGATTTCACCTAGTTCTTTATAACATTTCCCCAGTACAGTGCAGAAATACCTATTATAATATCAAGTGTGGTTCAGTTTACACTTATTGTTCATATTTATAAATGTTTATTACTATATAAAAGGTGAGATATTTCACTATTTACTAATTTACCATGGCTTTCTGGAGACCATTTGAAACAGAGGATAATATAATAACGCCCGGAAATTCCGAAATAGTTGAACCGGTTATTGTCGCAGAAGCCGAAATAAATTTAGTGTTTAAAAATCAAGATTTACACGTACATAGTCAACGCATTATTTTAAATATATATGAACCTTTAAAAAGCGAAAATCGTGAACAATGTGAGAAAGAAATCATAGAACGCGTATTAACGAATTAACTAAAATATCAAAATCAACAACTTATCGCGAAATTAAAAAAGGAGATGTTATAGATCACGGTATAGAGGAAACGGAAAAACACGAAATTAAAAAATATTTATAATGGTACCAAAAATGTAATACGGCGTATAATTTATATGTATGAAAAAAATATAGTTCCTACGTTAAAAATGATTCGAGAAAAATTAAGCGATTATCTTGATTATAATTACAGTTCTTTAGATACAGAAATGTTTTATTAGAATGCGGTTTTAAACATAAAAAACTTGACAGTCGTATGGTAATTATGGAATCGCGACGTATAGTAGCACTTCGAGTAGATTATTTGGAAAAAATCAGAGAATATTGTAAACTAAACAGGCATATAGTGTATCTAGACGAGACGTGGTTTGACACGCATGATGTTGTTCAGTATGGTTGGGTAGACGGTTCAAATAATTGTTTTAAATACTCCGTGTTCTAGAGGAAAACGCGTTATTATACTTCATGCGGGAAGTGAAAACGGGTTTGTACCTAATGCGTTGCTCTTGTCGGCCAAAAAAATATCGCAGTCTTCTGCAGACTATCACGAAGATATGACAGCCGCTCTATTCGAAAAATGGTTTTCAGAACAGCTTTTACCAAATATTCCGCCTAATTCGGTAATTGTATTAGATAATTCTTACTTTTTATTGGGTATTTTGCCACTGAAAAATATTTAAAAATTTTGATGAAAAAACCTCTGCGCCAAACGGATCAGACAGAGGTTGGTTCTTGAGTACTTGACTATTTCAAAAAGTCTCACACCTAAAAATATATAAACTAGAACAATGTTATAAACTAAAAACTCAAAATCAAAGCTATAGGAAGTTAACGTTTCGGAAGAGAATCTACTTCCGTTCTCAAAACTTTTTTAGCCATGACGTCATGGTTGACGGCTATATTTTAATTTTGTTTTTATTTATATTTTATCTATACGAATATTTATTTTTGTTGTACTAATTCTTTGCTTTGATTAAGAAACATTTTTATTTTTATTTTAGAAGAAACCTAAATTTTATTTTTTACTATACATCTTTGCCCCTCGCTAATCTAACCTGTCTCATTCCCTCATCCTGGCAAGGATATGTTCATACCTTCTCGTTGGTCCCTGCTGAGCAATAACATATTTCAATATAGTATGGGTTAACTTTAAAACTAAACCCAATAAATTTAAATATTTAGGCTTTATATCTTACACTGATATAATACTAAATATGTTATTGGCGAAATAAACAAAAATAGCCTATCTAATAAACAAAAAATTATCAAAATTAATACAATTTTCAAAAAAGTATAAAATTTTCTTGTGACAAGCATTTCTATTTACCTCCGCCCATGTACAATAAAGAGTTGCCGACTGTTTTTGCCGGTTTTTAGTTTTTATGCGGTTTCAATTGTGCTCGTATACACTTTACTCGTATAAGTTTCGCATGTTTCGTGTGGTTCACGTGGATTACATCGATCAAGCGGTTCATCCAGAACCCACATCGTCACTCTACTTACACAAGTGAATTAGAATCAGTCTTACTTAACTACCTATGTTGTAACGTACCTCTAAAACAATTTTCTCTAATACTTATATTGCTATGGCCTTTGTCTAAAAAAAATCGCATTTATTCAATAATTATTTCTTAAGGAAAAACAAAACATCGAATATTTTCAGTTTCATTGCATTTTTTATATTATCTGTTAGTTTGAAACATTACAATTATTTTCACTAACTACTGAATTGTAAAAATTACTGCGGCTTGATAGTAACTGGAATTGGGAACTTTTTAAAATCGGCATTATGAGAATGTCTGCAAAAGCATCAACACGCTCACGATTAATGACCGCAATTAAATTAATGAAGTTATTTTATATAAACTTAATTTATTACAGACGACGGATTTTAAATTACAACGCTGTTGATATCTGAAAATTTACATAAATTAATCAGAATTTGTATAAAAGCAAAAACATACCTATATATCTCTGCCAAGCAAAGCTGATAAAATTTGATATTTTTCTTGGCACTATCACGCGAGATATTAATAATTTCCAAATTGGAATACTTACACTCTATGAGCAGAATTCTTCCTGGAACAAAAAAAAAACATTAGTAAAATGGAATGGCATAGTATATCTATTAATCATCACTTATAATTATAGTTATTAGGCTATTAGGCTATCACTAAATGCAATGTTAATTTTAATAATTAATTTTCAATTATTATAATTATTACAAAATCCCCATTAATGAAATTAATTACATACTCGACTAGAATATTTTGGTTTTCTACCTCACCACCTGTCATGATTATCTACACTTCAAACTCGCCGAGAATTACACGGAATTGTAACTCTGTCCAAAATATTAAACAATAAACTCGACTGTTCTGATCTACTAAAACTCATTGACCTACGAGTTCCTTCTAAATCAACTCGACTCCACCAAACATTTCATATCAAAGCTTCACGCACCAATCTATTAATGCATTCACCTATTAATGTTGCATGCAGGAATTATAATCATATACAGAATAATATTGATATTTTTCATTGTAGAATAAGGATATAAAGAATACATATGAACATAATTTGTAATACTTCTGTTATTGTAGAACCAAGGATTTTATTGTAGAATCTAATTTTATTGTAGAATTAAGGATTTAAAGTGTATAATATGGACATAATTTGTAATACCTACTTCTGTCATAGCACAATATTTATTGTTAGTATTCCGACTCTGTAATTGGGACTTTCGTCCTTTTGAGTTTTATAAATAAATAAATAAATATTACGCTGATGCATTATTTGAATATGTTATATGGTTAATTTTAATGGTCGATTTTTGTGATTATAATATGGCGAATAAAACACTTTTGTTAAATTAAGAGAAAATTTATGTTTTATTAGTTTTTTTGTTTTTGACAAATAAATATGTTTATCAAAGTGATTTTTTAATTGTGCCCGTTATTTTTGTGTTTAGGTAATTTGCATGTTCTTTACAAATATTTGATATGTTCGTTATGTTTCTCATTTCTCATTTCAATAGTTGTATCGTTTATTTCACGTGCCTGTTTCGGTTTATAATAGGTATTCATTTTTGAAATTGAAATAAAACGTTTGTTAAAAAAAAAATATTTTTATAGTATTACTATATTGTTATTTAGAAAAATATGTTGTTATTTTTCAGGACGTTCCTTTTTCGGTACATGATTCGGCCGAAGCTTCGTATTTCGGCGAAATTTAGGATAAATATTCGGCATTCAGCCAAAGCAGAGAAAACCCGCTTCGGGGCAACTCTAACAAGATGCATTTAAAAAGTATTTAATATTAGGCAATGTGCGTGGTTCAAATGTCAACAAATGATAAATAGATGCGATTCTCGAATATTTAAAATCCTATTAATTAATCAAAATAGATCTTGATTTATTTCACCACTTCACATTGCTGGCTTGTCATTGACAGATCTACATATTAATAAAAAAAAACGTGTCGATAAAATCAAAGTCATAATTGAATGTAAAACAAATACATTTATATTCATCGTAATATAATACCAGATAACTGGTTTTTAATAAATATCGCGCCCGTACACCTTTGTAACCGTACTCCAAGTATCGGCGTTTCATTAAAATTCAATTAAACATTATAATAAATTAATATAAAAAGGTTTTTAACACTCTAACCATTTTTATTGGGCAAGATTTATTGCTAATTTATTCATAGATTATATTTTAATATCCATTTAGATATTTTATTACGTTCGATGATTATGTATTGACGTATTGGGTACGAGAAACCGCAAAAATGTTGCTCCCGCAAATAATTATTATAACACGTGTCCATGCTTACTTGTTATTTAATGTAATTGGAAAAGTATGACATAACTAACGTTTAAATTAATCGGCCAATTTTCTACTTGTAATAATTACTGTTTTAATAGCACACCTAAATGTTTAGCCACAAAGTTGCTAGTGACGGTATGTCACTGATTTTTACTAATTTTCAAACGTTTCATCACTGTTTGACACACTCTACGTATTCAACATTATTTTGTTGAAAACTACATCTGTCTTAAAAAAATGCAAACCAAATATATAGTGTGTCCTTCGAGTGGAGTACCGCGCACTTGCAAACTTTCTTATTTTTGATTTTGTGAGAAAAAGTCATTCGTTATAAAAAAAATTTGGGAAATTTTATTTAATAGCGTTTCTTAGTTCCTTTAACTGATAGGTGGAGAGCCGGCTGTATAGATTTCCTATGAATAAGATACATGAAAATCTTTATGTGAGTGAGTAAGTACTACCACAGACATACAGGGAGTCACTTTTCATTTTTGCAAATTTTGCCCGCATCATGGAATTGTCACTTCCGGTCACGATTTTTTGTGTCATCGAATACATGAATAAAACTAACGTCAAAATGTAGGTTTTGATGCATACCGGGTGAGTCACGAATTGCGCTCGCCCCGATATTTCCTAAAATATTTGGAATAGAAAATTGAAATTTGGAGGCCTTATTACACGACTAAAATGCCATATTTTCAATAAAAAATCAAGTTTGGTGCACATCCGGTTTGACCGGAAATGCCCACAACTTTCGATTTTTAAATGGAACACCCTATATATTTTTACATTTTTGGAATCTAGAGGAAATTTTGAATACAATACATCCATTTTGGTCACTTTTTGATAAACATTAAAAATTTTATTAAAAAATCTATTTCTGAATCCAGAGTGCTGTGGTGCCCAAAACATATTTTAGTTTGTTGCATTACTTAATTCTCTAGATGCGTTTAAAATTTTTAAATGTGATTTTTACCCACTAACTCGGTTTTTTTAAATGGGAATTTAATCGTTCACCAACATTTTTAAATACCTCATTTTCATACGAATTTAATGATACCAAAATTTTGAAAATCCGCTCAGAAATATTTGAGATTTCAGCCAAAATACAATGCAACCAAGCTTTTAGAAACATGCGGCTAATAGATAATAGATTAGTGGGCTTTGGAAACTAAAATGGCACATTTCTGTGTAAATCTGGTAACCTAATAACATTGGAAAAATCATAGTAGCCATTGAATGTAATAAAACAATATCAGCTGTCAAACAGACTCGTGTAGTTATAGGCAATCTTGAGCTATCAAACATTTAATAATTGTGAGCGCAAAGAACATTACAATTAAGTTTAGCATAGGTATGTGGAGGTAAACACAATTACATCCACAAGAAATTCTGCTGCAACAAGTGCGCATACGCGGTAGAAACAGAACTGAGGCCATTTTAAATATCCATGCTCCTTTACTTTCGCTTTTCACCTGGGTGAGTTAAGATCGTTTACTTATTCTTTAACAGATTTTCACGTTTATTTCTTTAATCCTTTGATACTTAGAATATATCTGATTATTAAATGATGTCATATTATTGAGTTAACGTTGCTGTATAGTTATTTTTGGAAATTAAAGGATATTCCGTGTAATAATTAATTTTTATTAACGCATATGTTTGTATGATTTCCGCGTCCATTGGACACATGTTAACTCATTAATTATCACGGCAATTTTGTATTTTGTGGTCGCTTGAGACACAATACCGTGGTGTTTTGCCATTATTTAGATTATTGTGGACGAGGATTAAACTCGGAAATATTCAAGGGATAAATTAGAATCTTTGTTTCTTAATCGTGTGTAAACAATCTTATCTCATTAAAAGTCGAAACCTAAAGTCGTTTTGTCGCATTTAGTTAACCTCGTGTTAGTACAAGAGGTTAAGGTGGCCATTCCCTAGAAAGAGACATCCGATAGGGAAATATTTACTACTTTTAGCTATAACTTTTTTTTCTTAGTACGTATATTTAAAAAAACTATAAGAGTACCTAAATAGAACCATAACAAGACTATTACTATGAGTTTTCACTCAATAATTTTAGTGGTTTGCAAAATAGCTCGATTTAAATTTAAAAATTGTGTTAATCTTCCTATTTCGTAGTTTTAAATCGAGCTATTTTGCAAACCACTGAAATTATTGAGTGAAAATTCATAGTGATAGTCTTTTTATAGTTCTACTTAGGTACTCTTATATATTTTTTAAATACACGTACTAAGAAAAAAAAGTTATGGGCAAAAATAATCAATATTTCCCTGTCGGATGTCTCTTTCTAGGGAAGGGCCACCTTAAGAGATCATTTTTTATTAATTTTTTTGGGAGATTAGACCCATAATTTTGTTTGCTATATTTGTTACAGTATTAGTTTTCTTTCAGATAGTAATTCAGATATTTTCTCTCTAATTCTAACTAAATTTTGTTACCCTCAAATTTTAGTAGAGTTTTTCTCATTTATTCATTTCATTTATTATATTAATCAGTAACTTATTCATATATTTTCAGAAGTAAAATTTTATCAATACTCAGGTTTTTGTTAAATTGCTAATAGTTTGGTTTTGCAGTGACCTTCGTCACCATAGTTTTTTTTGTAGTTTTCTTGTATCTCTTTTTTCTCACAACTTAATTTTTTATTATCAACTGGTTCTTCACATTACCCCTTTTTCATGTAAAATCCTGGACCAAACCACCATTGAAGCAAAGCACAAGGCATAAATTGAATATTTGGAGTTATCCTAAAAGTATTGGATATCATTCCGACGCAGCGTCTCCTGGAAATCAGCGTTGTCAGGACCTGAATATTACGTCCTCCTTCCCGGGTACCCGTGGCCATTTTCAGCATCAGACCTCGCCGGGATTCCACGTCTCCGCTAAGCTAAGTAGCCAAATTTATGTGCAAAATTCAACTTTTGGTCAGAAGAAAAATTGTAAACCAGTTGATCGTTTCATTGTAATTTTTTTGTCAATATTCAAATTTAATTTTTTCAACTAAATTTTTGTCAGTTAACTAATTACATCAAATTTTTCACATTAATATTTCTAATAAATTGTAAAGTGTTGTAAAATTTTCACTCATTTATAATTATGTTAATATATTATTTGTTTTATATTTGATTTTGATTGTTTTCTCCCCCTGATAAAGTTTGCAAGTGTTATTTACTGAATACGCTGGCGTCCAAATTTTTGTAGTTTATTCAAGTTTTGGTTGGTAAATTTGACAAGCAAATAATTGTTAAAAAAAAATATATAACTCTTCTCGCCACCTAGTGACCCTCGACCAGCCCTGAGCTAACTGGTTGCTACTCTTTCATAGCTTCCTCAGCTGCCAGCTGAGAAGTTGTGGTTGCAATTTGTCAGTAGTCAAGAGAGAATCATTAGAATGGATCTATCTAAAATGGTAAGACTTCTGTAAACCTTATTTTATCAAATATTCAATTTTAACCATACCCTGTATTTTTATTTTAAAATCACTAACATGTGTGAAACAAAATCATGACTCCCACAAATACCCTACTCGTGGTGGCTTTTTAATAAAAACCTCGGTCCCAAATTACATAACAAGCTTCCAGTCCACGAGGAAAAAACCATGCAAACTTTTAAATCTAATGTGAAAAAAATGTTGCTTCAAAAGTTCTACTATAGGGCGGGCAAATATTTAGGCGATTTGTTAATTTTGTAACTAGGTATATCTAACATTCTAATATTCATAAATTTCATTTATTGACTGTCTCTTGTTTTGTGATTATAAGAAAATAATGGACAGTTTATTGACTTTCTGTATTTACTTTATAACTAAAGTTTTATTACTTGTTCCATGTAATGGCAAATGAATTAATAAATTATTATTATTATTATTACAAAAACATATGTTAATGGCATTATTTAATCGAACTTAAAGCTTAGGCAGAAGTCAGGCGTTTTCACACATTTGTCCAATGCTGTGTAAATTGAGCAGGGTCCTTCAAATAATGAAAACTGAATCATTGAATGAAAGAAATTACGTTTTAACATTTTTGATGGCACTAGTACCCCTTTTTAAGGCAGTAGACGTCCGCCTATGTACCTCGGTTTATTTTATTTACGCTATGGTTATTATTAAACACAAATGCCAATCAACCGGCACAACTATATCGATTTCAATTATGTATAATACGGCCAGCGAAACCTTGCACACTAATTAACCTACAACAAAATGGTATTTCATTTATTTGTAATAAATTCACGTTATTAACGCCGCAATTAACCATGAAATAAATCTAAAGCTCTTTATTTAATTATATTAATGGCCTAAAAGATGTATGGAACTGTTCCAAGAGCAATATTTTGAATAATTAAATACTACATAAATCCCATAGTATCTAGATGGCTGTTAATTAAGGAATTCTATTAACGGAGCCACTCCGCAGCTGTTTAGAGACCTTTCAGCGAGGAATATTCGAAATAATTATACGGTGGTTTTGTTATCAAGTACCGTGCTCAACGTGATCGAATAACGCTATAAAATTTGTTATGGGATACTACAATATGTAGTGGAATCCGAATCATAACCAAACAATGGTCGTAGTTCGTAGTCTTTTGCCAGTTTCGTGTGTGATACTTAAGGTTTGTTCTGGTTTTGGGAAATATCCTGTCCGAGGACGTCAGGCACATGCGCAGTTAGTAAAACGCGTCCTGAACTTACTAACTGCGCGTGTTCCTGACATCCGAGGACTGGTATTTTTCAAAACCAAAACAAACCTTTATACAGATTCAGCAAATTTAGTTTAGGTACGTAAACTTGTTTCTGCGAAGATAAACCACGCCTTGTCGTAGAACAATGCAGGGCATTGGTATAAAACAATAGCGCCATCGCTTAACCGCTATGAGTTGAGAACAGCGCACTCATTCTGCTTTTAATAACGTAGCTGTTTAGACGTGTGGGAATAAAATAAATTAATCTCAATTTCGTTATTAAAATGCCTGCAGAAAATGTGCAAATTGTGAAGTGGTACTTCGGGGGCCATTCCACTGATGACACAATAAATTTATTTACTGTGGCATATCAAGACAGACCAATCCCCTCAGCTAGCATAATTTCATACATTATTAAAAAAATTGAGAATTTCGGGCGTGTCGTGAATTATTGTAAAAAATGCTGTCAACCCGAACCCCGTCATCAACAAATTAGCGAAGAAGGTGAAATTCGCGAAACTAATGTCTGTGCACTTGTTGAAACTAGTGAACTTTGTTCTAGCAGAAAAATTGCTGATGAAGTTGACATTGAGGAAAGAACTGTAAGAAATATTTTCAAAAGAAATGGGTACAGTTGTTTTAAAGTTCAAACAACGCAAGAAATATTTCCCGACGACAATTTCAAACGGATGGAATTTTGTGAAATCATGATAAATAAAGTGAATGAGAATGAAAACTTTTTAAAGAATATATTATTTACAAATGAATCATCCTTTTCATTACATAGGAAACACAATCCATCCGTAGTACGATATTGGTCTCGAAAAAATAAACATTTGAGTGTTGCTGTGCGAACTCAGTCTCCTCAAAGTTTAACGTCTGGACGAGGATTTTAGACAATCATATTATAGGCCCACTACTAATCGATGGCAATTTAAATGGCAATAAATAATTAGAGCTTTTACAAAACCAAATAATTCCTGCAGTTCAAAATTTTCCTGTCAACTTTGACGACATTTGGTTTCAACAAGACGGCTGCCCAATTCACAATACCTTAACTGTTATTAATGTTCTGGAAAGAACATTTCCCAATCGTTTAATAGCTACGAGGGGAATGATAAAATGGCCCCCCAGGTCACCTGATCTAGCACCCCATGATTTCTTTCTGTGGGGCTTTTTAAAGAAAGCCGCGTACAAACATGCGTTTGAACGAGCCAATAATTTAGTTGAATTACGGGAAAAATTTATCCAACTCTGTGCAAGCATTACTCCAAATCAACTCAATGATATGAGAGGTTCATTGTATAATCGATTTGGCACAAGAATGTGGTTTGTTTGAATCCTTCCTTTATTAATTTATTGTTTGATAATTATAAGTTGATTTTTGTTTCTGAGGTTTATTTAATTTTATCTTAATGCTCTATTTTTGTAATTTATTTTTTGATAATTATTAGTTGATTTTAGTTTCCGAGTTATTTAATTTTATTTTATGTTCTATTTTCATTTCGGTTTTAACAAGAATTATTATTTTATTCCTATAGCATTTACGGCTAAAAAAGAAACTTCAGAAATGCTTTCAATAGAAGAAATTATTTGTCAAAAATGTGACAAATAACTCAGGGTTCAGACTTTGCGAAGCTGAAAAAATTCCCTGAATTTTCCAGGTTTTCCATAACCAAAAATATTAATATTCATATATTTTTTACTAATGTAATTTTTTATTCGACATAAGATAATTCCTTAAATTGAATTGAATCAGTGAAAATTCTTAAGAACTCTATGGTTTTCCATATCGAGACGCAGAATAAAACTTCTTCGCTTTTGACGAAGAGATATTTTCTCGTTTCGTATAGAAAATATTACCTACGTCCGCATCCATCCTTAGTTCATGCCGTACTAAATTCAATTCATTGTGTGCCTCTGCTTTCACGATTTATGGAATTAACGGGGCGTGGTCAATTACATCGTTATTCCTATACCCTAAACTGCATTTTCCGAATCTGTATATGAATTTTTGGGCTGTTTCGCCCTTCTATCTATTTTGAGGAAAAACTATGCATTTTGGTGAAAAATCTAAATGTGAGGAGAACAATGTTGTACATCATAACATTTCCTACAAATTTTGTCTACGAATTCCGCATAGTTTCGTCGTTAGAGGGCGCGAAAGAGGGTTTTGCGTCGTTTTTTACATTTTCGGCCAAAATTATGCGTTTTGGTGAAAAATACCAGTAGACAAAGTTGTAGAGCATAAAATTTCCTACAAATTTTGTCTCTACGTTTTTTAAAGCTTTTTTCGAATGTTGTATAGTTTCTCCGCTAGAGAGCGTGAAAGAAATATACATAAATAGACGTTCGCGCCCTCTAACGACGAAATTATGCGGGGTTCGAACAAAATCGAAGAGACAACATTTGTAGGAAATTCAATGCTCTACAACTTTGCTCTCGTGACATTTTTTACCAAAATGCATAGTTTTTCCCCAAAATAAAGAAGAAAGCGTAAAACCGCTGAAATTAATACTAATAATAATAATGTTTTGTTTATCCAAGAGATCAAACATATTAATACATTAAGAATTCATCTATCGAGTAGAATGCATTTTTTAACAGAAACTTTTTTAATTCTGACCAAAACTTGTTTACACTAGGTATAGTTTTAATTTCAACGGCTAACTTATTGTAAAGTGTACATCCCGTGTAATATGGTTTTCTTTTATATAATTCAAGTCTGTGTATATCGTATTGCAAATTGGATATATGCCGTGTAGGATAATTGTGATTAGCATTTAAGGAATTGAAGGTGGATAAGTTCTTTTTTTGAAATTTTAAAATTTCATATAAAATTTCACAGAGTAATGTAAAAATATTATGTTTGATAAATGTCTGCTTGCAGGATTCTCTATAGCTTAAATTAAACATATTACGAAGAGCTCTTTTTTGCAGCAAGAACACACGGTTAGATGACGGCGAGTTTCCCCAAAAAATAATACCATAGCGTAGTCTGGACTCTAAATTAGTAAAACAAAATATATTCACAGTCTTTAAATTGGTTATGTGACGTAATCTTTTCAGCACAAAACAGTGACTTGAGCATTTATTGCAGATATAGGAGACATGTGACTTCCAATCCAGTGATAAATCAATATACAGACCTAATAATTTAAAAGTTGCACTTGTTCAATGGATCTACCATTAAGCTGTAAAAGCAAACTCGATATGTAATGAGCTCTAACAGGATCAAACTGTAACGATAATGATTTTTCTTGGTTCATTACCAATTTCTTTATAGTAATTATTTATATTGAGTAGGGCAGAATTGAACTTATCAATCAGTTCTTGAATGTTTTTTGTACCTACGGCAACAGTAATATCATCAGCAAAGGAGCAATAAAATTCATTTGCATAATTATCTAAGTCGTTAATGTAAAGGAGAAAAAGGAGCGGTCCCAAAACACTACCTTGGGGTACACCAATATCTATTGTTTTAGTTTCTGACCTCGAACCTAAGAAATCGACATACTGGTCTGTTGGATAAGTAAGATTTTAATAACATTTTGCATTTCCCTCGTATACCATATGTTTCAATAGTATCCAAGAGAATGTCGTGATTAACACAATCAAATGCCTTTGAAAGGTCAATAAACAGTGCCATAACCTCATGATCTCTGTCAAGATTTTCATACATATAGTCCAGAAAACTTACTAAAGCTGATATGGTTGATCTATTCGTATGCATGTATATATTTTTCAAAAACCACCCTTTTTTAGATCTGCGCGGAGAGAAAATCACGTTTAGACAACCCAAATGCTTCACTTTTTACAGGTCTCATAGCTTTCCATAAAACTGCGATTTCTTGACTAATCTGAAGGGATAACAGTTTTCGAGAAAAGAACTTTTAGGTCTAGGTGTGGAAGGGTTGAAGAACCGAACGACTTCTTAAACAATCTACAGTGTCTGTCCTTGTTACTCTTTACAATTTGACAAAAAGATAATGGTATTTGGAAACTGCTCAGAGTGAATTCTCGAAAACTCCTAATATATCATATTTCCTAACTCACTTGAGGTTGTAAACCAACAACTATGAACAATCATATTGCGCGATAACAAACTATCTAAGTACGTAATAAATGATATCGCTGTGTAAATAGCATTCTTTTATTTGTTTAACTATATAAAATTTTCAGATCCAAAACCACGCTATGATGCCAGTATTTACAGCTAAAAGGAGAAATGATTGAATATTTTCCTCGGTTCTGTGATTGACGCAGACAAAATTATCTAAATAAAATTTTATAAAAGAAAAATATTATCTCACTGAAATATTTAAATCGATGTTCCAAGCAACAAAATACGACTAGATACTATAAATCAAAGTTGTTTATTATTGATAAGGCGGTTATTTATTATACACGAATTTATTTCTTTAGGATGCATTAACTACTGACGAATACACACGTTGGTGTCGTTTAAAAGCGTTGGCTTGTATATATCTTTTTTCGTCTGTCAGATTCGTTCTGATGAATAGTTTATTTATTTATTACATTAGTGATGCTTGTTTTCTACTCGAGATAAGATTATAGAATATGTTTTGGAAGGGTAAATAATTTCTAAGAGTTAAATAAACACGTTGACGCCACAGCATTAGAATTAATTTATTTCAAATACTTATTTAATGTAGTCACAAACAAAACAAAGTTTAGTTTACATATATTTATTTGTTTGAAAAAAACAAACACCAATAATTTTAAAAGTTCTCTCACACTGATAGTCTAAGGGACAACCTCTAGCTATGCCATATTTTTAAAAACAATTCAAACTGTAGCTTTTTAAAAAGATAAAATTCTTATCTATTAAGTAAAATCATTTTTGAATTGGTTTGGATCTCCAATCAAATATTGTTCTTTGATCGGAGGCTTGGATCGATAAGTTCCAAAATGGCAAATGACTCTAGCGACTTTCCCGTGGGTCTACATCACGTGTTTCCATCCCTTAGTAAACACCCATAATTTCTGTGGGTTCAAAAATTATAACAAGGACTTGTGGACAAACTGAAAGTCCACTGGAAAAAATGTGCTTCGCGTAATGTAGAAAGTGTAGAAACAAATAATGAAGGTCCCTCTACTCCAGAATAGAATAGAATAGAATAGAACTTTATTCATGTATACAATAAAATTTTACAAAGAAATTTATGTTTACATTCGTCATACAAGTAGGTAATTTATGTACTGGAAAGCGATGTAAGAATATTGTATATGACAAAGATCGATCACATTGGGTCTATAACAGAAGTACAGAGCAACTAGCAACACATGATTTCACCTATCATTATAGGTGTATGTCAAGTAAACATTTAAGAGATAGGAAACATATATAAAAAAAATAGGCAATTTAAAGGTATCGTATGTATCTCCCTAGACAGTTAAAACATTTGATAGAGAATCAAAATAATCAAAGTATTCATCATGTGTGTAAAAGCAGTTTTGTAAGAGAATATTCTTAATCTTATATTTAAATTTATTTATGCTAATTTCAGGGTTTTTTAAGGCATCAGGTAATACGTTAAAAAATCTATAAGCTAAGTATAAGTAGGTATGTTGTGATGCTGATAACCTAAATCTGGGTAGTCTTAAATTTGCTTTTATCCTAGTATCATGGCAATGTATGTCCTTCTGCTTGGTCACTTTGTTCTCGTCATTTAGCTTTTTCATATAGCAAAGGCATTCATAAATAAAACAAGATGGTAGGGGTAGTATATTCAGATTTTTATAAATTGGTTTGCAATGGTCATCATATTTAGCTTGTGCCATAATTCTAAAAGCTTTTTTTTGTAGCTTAAAAATTTTTATTGAATGACTTGATCCCCCCCATAGAATTATTCCATACGTCATTATGCTGTGAAAAATAGCAAAGTAAGCAATTCTTAAACAGTCCAAAGTAGTTTTGGAACTAAGTTGTCTTATTATGTATATGCTAGTCGATAGTCGTTTGGATAGCTGTTCAATGTGTGACTGAAAATTCAAAACGGTGTCTAAGTACACTCCAAGAAGTTTTACTGGTTTGTTGTTGGTAATACTTTTTTTTGTTAAAAAATTTAAAGTCTTATCTTCATTTATGGTAAGATAATTGCTTTCCGACCAGTCTACTATTAAATTATTCGACTGTGATGTTTTGGTGTAGATTTTGTGATAATTCGTTACTAAATATAAATGTGGCATCATCAGCATACAATATTGGAACCACTTCGGAAGCTAAATTAGAAGACATATCGTTTATATAAATAATAAATAACACCGGGCCAAGGACAGATCCCTGTGGCACCCCATATTCGACTCTAGAAAATTGTGATACGGTACCATTAAACTTGACACATTGTTGGCGGTTACTGAGATACGATGTGAATAAATTTAAGGCGTTTCCTCTAATACCATAGTATTCTAATTTTTGCACAAGCACCTCATGGTTAACGGTATCAAAAGCCTTAGACATGTCATAAAATTTAGCAGTACAAAGTTTGCGGTCTTCAAAAGCTTCTATAACAAGTTCATACATTTCACAGATCGCAGCAATAGTAGACCTTTTCGGTCTGTACCCAAATTGGGCCTCAGTTAGTAAATTGTTCTTCTCAAAAAATTCTAATAATCTGAACAATGTCCAATGTAAGTATAGTGTTAATTTATTTATATTTATAACTTTTTAGTAAGGCAAAATATTAACATAACCTTTTTTTAAATTTACATATTTAACGTCGGTCTATTTCTGCAACTAAGGCCAATTATGCCAGGAGACGAGCTAGATTCAAATTTTTAAAATGATCTAGTGCATTTTCTAGATTTATAGTAACTTTCCATGGACAAATATGACTTTTTCATTCACTCCTACTTTTAAGAATAGAGTATAGTATCTATGCCTGTCTGTGTGTAGCTAGATCTAAAACTGAACAACATAACAATCTTGTTTTTTATTACAGGTACAATTGAACACGTTAGGAAGATAGTGACCCACAGCCGCTCTTATATTTTACGCCATTAAGTAAAAAAAAAGAAAAGTAGTGCCTAACTCCAAGTCTAATAAAAAAAATAAAGAAGAAATAGATAACCAAATTGCTAGAGCTCTTTATGCGACAAACAGCAGTTTCATGTGTATTGAACAACCTGAGGTAAAAAAGGCAATAACGCTTTTACGACCTGGATATGTATCACCATCTCGACATGATGTGTCCAACAGACTGCTCGATGAAGTGTATAACGAGAAAAAAAGTAAATGTTTTAAAGATTTATCGGGAAGTTCAGTTTGTGTGTCATTGGATGGATGTCCAACATACACAATGAACCAATAATATGTGCAACTGTAACTACGGAAAATGGGTTTTCCTTTTTAGTAGACACAATAGACACATCTGGAAATCCACATTCATCTGTATATTTAACAGAACTTGCAACAAACTGAATTAAAACTCTAAAGACTGACTATACCTGTACAGTAAGCAGTTTTGTGACGAATAATGCTGCCAATATGAATGCTATGAGAAACCAAATTAAAGAGTCAACAGAACTAAATGTTATTACTTACGGTTGTGCTCCACACATTTTAATCTTGTTACGTAAGGATTTGGAAATGAGTGAAATTAAGGAACACGTTACGTTCGTTGTGAAATACTTCCGAAACAATCATTATGCCTCTGCGACATACGCAAAAGAATCAGAAAAAAAACTTACTTTACCTTCTGACGTAACATGGAACTCACTTGCCGACTGCTTAGAGGGTTTCGCTAAATCATGGGCCCACACTTTTTAAAATTAGCGAGGAACCTAAAAATGAAATTAACAGCACAGTACGACAGAAAATTTCAAACATTTATTTAAAAAGAACCGCTGAAGATTACTTATCACTACTAAAACCTATATCTGTTGCACTTGATAAGCTTCAAAGAAACGCTGCAATTTTATCAGACGTCGTAGAACAATTTAAAATAATCGAGTCGCATTTTGACGAAACTGAAATTACCTTAATGCAAATGAAATACTTAGATACCGATACGACCAGTGTATCACCTCATGCCGTTTGCTAACCCTTATTCTAGACCCTACGAAAACAAAGCATAAATTAACAGAAAGCGAAAAGAATCGTGCCTTAGAAGCTGCTAATGAATTATATCCCGAAACTGGTTTACTACCACTGATTATTAAATTTCTGTCAAAATCTGAGCCTTTTGCCGATATTATGTTTCACGAAGAAATTCTTAAAAACACAAAACCTTGGACTGGTGGAGATCTCAAAGAAATATTGATATTATTGACAAATTATTCCCGATTATCAAGCAATTATTTTCGGCTGCAGCTAGTTCAGCCTCGGTTGAGGGAATATTTTCAACATTTGATTTGATTCATTCTAAGATTCGAAACCGTTTAGGGACCGAAAAAGCAGCTAAATTAGTTTTTTTGTAGAAACTTTACAATAATTAACCTAACTTAAAATTTTTGTTTTAGAGTAAATCATGTAAATCATGCTTTTAAGTAGACACCTAATTTATAATGTACATTTAAGAAGGTAACTTTGTTTTATATGTGTAACCTAACTGTTCTTTTCTTCTTTTTATTTGAATTTTTTGTAATTTGTATCTAGTTTTTAAATAAACTACTTTTTATTTAAATTTTCTGAACTTTGATTTACTTAGATTATTGGCTTTAGACAACTTGATTTAAATCACCATTTAAATTTAAAAAATTAGTTGATTTAAATCGTCGCAATCCCGTCTGTGGGAACTAACGAGGCAGTAATATGCGGTCGCTTTTATGGCTTTTTCATTTGCATTAAATATTTGGAGACAACTATATCTCTATGACATCTACATCTCAGATGGCGAGCGGCTGTTTCCCAGCAAGGTCGCCAGATTGATGATGATATAAATTGAGCAAGGGACATTATCCGCCCAATTCCTCGGGGATACGGAACGTTGGGAGGTTGCGCCACCGCAGTTACACGACTAGTGTTATATTGAGGGTCAGAGGTTGTGCGGGTCAATCCCATGACCTTTTTCCTCGGAGCGTCCGTATAACAAGATAGAAGTTACATTTGTCATGTCCTTTTCAATATACCCGGCACAAGGTAATAAACCAGCCGATTTGTCGATAGCAGATGTTTTAATAACTGGACTATAAATACTTCAATTCAATTCTGCCATATTAGATACTAGGGACACGGTCCCACGTAAGGGGATCACTCAGTTCATTGCAGATTTTTTTTTTAAATTTAATCCTGTGGTATTTTTGTATTTTTACTTTCCTCGCATACCGAAGGGAAGTCGTTCGAGAAAAAATCACCCTCCGAGATTTTTTCGGATTTTGACGTTTCAGATAACGTAGATTACGAAAATACAGGTTTTTCAATTCTGTCTGTCTGTCTGTTGGTGCATTAACTAAAAAACTACTTGACGGAGATCAGTCGAATTTGGTAGGCAGTTGACGCTACTGTCAGCGAAGAAATGATTAAACTTTCACCGGAAAATATACAGGGTGGACCGTCTAAAAGGAATAAATAACGAAAAAAAGTTTTTTTTGCTCAAATTTAAAATTTCCACGTTTCATGACACGCTAAACCTATTTCAGAAAATAAAAATTTAGAACATTTTTTTCACCAACAGTTTTGAAAAAATTTTTAGCACTAAAACAGATTTTAAAAAAATTTTCTTTGTTCAAATTTAAAATTTCCACGTTTCATGGCATTCTACATCTATTTCAAAAAAACAAAAATTTGAATTTTTTTTATGAACATTTTTGAACAAACTTTTGAACCACTAAAATAGATGAACATTTTTTTTTCTTTGTTCAAATGAAAAATTTCCTCGTTTCATAGCGTTCTAAACCTATTTAAAAAAAAACATTTTAGAATTTTTTTTACCATTTTTGAAAAACTTTTACCACTGAAATAGATGGAATTTGTTTTTCTTTCTTTAAATTTAAAATTTCCACGTTTCCATGGCATTCTAAACCTATTCAAACTAATTCAAAAATTTTTTTGCAAAATTTAAAAAAAATTTTGACGACATTTATTTATTTGACTTATTTATCACAACTTACTACTTACTGTCGAATAGATGAAACATTTTGTTTTGCTCAAATTTAAAATTTTCACGTTTCATGACATTTCAAACCTATTTAGGAAATAAAAATTTTGAAAATTTTCTTCACCAACATTTTTGAAAAACTTTTACCACTAAAATACATGAACATTTTTTTTCTTTCTTCAAATTTAAAACTTTCACGTTTCCATGACATTCTAAACCTATTCAAACAAATTAATTTTTTTTTTAATTTAAAAAATTTTTGAAAAAATATTTTTATTCTATTTACTTAAGTATCACTACTTTTTTTATTTTGTTTTGCTCAAATTTAAAATTTCCACGTTTCATGACATTCCAAACCTATTTCAAAAAAAAAAATGTAGAACATTTTTATCAACATTTTTGAAAAAATTTTTACCACTAAAATAGACGGCAAATTTTTTTTAGCTCAAATTTAAAATTTTCACGTTTCATGGCATTCTAAACCTATTTTTTAAAAAAATTCCACTACTATAGAATAGAAGGAAACTTTCCTTTTTGCTCAAATTTAAAATTTCCACGTTTCATGACATTTAGGTTTAAAATGTCATGAAACGTGGAAAAATTCAGCAGAAAAATTTTTTTAAAATTTTTTACAAACATTTTTGAAAAATTCCAAAAGAAAATGAAATTTTTTAACCCCCACTATACTTCCACTCCACTACGTGAATGTGGAATTGAAAATGTGACAGATGCAGTGATGCAAAATTTGAAATTTCAATTTGAAAAATTCAATTTCAATTTGAAATTTCTGAAAGTTTCAACGTACCCTCATAAATTTCTGAAATATCTGAATTTTATGAAAGTTTCAGATTAATCTGAAAATTACCACATTTTTGAAACTTTCGTGAAAGTTTCAGCTGCAAAATCTGTATTTCCGTTACATCAAATGAAATTTGAATTTCGCGCGCGTTTTTAATTTGTTTTCAACCAATGAGGTAAAGTCTTTTTTAAAGCATTTATTTTAGAGGTTAGGTTAGCTATTCAGTATTCAGGTATAAGAATCCCTGCTTTTCATTTCTTTCGTTCATTGCTAGGTTCCCAGGTTCTATTATTTTTCCATTAATAAGAAACTACAAGGGACAGGGACCCTATTCTTGAATCAGAGAGTGGAAGAATAGAGGTCCAGGAGATTTTGTAAATATATTAACAAATTACCTACTCGTGTAGTTTGAAAAATGTATTACTTTTTCAATGGTCTTCTTTAACTCGAAATGTTGTACGTATGTATGTTCAAATCTGGTGATCGAATTTTTGACCACGTCCCTATAACCAATCATGCAGAAATTTTGCACACAACTTTGGTTCTGAAGACAATACAATATAGTATATTCAATATTATGGTAGATCCAATATGGCGGCCACCACAAAATAGCGGATTACATTTTTCTTGATAACCCCCTTGACATAGGTATCGAATGAAAGGGTATATAAAGTGGTACAATAAGCTGTGTGACATTCTAAATCAAATGGTCGCCGGCACAAAATGCGGATCACCTATTTTTTTACAACCCCCTCGGCATAGGTATCAAATGGAAGGGTATGACAAGTAAAATACAATGAGCTGAGTGACGTTATTCTAAATCCAATATGGCGGCCTACACAAAATGGCGGATTACCTATTTCTTGACAACCCTCTCGACATGGGTATCAAATGAAAGGGCATATAAAGTAGAATACAATAAGCTGTGTGACGTCATTCTAAATCCAATATGGCGGCCGGCACAAAATGGCGGATCACGTATTTTTTTACAACCCCCTTGGCATGGGTATCAAATGAAAGGGTATGACAAATAGAATACGATAAGCTATGTGACGTTATTTTAAGTTCAATATGGCGGCCGACAAAATGGATTACCCGTTTCTTTACAACCCCCTTGATATGAGTATCAAATGAAAAAGTTTGACAAGAGTAATCGAAATGATGGCATCTGAATTAAAGAAAATGAGGCAGACGGGAAACTAAAAAGTAAAAAATAAATAAATAAAACATAAATTCTTAAAACAATGGTTTTCTTTTAAAAGTGAATTGTACTAAAAAGTATAAAATAATTTGTATTCAGTGATTAAATTACAAAATAATGAAAAAGAAAACCATTGGGCGCTCATAAAGTATTTCTGTTGCTGCTATATTACAACATATATTATTCATAATGTTCTATTACAATGCTGATTGTTGATAAAGGTAAGATATTATGTTTTATGAGCATCCAATGGTTTTCTTTTTCATCATCATTTTGTAATTTAATCACCATAAAAATTATTTTCTACTTTTTAGTGCAATTCAGTTTTAAAAGAAAACCATCGCTTAAAAAATTCTTTTAAATTTATTTATTTTTTACTTTTCACGAACATATTTGTTCTAATCTTATTGCGGAGCAAACAAAACATATTTTTTTATGTTAAAGAAAAACATTGAAAATAGAAATGTATGAGACTAGTTTCAAAAGTGGGGTTTATTACTCTTTATCTCTCGAAAGTTAAAAAAATTGCGAATTTTATACAGAACTTAAGTTTCATCATTTAAAATATTTCAATGAAATTTCACTTGACTTTCTTAATATTAGGGAATTATTCAATTAAATTTCATAAAATGAAAGTTTCAATGAAATTTCATGAAAGTTTCATGATACTTAATGTTTAATTTTATATTTCAGAAATTTCATAAATTTCAGATGAATTTCGAAACTTTCACAAAAATGTCACTGAAATTTTCGCCAATTTTAAGTTTCATGAAATTTTGCATCACTGGACAGATGGCAATAATATTTGGCATATGCACCTATTATACTATTACTGAAAAATGTACAGGGTGGTCGTCCAAGAAATAATTTAGTCATGATGGACATTTGTAAAGGTATTTGCTCAAGCCTTCCATATTTGGCACCTATTATATAGTATTGAACTTTTGCTTTGGATGAACACTGTATATTTTTTTGATCAAAACTTATTAGGTTTTTTTTTGTAATAATAGTGATAACTATATTCCGATTATTATTTTCAATGTCATTTGGTAATTATTAATTTTTAAGAGTGACCACCATGCACAAATAAAGAGGGAGGTTCTGTGGAAATACCTTTACCGATTTTTTTTATGGCATCTGCCTCAAGCATTTTTAAAATTTAATGACCAATTATTTTCACACACTAGAGTGCAAATGTAGCCAATTTCCTTTAAAGAAACTTGGATGGATAATCTGGATGTGGAAGTAGTGATTCCTTAGGCAGCGGTTTTTTTGAAATTCAGAGGTCCAAGATCTGCGAACACGCTTGGGAGAACGAACATAGAATAAACTGGGTCTCGGCAAAAATTCTAACAAAAGAGGCGGATAGCAAAAAAAAGAAAAATTAAAGAATCAGGGATAATATTATTGAATAAGGATAGATGCGTGTCGAATTGCTCCGTAGATGTCTGTACAACCTGGTTGCCAATGTTAAAAGAAGAACTTCACAAACTTAACATTGTATAAAAATTAAAAAACTGTTAACTATATTAACAGTTCTATGTAAATAGTAAGTATCTATGGATCTTGAATATAACAAACATTCTTAGAGCTGTGTATTTAGCATACACAGCAAAGAAGATTTTTCAAAAAAGCCTTGAAAAAGGAAACAGATTAGATTTCCGAAACGTCGGCAAAATATTTAATTTCAAGTTTTTATACTTGTTTGTTATTTATTTAAAAATAAGCAACCCCTAACTTATTCTTTGACGTAAAAGTCACAGGCATAGAGGTTATTACCAGTAACATACTGGTTAATTGTGATATTTTGTAAATTACCCGAGCACCGGTTAAAAAGAAAAAAAATGCATGTGGCAGGAAGTCCCAAAGAATTAGAAAAAATTATATTAGTATATAGTAATACGTATTGTGAGTTGTAGTAAGTTAATAAATAGTGTTGTCTTGTATTATAATTTCCGAACCCGGGTTTTATTTGGGAGGGGAGTGCCAGGGGGTGTAAACATGCAACAATATTCTTAAAAGTCTAGTGTTAATTTTTCTTAGGGGTACTTCACCCCTATATTTCAATACTAGGTATTTTCAATCCGACTTTGATATTTGCGTACTATGCAAGGTCTGTGCATTTTTAATCAATGTTTTTGTGTCGAGGGTTTTTCAATTTGTAGTTTAATCTATTTCATAGGCAGTATCTGAAAAATATTCGATAATTTAGTACGTAGAAATATGAATTACGTGGCGTTGAAAAATTTCCAATATTTCAGATGTAAGAATACGACGAACGACCATGTCATAAAATTAAATTCGAAATAAATTTTATAGTTTTTTTACGACGTGATAAACGATGTATTTCAGGAACTTACTAGATTATTTTCTAAAAATTATTGCTCACCGTTTCGGAACATACTCGACTGAATTCGTTTTATGGATCTTGCAACTGACATTATTATTAGATCTACAAATTCTTTATGACATAACGAGGGCGGAGTGGATTATGTTTCAGGTCTGGTGTCGTTTCAATTTTCCGCATTTTCTGATATATGTACAACATAAATATATTTATTATTCACAGGATGCAGAAAAAGTTTTCCTAACAGCAGTAAATTACCACAATTTTGAGCCTAACAAAATATATAAATACATTATTAATTTAAATACATTATTCTGTTACACCAAATGAAAGGAAATGGGTTCAAATATCCATTTTAAGAGTCATAGAAAGTCCTATAATTAATTCATAGTACAAAATGCAACATTTATTTTATTGAATAAAAGTGAATTGAGCAATTTAAGTGAAAACACAAAAACTTGGACTTGAATTGGGTATTCCTTGTCTCGAAATATGTTGCCTCTCCTACACTTAGGTCACTTAAGACGGAGATAAAAGAGGCTGTATTACCTGTGGTGTTTAATAAGGTTACGTGTTTATACCCTCTAGTAAACACCCCCAAACCGTGGGGTCGGAAATTATAACGCAGATGACACTAATACTTCTTTATTCATTTACTAACTAATTACAACACTTATTACTTCACCAATATAACATTAAGCACTATTTGTTACTGCATTCGCTTCTCAGAACGCTTTCTTCCAGTTCACTTGTTCTTACTTTTTACTTCCAATCAGAACTTATCAGAATTTATCTGACTCAGTCCGCCGCTGATCAGATCGCCTTATATACCCTCACAAACCGTTCTGGAATATTTTCACAACAATAATGAATTTTCCAGATTTGAAATTTTGAAACACCTAAACTATTTTACACTCCCTCGATAAATATACGACATATTGCAATATTGCAATACTGTGAATGCTGGTCTATAGATATATCAGCAACATTAGGTATCTCCCAAGGTTCGGTGATTGGGCGTATGCCATTTAACATCTTCATAAATAACATCGCTTACAAAGTAGTGTATCTTTATACTGATGACCTAAAAATTTACACATCTATCACTAATGCAGAAAACGGTACTAGTTTGTCAAATCATTTTTTATAAGTATACAGCCATAATCCTGGTGCGACGTATCTAGCTCCTAGCTAAATATCTCGAAATTTAACTCAATGACATATTTGCGTACGCAGAATAAAAAAATTCAACGATAATAGTAATCAAATTACTGGTAATTTATTCAAAATTTAGGTTGCGTTATCCGTAATTGTAAAGAATTTAACGAGAATATACTAAAATAAAAAAACTAGCATGGAAAAACCTCCGAGACGATTTCTTAAATATTTTAGAAGTTCTAGAATAGGCATTTTCCACATCATGGCCTATTACATAGTATTAACATAAATTATTTTCTCTTACTCCGTTTATATCATTTTCTGTCTTTTCTATTTAAGGTTTTATGGCACATGTGATTGCCCTTAAATTCTTAGCAGCATCTTTCTTGTACCTTTGCAGACTTTTTCGCTGTCTCTTTATTTTATTTGTCCGCTACATGAACCATTTTGTTGTTCTCTCCCTTGCTTCGCATGATTCATTGTATAATATGTATAATATGTCGCAAACTATGATTCATTGTATAATAACAGGTTTCCTCTAATACAAGAATATCCATAATGCAAAATCTTGTTAATTCGGCAGCTTCACGATTTTTAAAATATAATTTTTACTGCAAGACTAATTTTAATTTGCTTTACATATTCTTGTTGATATAGCTAGGTATAGTTTACCTCGGGCTTTTAAGTCCGTATAAAAATGTCGGGTTTTTGATCTTTACCGCAGTCAAAGGCATCGATACTTTTTTTGCCGCTTAGGTAAATGAGAATAAGTATATTTACGACCGCTTCGCTAGGTACACCAGTTCCCAAGATAAACGCGCTAACCTAGTAGGCTATTGTCCCATAATGGGGCCCAATTCTGATCCCTGTAGAACACCCAGGTTGTATTATTTATTGGATAATCAATGAAATCACTTAATTCTCCATTCTTCATTATGACGTGGCTCAGACCAATACAACGAATACAAGTCACTCGAGTATATTTCACAACATCAAACGAAATGAAAATTTATCAAAATTATAACATATCAATTTCCCGCCTTATTTGGAGGATCCTGTTTGGCTATCTACACCAGCGATTATCTAACAAGTTATCTATCTAGTAACACAAGTAATAAACCCATCAAAAATAAAAAATGCTGTTATGAAATCACGTGTCGACACTCAAAACGTACACATTTCAAGTCGAACTACAATGCAAATAGAATAATGTAAACCCAACTGATAAAAGCAGTTTACTCTCGAAACAGAAACAAGTTTATTTAGTAAAATACCACAGTGTTCGTTGTTGATTTAGAACCCACGTTGTTAGGATTCATTACTCTCTTCATAAAGAGCCAAAGTGAATATGAAAATCCTTTTAAAAAACACATCAAAGGGATCTGCGACAAAAGCCGCGCAAATCATCATTAAACAGTTTTTGCTTTATGATTATGACTGCAGTAATTACCGGGCTCGGGTTTATGAAATTGAAAAATACTGGTATAATTTAACGTGCCAAGGCCGGGACAAAGATTCAAAGCCGCTTAACACTTGATTAGAAAACATAATAGCCTCATTTTTGATGATGCAAATGACTTCTTTTCAGGTAAACATTATCGAATCTGTCTGTAATAATTTATTTATTTACGTACCATCCAACAGCTGAAGCCAGTTTACAGACGATAAATTTCTTCTCCTCTATGTAATGGGCAGAAAAAATTGCGAAGAAAGCCGGAAACTCCACCTGTGGCTCTGAGTGAGAGGCAAGTGGACTCATTCGTATACAGATTCGGAAAATGCAGTTTAGGATATAGGTATAACGATGTAATTGACCACGCCCCGCTAGTTCCATAAATCGTGAAAGCTGAGGCACACAATGAATTAAATTTAGTACGGCATGAACTACGGATGGGTGCGGACGTAGGTAATAATTTCTAATACGAAACGAGACAATATCTCTTCGTCAAAAGCGAAGAAGTTATTTGTCGCATTTTTGACAAATAATTTCTTCTATTGAAAACATTTCTGCAGTTTCTTTTTTAGCCGTAAATGCTATGGGAATAAAATAATGATTCTTATTAAAACCGAAATGAAAATAGAACATTAAAATAAAATTAAATAGCTCGGAAACTAAAATCAACTAATAATTATCAAAAAACAAATTATTCTTATTAAATTACAAAAACAACATTAAAATAAAATGAAATAACCCTCAGAAAACTATAATCAACTAATAATTGTCAAACAATAAATCGATGAACCTCTCATATCATTGAGTTGATTTGGAGTAATGCTTGCACAAAGTTGGATAAGTTTTTCCCGTAATTCAACTAAATTATTGGCTCGTTCAAACGCATTTTTGTACGCGGTTTCCTTTAAAAATCCCCACAGAAAGAAATCATGCGGTGCTAGATCAGGTGACCTGGGAGGCCATTTTATCATTCCCCTCGTAGCTATTAAACGATTGGGAAATGTACTTTCCAGAAAATTAATAACAGTTAAGGTATTGTGACTTGGGCAGCCGTCTTGTTGAAACCAAATGTCGTCAAAGTTGACAGGAGGAAGATTTTGAACTGCAGGAATTATTTGCTTTTGTAAAAGCTCTAAATATTTATTGCCATTTAAATTGCCATCGATTAGCAGTGGCCCTATAATATGATTGTCTAAAATTCCCGTCCAAACGTTCAACTTTTGAGGATACCGAGTTCGCACATCACTCAAATGTTTATTTTTTCGAGACCAATATCGTACTACGGATGGATTGTATTTCCTATGTAATGAAAAGGATGATTCATCTGTAAACAATATATTCTTTAAGAAGTTTTCATTCTCATTCACTTTATTTATCATGATTTCATAAAATTCCATCCGTTTGAAATTGTCCTCGGGAAATATTTCTTGCGTTGTTTGAACTTTAAAACACCTGTACCCATTTCTTTTCAAAATATTTCTTACAGTTCTTTCCTTCATGTCAACTTCATTAGCAATTTGCCTGCTAGAACAAGGTTCACTAGTTTCAACAAGTGCACAGACATTACTTTCGCGAATTTCACGTTCTTCGCTCATTTGTTGATGACGGGGTTCGGATTGACAGCATTTTTTACAATAATTCACGACACACCCGAAATTCTCAAATTTTTTAATAACGTATGAAATTATGCTAGCTGAGGGGATTGGTCTGTCTTGATATGCCACAGTAAATTTATTTACTGTGGCAATTTAAATGGCAATAAATATTTAGAGCTTTTACAAAAGCAAATAATTCCTGCAGTTCAAAATCCTCAACTTTGACGACATTTGGTTTCTACAAGACGGCTGCCCAAGTCACAATATCTTAACTGTTATTAATTTTCTGGAAAGAACATTTCCCAATCGTTTAATAGCTACGAGGGGAATGATAAAATGGCCCCCCAGGTCACCTGATCTAGCACCCCATGATTTCTTACTGTGGGGCTTTTTAAAGGAAACCGCGTACAAACATGCGTTTGAACGAGCCAATAATTTAGTTGAATTAAGGGGAAAACTTATCCAACTTTGTGCAAGCATTACTCCAAATCAACTCAATGATATGAGAGATTCATTGTATAATCGGTTTGGCTATTGTTTGGCACAAGAAGATGGTTTGTTTGAAACCTTACTTAATTAATTTATTGTTTGATAATTATTAGTTGATTTTAGTTTCTGAGGGTTATTTAATTTTATTCTAATGTTCTATTTTTGTAATTTAATAAGAATAGTTTATTTTTTCATAATTATTAGTTGATTTTAGTTTCAGAGTTATTTAATTTTATTTTAATGTTCTATTTTCATTTCGGTTTTAACAAGAATTATTATTTTATTCTCATAGCATTTACGGCTAAAAAAGAAACTGCAGAAATGCTTTCAATAGAAGAAATTATTTGCCAAAAATGTGACAAATAACTTCTTCGCTTTTGACGAAGAAATATTGTCTCGTTTCGTATTAGAAATTATTACCTACGTCCGCACCCATCCTTAGTTCATGCCGTACTAAATTCAATTCATTGTGTGATTCTGTTTTCACGATTTATGGCACTAGCGGGGCGTAGTCAATCACATCGGTATTCCAATACCATAAACTGCATTTTCCGGATCTGTATATTTTTTAAGATTTTAGCTAGAGGAGCTGGCGATTGGCCTTGCCTACTGCGACCAGTAGAGGTCTATTGTCGTACTCCTTCTTTGTACCTTAGGGCTCCTTATCCAGACATGTCCTTACTAGACTTTCAGTCTGCTTGGTGAAGTTATCAGACCTTCGTTTCTATACAGGGTGATTCACGTAGGCCATTCATTAGAAGTTTTTCAACTTGCAGTTGGATTAGTAACTTGAAATTTGGTATGCAGCCATAATCGATCATGCCCGTTCTATCTAAAATATTTTCAGTCCTCCAACTATACAGGGTGTGCCAAAAATTGGTACCAACTTTCTTATTTTAAATGGAAACCTATATTTTTCTTTACATGGTTCGATTGGTCTTCTAATTCTGAGTTTAGAGAACCTAAGTTATGTTAACTTATCTATTACAATTTTTGACATATGTCCAATTTTTTGAAAAAAATTGCCGCTGTAGTAGTTTACGAACAAATTTGTATCTCGCAAACCTTTCAAAATTATGAAACCAAATTTGTAAAGCAGTTAGCTGGAAGTCCATGCTAACTTTTGATGTCCCATCGGTGGTCCCATTTTGTACCATATGGGCGCAGTCGATTTTTAAATGTCGCAATCAAAAATTGTCAAAAAGTCAATTTTTTCAAATGGCACCTACTATTTTTTTTCACACCATTCGAAAGAAAATTGAATTTTAGGGTGAGTTACTTAAGCATTTCCTATACCTAACTTCACCCCATATCGAGTTATTCAATAAAAATCAAGAAATACCTTATCTTGCCGAGAGATTCCTTACTTCATCAAGTATGCCATGGAAACAAAAGACAGTTGTAATAATTTTTTAAGAAAAATATGGATTCTTATTTAATTACACACAACACCAACAAATTATTATTAACGAACAAGAACAATGTTTACGAAATTCTGACGTAAATGTTCAATGTGATCACCATATTTTTGTTCAAATATTCTATTATTCTACTTTCAACAGATTGCGTAGCACATCTTTGCGCCTACCATTTCTGACGCCAGAAATCAATGCAAAATTGAATTTTAGGGCCACTTTTATTAACATTGTGTATGTCTATCTACAGTCGTTTTTGAGTTATTGGCATTTTTTGAAAAAAATATTGTTTTTTTTCTCAAGGGTAGTAGGCTTTGGAAACAATCATTTCATTTTAATTTTTATTCAAAAATCGTATTGCAATAATAAATAATAACAACAAAATAACAACAAATAAACAGATTAACAAAATAATTATTTCAATACAACTGCTCAATGTGTGCACCGTTTTCACTGACAGAATTTCGTTAACATTGTACTTGTTCGTTAATAATAATTTGTTGGTGTTGTGTGTAATTAAATAAGAATCCATATTTTTCTTTAAAAATTATTACAACTGTCTTTTCTTTCCATGGCATACTTGATGAAGTAAGGAATCTCTCGGCAAGATAAGGTATTTCTTGATTTTTATTGAATAACTCGATATGGGGTGAAGTTAGGTATAGGGAATGCTTAAGTAACTCACCCTAAAATTCAATTTTCTTTCGAATGGTGTGAAAAAAAATAGTAGGTGCCATTTGAAAAAATTGACTTTTTGACAATTTTTGATTGCAACATTTGAAAATCGACTGCGCCCATATGGTATAAAATGGGACCACCGATGGGACATCAAAAGTTAGCCTGGACTGCCAGCTAACTGATTCACAAATTTGGTTTCATAATTTTGAAAGGTTTGCGAGATACAAATTTGTTCGTAAACTGCTACAGCGGCAATTTTTTTCAAAAAATTGGACATATGTCAAAAATTGTAATAGATAAGTTAACATAACTTAGGTTCTCTAAACTCAGAATTAGAAGACCAATCGATCCATGTAAAGAAAAATATAGGTTTCCATTTAAAATAAGAAAGTTGGTACCAATTTTTGGCACACCCTGTATAGTTGGAGAACTGAAAATATTTTAGATAGAACGGGCATGATCGATTATGGCTGCACACCAAATTTCAAGTTTCTGATCCAACTGCAAGTTGAAAAACTTCTAATGAATGGCCTACGTGAATCACCCTGTATTCTCGCCAAGCCGTCTCAGTCCAGTGAAGGCTATTACAGCTCATGACATAGACTGACGTACCTGAATGAGAACTCGCCCATCCATGTGCTAGACTCGACCGATGTTGCTTAACTTCGCCGATCGAGTGTCAGCACCTGAACTGGTGACTGAACGACGAACTGTATCTGTATATATTCTACACATAAAAAACCTCAAAGCTGTGCCGCTTACGTATCGATGGGAGAGAGGGGTATGTTCAAAGCTGGTAGAAAATGATAAATCATAATGTATTACTTAATACATAGAACAACATTGTTTATCATGACGGTAAAGTATGTTCTGGCATAATTAATATAACAGATAACGGAAACAAACCTCTTTTAATTAAAATTTGTAACTCCTGAAATACAGTTGCGCAAATCGCCCCTAACTAGAACGCCATACCTAGAGAACAGATAAGCAGAACCGTACATTGAATTGCCTCTTATAGTCTTTTTTATTTGCATTAAATATGTGGAGACAACTATAATCCTGTATTTTGTTAGCTGGCCATTGGAATCTATGGTTCAAATAATAATTTGATATAATTAAGAAGATAATGAAGTTAATAAATATGGCATAAATTACATTTCCTCGCAAATTCCCCATTATTCAGCAGGCGAGCAGGAACATTAGATCCTGGTAATTGATTTACCTCGTCTCGATCCCTGGCGCTGAGACAAAACACATTAAAATTCTCAAATTAGCGCGATATTTTTATTTTCCTCTCGGTGTAAAGGCAAATTAAATTTGACTTGCTAATTTCCTCCTATTCGTTATTTTAATCTTGGATCTTCGAACGGTCCCCGAAGAATATTATTCAGCATCTCCCGAAATTAGTAAACACACAGCGAAAACGGAAAGACTACCGCAAACGGGGGACATCTCACCGATGGGAGCCGAATTTGTTTAGGATCAGCGTCAGAAGAAAGGGCGGAGAAAAATTATAAATGTAAATTAATATTGTTCCCTTGCGATGAAATTTAATAGGACAAAACCAGCAACGGGCACATATTTAATGAAACTGACGGAACAAGTGATGGAGAAGAGAATAGTGATCATTATATTTAAAAACAGTAGTCTTAATTTGGAGAATATTATAGTTGACTACACATATTGCATAATACTACACATTATGCATATAAAAAAGCCAAAAAAATCGACCAATAATCACTCTCGTTAGCATAAGGGATATCCCACAGAGCCCCACTTAAAATGTTTGTGTACAATAATAGTAGAAAGCACCCCTGCACACAGGGCCAGCGATCATAGTGGTGCTCGAAGGAGCGTCTGGGGAAACCGAAATGCGAAAACTTGGACCAAGCTCAAAACGTGATATCACTTGTCTGACTATTTCTTCTTTGCTCTAGTGTTTACCTTCAGCCAGATGGTTAGCGCATAGGTATGCATGATGCCCCATTCCAGATAAAACACCCCCTACCATACCAGGCGTTGCCTATTTTTCGGCAACATCTATAGCCATACCCTCCTTTGCCACAACTTTCTTCAACTCTACACTACATCTTCTTAAAACCTCTATTCTATACCCTCATTCCTTTTTCTTAATTTTTCTATTTTTGTATTTTGGTCTTTTTTTGTTTTGTAATTTTTTGTTTAAAATTCCCCCTCGGCCAACAATTTCCATATAAACATTTAAAATCAAAATCTCCATCTTCCCCTTATCCTCTCAACGGCATTGAGACTGATGAGTCCCATTGCCACGAGCGGGGTTTTTCGTCATGTTTTCCCCGCAATATCAACCCAAATTCGCATCGATTAGTATCATATTAGTTTTAAAATGTAGTTCTTAAGTATTTTAAATTCCACATGTGTGGATCTGTTTTGTCTTAGGCTAAGTTTCAAATCGAAAAAGTTGCGATAGGAGTATTTAGTTGTTAAGAAATTTATTGAGCGGAACCGGCCGCGAGCCGACCAACCACACACCCACCGCGGCGCCTTGCACCGTGGTCGCTGGGTTGGCTCCGGATCGCAGTCCGGGCAAGCAATGAATGTACAAAAATGATGAAATAAATATGTTTTGACATGACTTGACTTTGGCTTATGGTGCGAAGGGTCCTGGGATCAAATTCCTACGCCCGCTGAGTTTTTTTCTTTAATTTTGTAACGATTAATACATTTTTTCACAAATTATTTTCTGATTTCTTTAGGTTTTCCTTCTTTTTATATAATTTCATTCTTTCGTGTGATTTCTTTAGGTTAGGATAGTAGGTTTTTATTTTGATATCTAATTGTTAATAACTTTTAGCGCCGCAGGCAGTATTTGCGTCGCAGACAAAGAAAAGGGGGGTGCGGGGGTGTTGTTCCCCCCCCTTATTTTTCACAAAATAACACGAAATATTTAAATTTCTCGACTTGCGCGAATTTATTACACATTTACAAGGTAATGCGCATGCTCGAAGCTTTCTCATTTCTGTTTATCTAGACGCTTGTGGTGCTCGGAGGCTCGAGTCGAAATAGACTACTTTTGTTCTAAGATTTTTACTGAAATTTCATTTTTTTCTCAAAGGTTTAGAACTTTGCGTTTAGAACTTTGCGACTTGAAACAGAATAAGTCTGTACGCCCGGACAAAAATTCCAAAAGACAAATAGAGTTTGGAATCGTTCCAGGAATGTTCTCAAATTTTTTTAAGAATTGTCCAATGCATAGAGAAAATTGTACGCAATACAATGATCTACAGAAAACATCTCATGTATTTTTTCAATAAAATCAATAGAAAGAGTTATAACCCTTAAATGACATTTTTCTCGAAAATTTTAGTCTATTTTTAACTATAACTTTTTCATTTTCAATTCTATGATAAGTAAAGATTGTGGAGAATACAATTCTCTACAAAAAAAGTCTTAAACAATTTTTTGTAAGACTTAGGTTTTCAAGATATCGCAGAAAAACTGTTTACACCCCCTTTTTCAAAATGGCGGCCAAATGGGGGGGGGGGGGGGGTTTCAACCCCGAAAACCGAGTTTTATACTTACACTGACCACCCTAAACATCAAAAGAAAAAATCTTGTCCTACCCAAAATGCAAGGTTCGGCCAAAATTTAGTAACATTTCAATGAACTATAGGTAGACAGGACACGTAATAAGCAACGAGGGGTTTAACTCAGTCAGAAATAATGTTCTTATTGTGGCACTTGTACAGACGAGAAGATGATGAAAGAGAGAAATTCGACCCGCGATCCCAGCTGGATTACAGAGCTACAAAAGAAGTGTACAAAATAAAACGGATTCTATAAAAACGATGACAATCAGTGGAAGAATTCCATAAAACTTCTGATTATTTTAATAATCTCTACACGCGATATTTTAAAATTATATGTATAACCGCATTAAACCATACAAATATCTACCAACAATGTGTATACATAATCAGAGACTTGAACGTCGACTCACCTGTGACAGACGGAAACATACGTTAGGCTCAAGTACTAAATTAGAAAAATGTAGATATGTCAAGTGGGACACAGGACAGTAGTAAACAACTGCCAGACTTCCTGTGGCGCTCGGACCTCCCCTACTTTGATTTTATCTAATTTATGGTAGGGTACAGAAAAAACGAGATAGAACGTGGTACTGTGAGCATTTAACCTTTTACTAATAACAAGATAGGCATATTAGTCTGTCTAGTCATCACGTCGTCACATAGGGGGTGTTGAGAAATAACTCAGGATTGGGTGTTTTTGTTTAAACTCTTTATTTGGGCCTTCAACGACAGAAGGAACGATTGGAAAAAAATGCAAAAAATCAAAAAATTGTTGATTGCTCAATTTCATCGCCACACACATCAAAAAGATATTTGGTTTTACTATTTGCTTTCCATAGCTACCTGCTTAGTAATTTTCAATGTATCCCTTTAAATAGTACAATAAATGAGTCGGAGCACTAACTCCATAAATAAAAACCGACTCCACTTTGGCTATATAGTACTTAATATGAACACTTGACATCATTCCCATACTGGTCGCCATGATAGTGAAGGATCGGATCAGTTGAAATGTAAAATTATAAGGTGTGACCGATCAGCTGATTGGGCGAAACGGTGACGTTTTATTGTTCGACATCCGTGGTCAAACGAGTTACTTTCAATTATTGCAATTCACGTAGTAAGTCAAAACTAAGTACAAATCGGGTGTTGTCGGATTTCATCTAATATTATCCCGTTGCTGTTAATAGACAAATTATTATTTGATTTTGGAAACAATGTAATTAAAACTAATCAATGAGTCATATGTCAAAATTTAATAACTATTTTTCTATGTAAATTTGGCAAAATATCTTATTAGCATATTCCCTATAAATAAATACAAAAACAGCAAACCTAAATTAAGGAATTTCCAAATTTAAATCTATAATAAATAAAATAAATTCAATGTGATTTATTTTCCAATTTATAAAACATACAGTATTAAAGCATGTATAACATAATAAAGGATACAGAGTGTCGGATTACTATTACTAATTAATAACATTAAGCTATGAGTTTCCGAGAGCTCTACGTATGTAGTGAATTTTCTGATCAAACATTTATCAATCATGTAAATAGCCCAGAACGAATGGGCAGTGGCAGTCCAATCTGTAGACCCATCTCTTCCCAACATGTACCTCTGGTAAGAAAACATTGCTTATTGTTTAATTTATATTTGTGTATTTCTGACTTTGTTGTTTGGCTGCAACAATGTATTATTGAATTAATAAATATTATTTAATGTTTAATTTTGTGTTTGATAATTTCCAATTAGGAAAACCTCTCGCTGGCCAATTGACCCCTTATTATGCCAGTCACAGACCAGTGGTCGTGACAATAACTTATATTACTAAAACTGTGTTAATAATCTCACATTCGTTAATGAATTTTCTGTTTAAAGGCATTGGGATGGCATTTCTGGACAGAAGTGTTAAAGTTTAACGAAAATATAAGACATCTGCCAATATGCCGCAAAATAACTACTGTATCCGGATTACCAACATTGTACCTGTTGATATTCCTATTGGATCTTGTCGATTTCAAATAAGCTGACGACGGATCATGGCGACGATGATTGGGAGTTTCAAAAATTTAGCTTGGGCAGCCTGCGCTGTGAAGTCCAGAAATTCGTGAGTCGGACGAAAATGCTAATGGGCCTTTTCAGCATATTTTTTTTATTGCGGAATCATAAATTTTATGAAAAATTAAAATACCCGTATTTTTTCAATTTCTATTTTGATGCAGATTAGAGCCAGAAAAAAATTATTAAAATCACCTATTTACAAGTCCAATTTAAACGATTATCCGTAACGCGTCATTAATACGTCAGCAATCCCAAGCCAATAGTGTAAAAGGCGACTCGGCAACGTCGTACAAAATCAGCTTTCAATTGACGTTTGTAGTGATGGGCGATATCGCGATTTTCCAATCACTCCTTAACGGCGACTTATATTTTTCACTTCCGGTGGTTTTAAATTAGCGCCATCACAATCTGCAAGCTGATATGTTTACCGTTCGCCGTAATTTGTTTGTGTGAATGTATGGCTGCATTAAGCAGCAATGGACAAGTATGAATTGAAAGTAAAACGATGTAAATTACACTTTATATTAATATTTTATATAATCACGGTGATTTAGTCACGGTGATTTAATCACCGGCAGTGACATATCGCTCATGACTAGACGTTTGACAGCTTGTTGATGTTAACATTTTGGTTTTGAGGTTAGCGTAAATTGAAAACCTCCGATTTCGATTAAAATGTCTAGCAAGCAGTGTTTTGTTCCATTCTGTGAAAATACGACCGAAAATGCCCCAGAAAAGACGACAGCTCAAATGAAAGTTTAAGGTTATCCGCTATCCGCACGCTCGGTGATCGCAGTGTTGTCGGTTTGCAAGTTCTTCTGTTGTGTCCTCGATGATGATTGGTGGGATTACGTGTGCAACCAAGGCGCGTGAAACTCGACCGTTTGAAATACCCCGTGAAAGTTGTTGTATTTCGCTAATTTATTTCTCAGATATTGCTGTTCTAAGACGCCTCATTTTTAGATAAAAAATTGTTTTATTTTCCCCAAATGACACCCACCATATTTAAATGTCAAAATTCGAATGTACTGTAAAGGCCCATTGTTGCAGCAGCTGGGCAGTTACGAAACCTACTTCACTCCCTGTTTTATGCCTCATATAAGTGATTTATTTAAAACTGGTACTGCTAAAGCAGTGCAACTTGTCTCATTGACCAAGTATCAACTGTCCTCTGGTATAGTAATAACTCCTCCAGCCTCTCCATATCCGCTTTCAAATGAAAAATAAAATAGTGATATCTGTTTTATTTCGGTTACTCAATAGTAAGTAAGTAATTTTGATTAGCAACTTTCTACTACATCAATAAATACGTAAGCAGATACATAATAAATGACTGAACGGACAAAAAAAAACAATAAATAAATCAACACAAGGGATACATACATATAATGTATACACAGATTTTCTGAAATAACGAATTATGTGTTTTTTTCTTTTTTTACTGTATTGTCTGTATTGATGTATCTCTATAGTATTATGTGTTCTAGTATTTAGTTATGAATATCACATACAAATTTGACATAATTTAGGTAATAAATTGTGAACAATTTTATAAATAAATAATATATTATTAAAAACTAATCTTTGATTTATACTCACGAATTTCAAAAATTCGAACATTGTTATACGGGTATGACTGTTAACTTTCAGAATGATTATCATTGCTCGGTTTTGCACTTCTTGTAATGCTTGTTTGTTACTTTCATTACAATAATACAAAACAGTGGGACAATATTCAAAGTGGGGTGCTATTGTTTTGTACACTATTCTCTTAGAGTGCATTGATAAATAAACACTGATTCTATTGAAATAATTTTTTTTTTATTTATTTTGCCCATTACATATTCTGCATGTTTGCTAAATTTTAACTCATCATCTATTATTATACCCAAATATTTACGTTCTGTTACATACTCTAGGCTCTGATCAGATAGTTTAATATTTTCATATTGTCTTTCATCCTTATTCCCAAAAAATATAACTTTAATTTTTTACTTATTTACAAACAGATGATTATTTTCAAACCAAATTTCCAATTTCTTTAATTCTCGCTGCATTTTCTCCAGAACCTCCACCACAATTATTTTCCAACCAGATTTCCAATTTCTTTGATTTTTGCTGCATTTTCTCCAGCATCTCCACCATATACTGATCATAAACTGATAAGAACAGTTAGGTTACACATATAAAACAAAAGTTACCTTCTTAAAAGCAGAAACATAAAGTAAACAAATTAAACAGAACCCACTCTAAAAGAAAATAAAACATGATTTACTCCAAAACAAAAATCTAAATTAGGTTAATTATTGTAAAGTTTGTACAAAAAACTAATTTAGTTGCTTTTTTCGGTCCCTAAACGATTTCGAACCTTAGAACGAATCAAACCAAATGTTGAAAATATAATCTAAACCACTTTCGGAATATAATTCATTAGCGGCTTCTAAAGCACGATTCTTTTCGGTTTCTGTTAATTTATGCTTTGTTTTCGTAGGGTCTAGAATGAAGGATAGCAAATGGTATGAGGTGATACACTGGTCGTATCGGTATCTAAATATTTCCATTTGCACTAAGGTAATTTCAGTTTCGTCAAAATGCGACTCAATTATTTTTTAATTGTTCTACGACGTCTGATAAAATTGTATCGTTTCTTTTAAGCCTATCAAATGCAACAACAGATTTAGATTTTAGTAGCGATAAATAATCTTCAGCAGTTCTTTCAAATAAATGTTTGAAATTTTCTGTCTTACTACGCTGTCAATTTAATTTTTATGTTCCTTGCTAATTTTAAAAAGTGTGGGTCATGATTTAACGAAACCCTCTAAGCAGTCGGCAAGTGAGTTCCATCTTACGTCAGAAGGTAAAGTATGTTTTTCTTTTGCGTATGTCGCAGAGGCAAAATTATTGTTTCGGAAATATTTCACAACAAACGTAACATGTTCCTTAATTTCACTAATTTCCAAATCCTTACATAACAAGTTTAAAATGTGTGGAGCACAACCGTAAGTAATAAAATTTAGTTCTGTTGACTCTTTAACTTGGTTTCTCATAGCATTCATACTGGCAGCATTATCCATCACAAAACTGCTTACTGTACAGTGTACAGGTATGGTCAGTCTTTAGAGTTTTAATTAAGTTTGTTGCAAATTCTGTTAAATATACAGGTGTATGTGAATGTGCAGATGTGTCTATTGTGTCTACTAAAAAGGAAGACCCATTTTCCGTAGTTACAGTTGCACATATTATTGGTTCATTGTGTATGTTGGACTATTCATCCAATGACAGACAAAATGAACTTCCTGATAAATCTTGAAAACATTTACTTTTTTCCTCGTTATTCACTTCATCGAGCAGTCTGTTGGACACATCATGTCGAGATGGTGGTACATAACCAGGTCGTAATAGCGTTATTGCATTTTTTCTTCAGGTTGTTTAATACACATGAAACTGCTGTTTATCGCACAAAGAGCTCTAGCAATTTGTTTATTTCTTCTTTATTAGACTTGGTCATACGTACAACAAAAGATGATAAAGATCCAGAACTGGCACCACTTTTCTTTTTTTACTTAATGGTGTAGAAGATAAGAGCGGCTGTGGGATACTATCTTCCTCTGCATCTTGTTGGAACGTGTTCAATTGCACCTGTAATAAAAAACAAAATTGTTATGTTGTTCATTTTTAAATCCAGCTACATAGAGACAGGCATAGATACTATACTTTATTCTTAAACTAGGAGTGAATGAAAAAGTCACATTTGTTCATGGAAAGTTACTAGAAATCTAGAAAATGCACTAGATCATTTTAGAAATTTGAATCTAGCTCGTCTCCTGGCATAATTGGCATTAGTCACAGAAATAGACCGACGTTAAATATGTAAATTAAAAAAAAGGTGCTCTTAATATTTTGTTAAAGTTAAAAATATAAATAAAATATCAGTATACTTACATTGGACACTGTTCCTGAAGTAGAGGGACCTTCATTATTTGTTTCTACACTTTCTACATTACGCGAAGCACATTTTTTCCAGTGGACTTTCAGTCGGTCCACAAGCCCTTGCATTTCTCCTTTACACTTTTTACATGTAGCTCTACAACCACTTTTTCCATCAAGTATACTTGATTTTTCAGTAAAATATTGTTAAATAGGATATTTTTTCCCTCCACTTCTATTAGAGGACGTGTTAAAAAATTATTTAATATTTAAATGCTATAAATATAATCACTCAGACTCGCTATCTCACTTGTTACGCGGCAGATTAGCAAATAATGGCAATTCGTATCATTCCCGCCTTATAAGGACAAGCGAGTTTTCAAGTTCCGACAGGAGTTTTCGTGTACATACGCTCTAGCTGATTTTACAATTATAGATACAAGGTACACAATTTATTCCATTTGTAAGTTTAAACAAAAACAATCTTTGTTAATATAAGTACTAAATACATTGTTAATGTCAATTATTAGGATGTTTATGTAAAAAAAAATAATAAAAATCAAAGATATCATGATTTTTACCAACCCTAAATCAGCAAATAAATTAATCATGGTTTTCAAAACACTGAACGATATCATTAATATAAGTGATGAATAGCAATGGGCCCAACACTGAACCCTGTGGAACACCAAACTCCACCTTGCCCTTATTTGAAATATCCAATTCTAGTTTGTTGATATCTGCCCGATAGGTAATTTTTAACGCAATTATTTGCTATTTAAGTAAAGATAGAGTTACCCTAGAAAAAAGTCCTATTATTTATTGGCTACCACAGTAGACGTTTCCTAAAAATCTGTGTAAAACACGCTTTAAAGTTTTTATATCGTGACAAAAACTAACCGAAATAGTTAAACAATGACTGTTTTGTTTTACAGATCAAATATTATGTTTACAAAGTGAGAAACTACAATCCATTGTTATTCATAACATGTCAGAAACCAGAACGTACCAAACTTCTAATGTTTTTTTTACGAGTCACCGATTGTGAAACAGTAGAAACGCTTTAAAGGGGCGTCTCTATTACAATAATTAAAACTGCGTCCAGCGGTTTGCTTGCTTCCTAATATTTCCATTTTATTAAAAAAAAAGTATAATTATGTGTGGGTCCTCCTTCCTAAATAACAAGCTCCGAATGAAAAATGTGCCAAGCCGACTTGACGAGGCGTATGAGGCCCTGCGTTCCAACTGTCCATATTAATCAACGTTCCTTTTTTATCACGGACATACGTCATTTCGTGCGGCCGCAAAGCAGACACACAGTTCCATATAAAAATCAATTTGGCCGAGATAACGGGCTAAAAAATGTGTAATTAACATAACTCCCTCGAGATTTGACAGGCGTTATTAAGCACACGAATACCGAAATCACGACAGTTTCAGACCAACTCCGAGCTACAGTACATTGATTTTTCACACAAAGAACGCGCTCACAAATCCGACCGGCGACGTTTTCAGGACACGTAGTACTTCCCTCACCGCATCAACTTGCTAGACGAGGATTTTGTGGATGATAGAGATCGAACGATCCGAAGGGAGTCGTTGGACAGAGACGGACGTACGCTGGCGAGAATTCCAAGCAGACAAATAACCCCGACGAGTTCTTGCGGGACGGTTCTGAGTGGAGCAGAATAAGTTTCTTTCAACGGCAGATGAACTATTAAGGGTTTTACGACGTACGCGAGATTTCTCTATGAAATATTACCTAACCCGTCCGTCAGGAATGAAATTTGCGCTAGATTTTATCGAGGAAAATTCTCATCGCGTTTGCCTTTGTACCTTTTGATTACATTGTTGCAAATGCTAATATGTTGCAAGTTCCAGATTCTGATTCGCTGCATGTTTGACCCAGAATATACGCTTGGTCTTACTAGCCCTTACTTATCGATGTATCCGACTACTACGACCTAAGGTTTATTGCATGTAACCCATTAAACATATGCTTATAATAATTGAACCGCCTAATTTAAAATAGTGCAAACAAAAATGAAAACATTTAGGACGTAATTTAGTTAAGAAAAACTATGTGTAAAAATATTAATGAAATCTTGGCATTCTTTCGATAAGCTGAATTCTGGGTAGGTAGGTATGCAAAGTTAGAAGCAAACAAATAATAATTCACTTTTAAAGATTTATTATACCGGGTGTAACAGTATCATGGTTACCCCCCCTCTTCTCCTTTAGTTTTGAAGATAAATTATTGAAATTTAGGATATACCACATAGGTACATAATAAGCGGCATTTTTTGACATACTATTGATTTTTTTTCAATTCCGGTTTCGCCGGAAGTGACAACTTTCGATTTTTAAATGGAACACCCTATATATTATTGCATTTTTGAATTCTGCATAATTTTCTGAATCCAACGATGCCAAATAAGTGACATTTCAAACATCAATTTTTTTTATAATATAATTTTTAGTTTTCCATTTAAGTGTGCCATGATGGTTACAATTTATTCTAAATGATCCGTGTAATGCTACAAAAATCGAAATCCCGTTAAAAATTACGCGATTTATGAGCAAAATTGTTTTTGGGGCAAAAGTCAACTTTTTCAAATGGAACCATATCGGTACCGTGCGTACTTAACTTGACATTTTGTCCTATGTATTTAACAATGGTATCGAGAATCGAATAGTAGTTGAAACTGTGCAGGCGAGTACGAGACTGGCAATGTAATCAGCCTGAATGAACGATCTACGACTGCACTGGTTTAAAGATAATAAAACGGACAGGTCCACTAGCATAAAAAACCCGTAAATCGTTTCTCAGCGGTTAACATGGGCTTGTGAGATGTGCCGAGTTCTTTATAACATTTTTCCAGTGCAGTGCAGAAATACCTATTATAATATCAAGTGTGGTTCAGTTTATACTTATTGTTCATATTTATAAATATTTATTACTATATAAAAGGTAAGGCATTTTATTATTTACTAATTTACCATGGCTTTCTGGAGGCCATTTGAAACAGAGGATAATATAATAACGCCCGAAAATCCCGAAATAGTTGAACCGGTTATTGTCGAAGAAGCCGAAATAAATTTAGAGTTTAAAAATCAAGATTTACACGTACAACGTCAAGGCATTATTTTAAATATACATGAACGTTTAAAAAGCGAAAATCGTGAACAATGTGAGAAAGAAATAACAGAACGTATTAACGAATTAACTAAAATTTCAAAATCAACAATTTATCGCGTAATTAAAAAAGGAGATGTTATAGATCACGGTCCAAACAGGAAACGGAAAAATACGAAATTAAAAAATATTGATGATGCTACCAAAAATGTAATACGGCGTATAATTTATAATATGTATGAAGAAAATATAGTTCCTACGTTAAAAATGATTCGAGAAAAATTAAGCGATTATCCAGATTATAATTATAGTTCTTTAAATACACTACGAAATGTTTTATTAGAATGCGGTTTTAAACATAAAAAACTTGACAGTCGTATGGTAATTATGGAATCACGACGTATAGTAACACTTCGGGTAGATTATTTGGAAAAAATCAGAGAATATCGTAAACTAAACACTCATATAGTGTATCCAGACGAGACGTGGTTTGACACTCATGATGTTGTTCAGCATGGTTGGGCAGACGGTTCAAATAATTGTGTTTTATATACTCCGTGTTCTAGAGGAAAACACGTTATCATACTTCATGCGGGAAGTGAAAACGGATTTGTACCCAATGCGTTGCTCTTGTCGGCCAAAAAAATATCGCAGTCCTCTGCAGACTATCACGAAGATATGACAGCCGCTCTATTCGATAATTGTATTAGATAATGCTTCTTATCACTCGCGAATATTAAATAAAATACTAAATACCAGTACAAGAAAGGAAGACATTTTAAAATTCATGAGAGAAAAAAAATATGGAAATTCCTGTAATTTTGTTTTTATTTATGTTCTATCTATACATATATTTATTTTTGTTGCACTAATTCTTTGCTTTGGTTAAGAAACATTTTTATTTTAGAAGAAACTTAAATTTTATTTTTTACTATATAACACCCTTGCCCCTCGCTAATTCGGACGAGTCAAGGTTTACAAATTTGGGATTATTTAACGGACAAAATACAAAATACAAAATATTGGTCACAAGAAAATCAAAATTTATTGAAGGACGGTAACTTTCAAGTGCGATTCGGTTTCAATGTTTGGCTTGGAATAATCGGTAGTAGAATCATTGGTCCACTAATATTTGAAGGACCTCTGACTGGTGCCACATACTTGAGATTCCTGGAAAATGAGATTGAGAACATTTTAGATGAGTTTACCTTTATAGATTTAGGACAGATAATATATTCCCAACAATATGGTGCTCCTCCCCATAATTCAAGGATAGTAATTGATTACCTTCAACGGAAATTAGGATAAAACGTAATTTCAACGAATGGCCCTGTGAGGTGGCTTCCAAGGTCACCCAATTTAACGCCCCTTGATTTTTTTGTTTGGAGTAATTTAAAAAATATTGTCTATGCAACCGCCGCGCCGTTACAACCCGTGAAGACCTGGAGCTACGAGTAAGACGAGCAATGAGCAAAATGCATAATTTTTTTAAACATCACAGATGAATAGATCATTAAAAAACATTATTTTTCCAGTATTTTATTTTTGTTTTATGTTCTAATTAAAGGTTAAAAAAATTATTTACTGCAGCTGTCAATTGAACTACGTTTAAATGGGGAAATTTCCGCGCTACTTCTGTGTGACGTCATCGGGCACATCGCACCGACGGAAAACGTATTGTGATTGCGAATGTGTACACATTATTTATGTTGTGTTATGGAAAATACAAAGAAAAGTAGCTATAAATATTGTATTGTGCCCAAATGTACAAATACTACAATAAAAACTCCAGAAAAGTTATTTTTTAATGTGCCTAGACGCGATAAAGTTAAGAAGAGATGGTGCGCAGAGCTATGAGACGCGACGACCGAAATGCAGAATTATCGTCATCCTCAAGATTATATTGCTGCCAGGATCATTTTGATGTAAATTTACCCATTAAAACTAATTATCTTATAATAATATTATGAAAATATGTACCTAACCCTAATATTATTGTGATAATTTGTTTACATATCATGGTGAATTTGGTCACTTTCCTATTTTTATAGGAATACAAAAGTTTACTAACTTCTGTTAATAGGAACCTTGAATTAACATGTATAAATGTATAAGAACGGTGGGAATAATGTAACTTCTCGACGTTCTACATATTATCCAGTTATATATTTATATATACCTATGTATGTCAACAGTTATTTTTACTATTAATGTACCTACCTACCTAAAAGTACGTACTTAGTAAGTGACGGGAGGTATTTATTATATAAAAAAGTAAAGCATTCTAAGATGAAAAATATTAATTAATATAACTTTAAAACATTGCCTTGTTTACCTATTTTGAGGTTAGGTACATAAATAATTTGTTATATTTAACTACAGTAAAAGGATAAAAATGGACACAATTGAATTAATGTTTAGAATAATGAATGACACATACCTTGTTGCTTTAGTACTCCAATTTCTGCACTAATAAAATCAGTATTAGTAGCAAAAAAGTTTATCATAAACACATCAACAATGGGCAAATTGTCACTCTGGCCCCGTAAAAACCCACTGTCCGTCATTTTTACCACTTAATAATTAAAATAAATAAATAAATGAATGATTTCTTTTATGAAAATATCAATACACATTTACAAAACACAAAACAATTTATGATTTAACCCGTTGGCAGATAGACAACCATTAAATATTATGCCGAATGACGTCAGACCAATAGCGTGGTGTTTTCAGTCACGTGGATATGTTTTGAATCTCAATTTCAAAGTCGTTTATTTAGGCTACACATTTTTTTATACCTTTTCTTCATTACTTGCTCATCTTATATACCATATATAACGAAAAAATAATAAATTATTGCATTTCTAAAATTCATGCATGTTGCTCATTAATAGCATAACGGACCAGCAATAGGCGAACGTACTTCAAGACACAGCTATGCGAGTTCAGAAGTGCATTGACGTTAATGGACAGCATTTTGAACAACTGTTGTAATGTCTTGTGTTAATTTTTTGTATTCCAAAACTACCATATGTGTAATAAGGTAATTAGAATAAAATTATATTTTCTTATTTTCTTTTAGCTCTAATCTTGTTTGTATTTATCGCACATCTTAATACGATATATGAATAAATTCCTTATTAACAGTACTAATAAATGGTACCACGGTACCGATATGGTTTCATTTGAACAAATTGAATCTTGCCCCAAAAACAATTTTGGTGAATTTTATTTGCTTATAAATCACGTAATGTAGTATTTTTAACGGGATTTTGATTTTTGTAGCATTACACGGGCCATTTAGAATAAATCGGAACCATCATGGCACACTTAAATGGAAAAATAAAAATTATATTATAAAAAAAATTGATGTTTGAAATGCCACTTATTTGGCATCGTTGGATTTAGAAAATTACGCAGAATTCAAAAATGCAATAACAAATATGGTGTTCCATTTAAAAATCGAAAGTTAGTGTCACTTCCGGCGAAACCGGAAATGAAAAACTATCTTCAAAACTAAAGGAGAAAAGGGGGGTATACCATGATCCTGTTACACTCTAGTAGCACCAATATTGCACCAATATATAATCCATATAGGTAGGACCAATATTCACATATTGGTCCTACATGGATTATATATTGGTGTAATATTGGTGCTACTAGGGACCCGGTATAAAACAAATATATTTGAATATATGAAAAAATAAACAAAAATAACATGAGAATGCGGTAAACTTAACGATGAAGGTTAAAAGGACAGTTTATTATACTTTACCTAATATCAACTGGAAAAAAAGTTCGGCAGAGGAATTGTTCATAATCCCATTACATGAATCACAGTATGTCTGCCAAGACGTTGTGTATAGTAAGAAGAAGCTCTGGACATAGCTCGATGGGACCCTCACCAAGCAATAATAGCCTATTGTTAAAAAAAAACGATCATTATTATAATTGAAAACTACGTTTGCCTTGACTGATGTATTTATTTCCAATTAGTTGATGCAAAGTTATTCAATTCTTGAAGTAAGAAACGGATAACAGAAATTAGTTACAGCTTAAGTGAAGTGAATGTATTTCCCGCATCGACTGAAAGATAAGCTATCGGGTTTCAAAAGTGCCTGGAGTAATAATACACGGCATAATAAACGAATACAGGTACAGCAACAACCGTTAAAATTCCACTCCAGCAGAGCATAATATGAATGAGCCCATTATGCTGTCGTTACGATTGTAAAAAGTACGGCGATTGAATATTAAAATTTCATTTCTGGTGGTGATAAAATAAACTTTGAAAATAATGAACGACTAAATACATTTTTAACCCTCGACGCAAACAAGAGGCACCCCTCTTAAGTTTGAAGCTTTTATCTGTGTGTGTCTGAACCGGCTGAACCGATTTTTCAAAGCAGTTTTTTTGTTTCAAAAGTTTGTACTTGCGAGATGCTTCTTAGCCTTGTTTGGTAGAAATCGGGTATGCCGTTTCCAGGATTTTCAGGTTTCATTGTTAAACACTCAGTGTTTAACAAATGGTGAAGGATTTGGTGTCATTTCACATAATATATTAATGTTTATCTCAAATGTATAATACAATGAAGGCAAAATTTTGTAAATACCTCGCAAAAATTAATAAAGGGATCATCTCCGGGATTTAAGTAGGTAATAACCTGTAGAATGGAGTGATGCATTCTTTGCACTTCCAAGTTCCGGGAAAATTCAAAAACATTTGGAAAATTTTTTTTATTTTCTGTTTTCTTGCTCTAGCGGCTAAAATAAAGAAAATACAGAAAAAAGTTTTCATCATAATTTGTAGCTCGTTTCTTTCTCTACAAAAAAGGTCTTTACAAATTTTTGTCTTACTTTCCACTTACACTTTTGAGCCGCTCCGAATTGCGCGGAAAATGAGAATTCTCTGGGAGTTTCGTACGACAGGACACATCGATCGATAATTCTTACTATTCAGAGCCGCTAAAAAAATGAAAACAACATGAAATGTAGAGAAAAATCTCAACTTTAATGTGGAACTAATCACAAAATTAATACAAATTTTATCATAGAGAAAAAAGTGTTAGAAGATGGCTTAGTAAACTTTATACACTTGATTTATTTAAATCTTTGAATTTTATGCATCCTGCCCATCTCCCGTAACAATGGGTGCTTTTTCATTGCATGGATTCGATTCCACGCACTTTAATCTATATTTCGTGAAAATTTCATAAGAAACAAATAAGTTGTATATATTTTACTCTGTGGTACAATTGTGCATTTTCTGAACGTGTATGAACAATGTAGACAAATTCAAAAAGTACTGCACGCATTTAAAAAACTCTAAAGTCATTCGAAAGAATATGTTTTATTGTACTTATAATCCAAAAATTAAGACTGTGCTATTATTATTAATTAAGATATAGCAAAGTGAACTCCAAAATTTGGAGGTGATTGATCGATGAGAAATATACCCTCTACTTTGATCGCACGGCATATTTTTCCAACAAAAGTAATTGCAATAAAATGTTAATTGGATTAATACATCATTATATAAGAACATATAAGCAAAATGAATTATCATTCTAACGACTTCCGGCAAAGATAGGGATAAATCTGTGGATCAACTGTACAAAGTTTACTAAGCCATCTTCTGACACCTTTTCTCTATAATTTTTTTTATGAATTTTGTGATTAATTCCACATTAAAGCTGAAACTTTTCTTTACATCTTATGTTATTTTAATTTTTTTAGGGGCTCTGAATAGTAAAAATTATTGATCGATAAGCCTGGTCGTACGAAACTCCCGGAGAATTCTCATTTTTCGCGCATTTCGAAGCAGCTTAAAACTATAAGTGGAAAACTCGATTTATCTTTTAAACGGCTTAAGTAAGACAAAAATGTGTAAAGACCTTTTTTGTAAAGAAAGAGATGAGCTACAACTGTTGTTGGGAACTTTTTCCTCTATTTTCATTATTTTGGCCGCTAAAGCAAAAAACCAAAAATCAAAAAGTTTTTCCAAATTTTTTTGAATTTTCCCGGAACTTGGAAGTGCAAAGCATGCATCATCTCATTCTCCAGGTTATTACCTACTTAAATCCCAGAGATTATCCTTTTATTAATTTTTGTTACCCCAAATGGCTAATTTGCCTGTATTAGTATTTAAACGGTTTTAAAAAATAAACATCTTTTAAAAATTTTAAAAATCTCGACACAAAAATTAAACCTTTAAAAATGAACAAATAATTTATATTCACCAGCTCTTGGAAAATTGCAACCGAGGTAAATATTCAGTAGTTCTAAGGAGTATCACCCCCTGCTCTTCAAAATTTCGATCGAGTTAAATATTCATTTTTAGGGAACATCACCTCTCCTCTGTTCGAAGTTTTTATTGAGATAAATAGTGGCCACCCCCTGCTGTTCGAAATTTATATTGAACATTACTGGTAGTTGTATGTTACTACCCCCAGGCCCCTATTATCTCTCGACGGCCCTGGCACCCCAGTTTTAAAAAAGTCAATAATTTGTAAGTGTTTACATAGAAATAATGAACATTTTTACTAGATAGAGATATAATTCAAAAAGCATCATTGATTGAATTCATTGAAGACCCTCTATTTGCCTTGAATTTCCGATACCGCTGTCATTAAGCCTTCACCATAACTCTGCCTCTGTCTACAGGCCCCCATTCAAGTTAATCCGGCTCTGTGCATAAAATCAAATATATGTACCTATATTATGTAAAGTAAACCTCTATCATCTGTATGTACTGTATATACAGGGTGTAATCAGTTTCATGTCATTAAAAAAACTGGTAATGGGGACCGACTAGAGAAACAAAAAACCTTTATGACTTTTCCCTCTAGGGGCACTTTGAAAAAAACTGATCTAGGTTAACATATTTAATATTATGGTAGACAACTATTGAGAACCACTGCTTTTCTTGGTCGATGGACTTGTATAGTCGCTTTCATAATTTAAAGGCATGTAAAAAATGCGGTAGGTACAAAGCGGGCAAGCGGCATCTTTACCTATTCAATGATACCGCCGCGCGAACTCTTTTGACGGGAATTTTTTATGTGACTTAGAAATATGAAGGCAACTTTACTTCCCAATTACACAACTTTTAAATTGTCATAAAAAAGTGCTCGCCGGCACACGCGGTGTCAAAAGATCATCGACCACCTTTGATGGACCGCCTCAACTGTACTAAGGCAAGTATAAAGAGGTAAATAATTCGTTCTCTCTTCGTGCACAATTGCAAACAAATAATAGCCATAGAGGTTTAAACAGAGCATGTCTTTACATCCGTGTTTTTTTAATTTGGAACAAAACATTGGATTGTTTATAATTTAGAAAATTTAAATGTGTCTTGTTAACATTTGTAATTTAAATTAGTGTCCTGGGTTAAAAGCTTACTACCTACCTAAATGATTCAAAATCTCTGCATCTGCATCAATACACAGTTCGGTACGTCGAATTAAAGACATACGCACTTCGTTCAACACTAAACACTAAACTATCAACTAACGTTGTCAATAAAGAAAAATAAAATAAAAACTTGGTACAAAAGCCAAAAAGGAATACAAAAAGAACGAACAAGTATACGTAATCAAGAATTTGACAACTTGAACGGTAAGTCAATAAAATAAATCTTAACTATAAATACACAATGACGCGAAATTCAAAAATAACAAAAATAACGAACGGCGGGTTGGATTTGTGTACATAACGAAATACCCACAGCAACTAAAATATTGCACAAGGGAGAGTCAGAGTATAAGGCAGACACACGCGACGATCTAAACCTACCTCAATATTCCAGCAGTTCTCAAAAAATTTTATTGAAAATTTGAGAAATTTTTGTTTATTTTTTTTCTCCAAAACTATGAGCTCTAGACCCCATGTTATATAAGGTTTTTTGTTTCTCTACCACCAGTTTTTTTTTAATGACATGAAACTAATTACACCCTATAGACAGCAGCGGTTCCTGACGCATTTATAATTTTTTCCCGAATAATGATGATATTGGCAGTAAAACAAATCTACCTACCAGCAGAAAAAACTATCTACTTATGAGAACTAAAAAGAAAAACTATTTGTAAAATAATGTTCATTAAATATTTGCATTCTTTCGATAACTTGAATTCTGGTTATGCTAGCAATTAAAATCCGAAAATGACTCTGTCTATTTGACAATTCTCATTGTAACACTTGTATCCACATAGATGGCTATGCAGATTAAACTAGTATCTACATAACCCCCTACGGTCATGTAGATTCAGTTAAAAATGTGAACAAAGGGATAAACTGAATTCATTTACCCACCTTGTCGTCCTCGTCTTAAAAATTTTTCATTCTAATGGATTGCATTTTCATGAAGTAATCGATCATTTTGGTTCTTGGAAATGTTTTACTCTTTGAAATGTTGTTCACCCTTATTCTGGAGATCATCAGAAAGACATAAAGTCACTCAAAGATATTTCATGCAAAAAACCAAGAGAACCAGAGGTGATGGGGCAAAACGGGTTTCGGATTAAGTTTCAGCAACCCCAAAAACACACAATGCACCTGGTCTGGTCAAAGGTACATTTCGATTTTATTTTGTGGACCTGTGTAATTATAGCCCCCTCCCCTCACACACACACACACAAAACTATACCGTAAATCGGCGGTGAAAATATGAGATGAAATTAAAAGTATCTTGTGATTTTTATTTGTGATGGTCACTTTATGTCTGTCCGACACTATCCATTATTGGACCTTTCCAAATTAGTTTTCATTTTCTGAAAAAGATGGGATCGATTTGATTGATTGGCCACTTTTCATTTCTGAAACTGAATTTCTCCAAAACTGCAACTTTATAAAACACAGTCAATATATCGTTTTTTCTTCGTTAGCTGTGCTGTTCTGACAACCTCACGTCCCTCGACTTTCATCTCGTGACGCCACAAACATCTAATGAACTAAAAAGGCCCTTTTGTCTTTTAGAAATAAACAGAAATTGAATTTCTCGTTTAGTAATACGAGATAATAGCGTCGTTTCACCGCCCCCACGTATCAATTTAGTTAGAAATCGAGGTCGAAGCGTAAAGAATACATGAACCCAACGAAGTAATTAACAAGAAAGAACGTAGTAATAATAATTTGCTTTCAAATCAATTAAGAGCGCTTACTTTGTCGAACAATGTCTATTAATCAATCCCCCATAATTAATCGTCGCCTTCATAAGCATCAGCGGAATTCTCAGCGTAATGTGCCAACGCGAACGCATCATTATCTTTATATAACGCATTACAAGATAAAGTTCGCAAGAGCGGTAACGAGCTAGACGAACGTTATAAAATACATAAACGGGGATACGTACGACATCTCAAGGTTTTAGCAAGCATGCAGTTGCAGTTTACGTTGTAGTTAGTCGGAATCGAATGATACTTTAGAGCTACCGGATTTTAATGTAATTTAAAATGTCGTGCACGTATCCACTGTGCTTTGATTGAAATATGAAATGTAAACTTCACCAACGTACCCAGTAAACTTAATACTTCTAACGTGACTCCGGCGCGGTAAGATGTACGATTCGTGTTACCTGCTAATGCTGCCTATAAATTGCAGCATATCCTGTTTAATAGGTAGAATGTCAGTCGACGTCAGTTTGGACAAAACTTTATATATATAAAAAAAATTAAATTCATACATCTGGAAACCAAAAGCTTTGGTTAAAATGTTCTCATTTTAACTGAATCTTCATAGCCGTAGGGGGTTATATAGGATCCATTACTAGATAGATAACACATAGGTGAAAATCTTTTTTTTTTCATTCAGTCAATGTCAAACAATGTCAAAAAAGTTGGTAATTGTCTTGGTTTTTGCACGGAACATCGTGTGAGTGGATTTGTGCCTTTCTGATGAGCTCAGAATAAGGGCGAAAAACGTTTCACAGGCTAAGCATTTCCAAAAAACAGAATGATAGATTTCATGAAAATGTAATCCATTTGAAATGTAAAATTTTCCAAAAGACGAGGCATGTAAATAAATTCATTTTAGGCCTTTGTTCTCATTTTAACTGAATCTTCATAGCCGTAGGGGGTCATGTGGATACTGGTTATCGAAAGAGTGCAAAGATTGTAAATCAATAATTTTACAAATAGTTTTTATTTTAGTTCTCATAGATAATTTTTTTCTGCTGTTTGCAAAAACCTATAAAGAATACGTTTCATTACAAGTATAAGCAAACAAAAAATATTTTACTTTTAAAAATAAAAGCTTTGGAGGCGCACGCCGCACAGTGTGGCATTTACGACTTTTTTAGGTCAAAATTCGACTCCACCTTTATTATTCAACCAAAATCAATCTATTTGGGCTCAATTTTTTTTTTAATACTGAGCACTTTAATGAAGAACTGCAAAAATTGCAATCCAGCTTATTTCTGACACAACATCTGTCAAAAGCATGTAAAAAATGCGAAAATCCTATAAAGGTAGCATTTAAACACTGTTATTGCCTGTATAACTCCTTGGAAGTCCATCAATATCACATTTTTGACTTGCAGAATCTGAATTCTAAGGGTCCGAAACCATATACCTAAATAATTTTAGAAATTATCATTTTTTACCGAAATTGGTAATTTTTGGGCCCTTATTTCATTTTATTTTATGAATACAGCTGCCAAGACAGATATGCATCCAATCACAGGGCAAGAAATACACAAATAACTACGTATACAGTACAGAGTAAAAACTTAAAACTAAATATTTTACAGTGAATAATAACTATCAAATTAAAAATGGAAAATGCAAAGTAATGTGAGTAGATACTTTAACTACACGGTCATATACTAGGAACTAAAGGTTAATTTAAGAGTGATTAAAACACATTGTTTTATATTATTAGTACTACAATTAAAAATATCAAGGTTCAACTGATAGCTTAAATAGTTAGAGCACATATTATGAATAGGAGAAGATTTTTAGTACATTTGTTCTTGGCATAGCTAAGTAGAATAGGGCGTATGAGCGAGTCTGAAAAGATGGAACTGAGAGTATCCGGGCAGTCTATCCGACTTGTTAATAGTTTGTGTAGGAACAAAACAGAAAAATAGACTCTGTCGCTGTAAAAGTAAATCTGGCTAATTAGTCAGATTGTGGCGTGCCTCTGGGGAGATAAATTCCGTCTGCTTTGAGGGAAAGATATTTGACGTGCCTTCTCTGAACCCGTCCAAATTAAGAATTTGAATATTGTATAGTGGATTCCAGACAATACCACCGTATTCCAGTTTTGGGCGTAAAAAGCATTAAATAGGAGAAAAAGTGCCTTGAGTTTCGCATAATAAAGCCTAGATTTCTGTAGGCATTGGCAATTGTGGGATCAATGTGAGCAGTAAATGAGTAAATTTTGAGTCAAAGATGACACCAAGATCCTTGAATTGAGTGCACCTAGTTACCATATCATTGCCTATTTTGTATGAAAAGTTTATAGAGTTATTTCTTCTCGTAAAGATCATCGAATTACATTTTGAGAATCAAGTACCATTTTATTTTAAGTTCTTTTATTCGCAGAATTCGTATATAAGTATCACAAACGAAATGGTCAAAGGGCTAAGAACTACGACCATCTTTTGGTTATTTTTGGTAATTTTTTAGTCACTTATCTGTTTGTGAACGGTTAATTATGCGCAAACTAAATTATATGTCATTTGTAATACTTGTAATACAATACTTGTAATACAATATTTCACAAATATCTATCAGTTGAGGTTTGTATAAAAAGTAGACTTTTAAATAATTTCCACTACAAGGAAACGCTGATATGGAACACTTTACACTCTTCAACAGAATACCTCGATACCTTTCTGAATCTGCCTATAAGAATGAATATAAAATAGTAAAATATTATTTACAATAATTAAAAAGTGATTCTAAAATTTGTCGGTCGGCGCTTATGACATCGCTGGTGTTATGGACTATTCCTTTGTCGGGTTTTTTATAATTTTCAAACTGACACTATACTCGGTCTTTTGAAAGATTCAATGGTAATGACAAATTCCTTAAACAGGCTCTTGGATTTTCACTGTTTTCGGTCAAAATATTTACGTGTTGGAAATTTTGTCGATTTCTGCGAGTTGAGTTTCCTGCAATTTTTTTTCATTGCGCAACAATCAGTAGCGTTAAACGGTAGTAAACTGGTTGCTGGTAAACCCCAGCAAATAAAGAACTATATAGGCCGCGTTTAGACACTGCGTAAGCTAAATACTTCAAAAGATGCAGTTTATGAAGTTCTATTGTTGTACCAGCAAACTATTTATTTACCTCTAAAAATACGAAAATACAAACGGTGTATTCATATTATGTGCGAAACACTATGTATAATAATATAGTTCGTGAAAAATCTTCAACCAACATATACAACAAAAAAATTAACAGCACTCCACAAATTCTGTGTGCAATTTCAAATATATTTATGTATGCAACGCATTTATATTTAAATGTTGAAACATAGAAATATTTCATCCCAAGCGATGTTTTTCATGCACCGTTAAAAATTCAGTTCTGCTGACTTAACGCTGTACATTTCTCATTCCGCAGACCTTCCACAAATTATTCACACGTCTGTCAAGTTGAAAAATAAAACAGAAAATTTCCTAGTATTGTGTAATGATAAGTTATTACTCCTCTAGAGCGACTTTCGCATGGCTCCGTATTTGGTGCTGTTAAAGTGAGCGTAACTAAATGGGAATCTAGAGGAATTCATCCTTTTACAGATTTTTTTTAGCGGGAGCAATGACTTGCGAAATTAATGATTTATTTAGTAGCAGATTAGGACACTTGGAAATTTAATAATTAACTATGTAACAATAACACCAGCCATTTTCCTGGCTGTAGGTTACGCTATGTTATGTTATATCATTTGTCCTGTACATAACATTATAAGGGATCGAAAATATCATGCATCAATATTGTCGCGTGTTTAAACCCCTTAGGAAACCGCCCTTTAAAATCAATGAGTTCAAAAATTCTAACAAGAGATAAACACACCTTATTAAAAACTTACTGAAAACTTCACAATACTTTTATAAACTAAAATACACATTTACTAAGTAAAATTACCTTTAACAATGTTTACTACTTGACAGTTACACTCTACTGTTCACTTTGTATCACTTCGAATTTATCTAACCTCAATTCATTTCCAAAACTCGCCTTATATAGGGTGTAATTAGTTTCATGTCATTAAAAAAACTGGTAACTAGTCGGTCTAGACAAACACAAAATCTATATGACTATATTCTCTAGGGGCACTTTGAAAAAACTGACCTAGGTTTAAAATTAGAATGTTAACGTAGGAAACATTTGCAAACCACTGCTTTTCAAGGTCAGTGGATGTTACAGTTCCGAATATCAGAAATAATAAAAAACTGCACTACCCGACTTGTGTTCCCGTAGGAAGAAGTGCGGCATTTTGATGGGATTACTTGTACCGAACTTTTATACCACTAATTATAATAATGTAAATAATTCCTTCTCTTTCGGCACAACGCAAGTATAGCATGGCCGCAGGGGTTTAGATAGGATTTGTTTACATGTGTTTTTAATTTGGAACAAAGTTATGGTAGCTTTTATTGTCGTTTATAAGAATTTATAAAATTTAAAAGTGGCTTATTAACATTCGTAACATTGTGTTAAAAGCTTAAAAAATTAGTAATTATTTTACGAAATTGGAAAACGAACAGTTAGTCGTTCGAGGTGCTATAAGAGAAAATAGTTGTGTATTTTAAGTTAGGAAAAAATCTGATTTTTTTAACGAATTGAGCGCATAATTTTTCCCAATTAGGTATCGAAAACTAAAAATCTAGTCTTTGGTCTCTATGAAAATCAATATAAACAATAATAAACAGATTAAAACAAGACAGCGAATACTAATAATAATAATAATCATACCTTTAATGCCCAATAGGTAACACCCAATAACTGAACAATTCTTTTGAATTTTTCACAAAAATTGTTCGAAATGACCTCCATCTCCGCGTATACACATTTCGGCACGTGGACCTAAGGACATACGCACTCCTTTCAACACATTTGATAAATTAGGATAATTTTTTATGGTTTCTATGCACATTAAGTACGAATTCTAAAGTGTCAATTGGATCACGGTAAACCAGAGATTTAAAATGCCCCAAAAATAAAAGTCCATCGGATTTAAGTCGGCCGATCTAGCAGGCCATGGTACTGGTCCGCCACGCCCAATCCATTGTCGAGGAAACTTTCTGTTCAAAAAATTTCGAACAGCCAGACTAAAATGGACTGGCGCGCCATCGTGCAAATACCACATTTTTCTGCGCGTAGCCAAGGGTACATTTTCCAGCAAATTTGGCAATGTTTGTTGCAAAAAATTTAAGTATACATCACTATTTAATCTAGCGGGTAATTAATTGTATAGGTCCAATTATTTCATTACCGCAAATTCCTGCCCAAAAATTAACGCTGAACAGTCGTTGAAAATGCACCCTTCTTATTACACGTGGATTTTCGTCTGCCCAATAGTGCATATTTTTAAAACTAAACACTCCATTTCTGGTAAAATACGACTCATCGGAGAAACACAGAACGTTTAAAAAATCCTCATTTGCCGCGTGGTTTCTTAAAATCCACCTACAAAATTGCATTCGCTCTGCAAAATCTTGAGGTTCTAGTGCTTTGACACGTTGATAGTGATAGGGATGTAAGTTAGTATCTTCCAATGTCCTCCATACCAAAATGGGATACTCCCACACGGTTCGCGATATCGCGGGTGCTTAAAGTATTGTCCTCTTCTACAAGTTCCAAAATTTGAACCTATGCGTCAATTACTCTTTCTTCCCGTTATGGACCTCGTTCTCCTCCATGTCCATTGAGACGACCTGTTTCTCGAAGACGCTGGTCAATATTAACAAATGTACGAGCACAAGGATGACGTCGATTAGAGAACTTTAAATGATAAAGCTCTTCCGTACCAGCTGCATTTCCACCACTTTCTCCATACACCAAGTGCATATCCGCGAGCTCTGAATAAGTGTAATCTCCCATAATGTCCAAAATCTGCGTTTAAAAACACCATACTAAACTGCGAATTAACGTTATCAATAAAGAAAACAAAAAGAAAAACTTAGTCCAAAAAGCACGAACGAGGTAGCTTGTATTGCAATTTCCTAAAATGTTGATATTTTTCTGAGGGAATACCAGCCCCCAGCTCTTCAAAATTTCCGTTGAAATAAATATTCACTCCTTATTGTATTGGCATAAATATTTTATTCTAAGGAATAACCCCGCACAGGAACGGAACAGGAATAATAAAGGGTGACATTTTTCAGACAGACAGAAAAGAGTTACAAAACGACAACGAAGGTGACAAAAATGGATTAAAAAATGGAATGCACTGTCCTGAACATTATTCTAATTCGTATATTTTCAGGTGTGAGATATTTTATAACAATTAAGTACTGAAGAACCAACCTCTCTCTGCTTGATTCATTTGGCGCAGAAATTTTTTCAGTGGCAAAATACCCAAAAAAGTAAGAAAATCATGATCATGTTAAAGAATCGGCAGCACTCGAACAATGCCAGGCACCATGTTTATGGAAAAGGCACGTTCGATGATGTCAACGGAGCCGAGGGAATTTGACGGAGGGAATGAGGACACTTGGTTCCAAACTATCATCAATAGATACGCATGGATTATAATTTCTATTCACATTGTATTATTTCTTCACTTCGTGGAATATATTGTTATTTTTCTAAAGTACTAGATTTATTACAATTTCTAACAATCATATCATTGTATAATTAATGCCCATTTTGCTTTGGATGGTCGACCTCTCGATTTTCTTGGTTCAAGAGGTATTTGTTTGACTTCTGGAGGAACGCTTACTAATTTAAGAGTTTTCAGTCCTAGTATGTGTTTACAGGCATAGTGTGTTTAAGAGTGAACACTACCCAAGGCTAGTGGAGAGGGATAAAACGCCAAATGAGGAGATATCTCCATAATAATAAAAATTTAGCCAAAAATAGTTATAGTTAATAGTGTCCATTTTCCATCGCTCATGTGTTTTTATGAAGAGTAGTTCTTTCTTTAAAAATGTCTCTAGCTGATGCAAATGTCAGATAACTGTACGCTCGCTGGCCCCTGTACTATTTACTATAATATCTAGCATCCTACTGTACATGTAAAAAATGTGCTCGCAAATGGTATTATAAAAAAACATCGTGACCAATACAGACGCATATTGAAAATGTAAACTTTAGTCTCTCTCTCTCTCTCTCTGTATATATACTTCTTACGAAATTTGTGGCCCACGATAAAAGATGACCGAGCAAATTTCGTCGGATTCTTAACAAACCACAAACAAAGGCCGACGAATAATAAAGCAATTGCTGGCTAGCTTATTTTTGTAAGGATATGGATCGCTTCCTCCGAATGTTCAACACATTTATCATGACAGCTGCCCACAGATAAGAAGGCAGCCGCACAAATTACACATCCTGATATTTACAGCCTTATTCCCGCTGAACCAAAAGTATTTCCGGCTAAGGTGCTTAGTAGTTGCAATTTGTTTGATAAACTTGTCACATTAAGAACAGACGTGATGAAATGGCAAACCTCGGCGAAATGTGGCAACACTGCGGCGTGGCGAAAAGTGTAGCTCGATTCAGAGCCGTGTTAGGTGAGACGAATTTATTTTATTAAACAAACCGAAATATTAAATTTTATATTTGACTTCAAAGCCACCTTCATAATGCTGATTTAAGGTGGCCATTTCCTAAAAAGAGACATCCGATAGGGATATATTTATTATTTTGACTATAACTTTTTACTTCCTAAGTATTGTATTCGAGGAAAAAAATTACCCTCCGAGATTTTTTCGGATTTTGATGTTTCAGATCACGTAGATTACGAAAATATAGTGTTAGAAATTATAATAAAACTAGTACTTTAGAAAAATAACAATATATTCCGCGAAGTGAAGAAATAATACAATTTGAATAGAAAATATTAATACATGCGTATCTATTGATAGTGTGGAACCAAGTGTACTCATTCCCTCCGTCAAATCCCCTCGGCTCCGTTGACATCATCGAACGTGCCTTTTCCATAAACATATCTAATGGTGCCTGGCATTGTTCGAGTGCTGCCGATTCTTTGACAGAACGAATTAATATATTAACAGCTCCAATTTGTATACCATCCGCTAGTAATAGCCGAATCAGCACATTTCTGGCAATAGATTTTTCAATTCCGTCAGTCTGTCTGTCTGTCTGCTGGTGCATTAACTAAAAAATTACTTGACGGAGAGCAGTAATATTTGGTAGGTAGTTGACGCTACTGTCAGCGAAGAAATGGTTAGTTAAACTTTCACTGAAAAATATACACGGTGGACCGTCTAAAGGGAATAAATAATGAAAACAATTATTTGTTGCTCAAATTCCAAATTTCCACGTTTCATGACAAGTCTAAAACTATTTCAGAAAAAAAAAAAATTAATTTCTTTCACCAACATTTTTGAAATCATGAACAATTTTTTTTCTTTGTTCAAATTTAAAAATTCCACATTTCTTAGCATTGTAAACCTATTTCAAAAAAAACATTTTTTGAAATTTTTTTTACCCACATTTTTGAAAAAATTTTTACCACTAAAATAGATGGAAAGTTTTTTTCCTTTGTTCAAATTTAAAATTTCCACGTTTCATAACGTTCTAAACATATTTTTTTAATTTAGAATTTTTTTGTGCCATTTTTAAAAAAAATTACCACTAAAATAGATGCAAATTTTTTTTTCTTTGTTCAAATTTAAAATGTCCACTTTTCCATGGCATTCTAAACCTATTTCAACATAAACGAATTTAAATTTTTTTTTGAAAAATTTAGAAAAAATTTTGAATCTAGTTATCACTACTATAGAATACGTCAAACATTTTGTTTTGCTCAAATTTAAAATTTCCACGTTTCGTGACATTTCAAACCTATTTCGGATAAAAAAAAATACAACATTTTTTTTACCATTTTGGAAAAATATTTTACCACTAGAATAGACGGAAAAAATGTCTTTTGCTCAAATTTAAAATGTTCACGTTTCATGACATTCTAAACCTATTTTAGAAAAAAAAATTGAAAATTTTTTTCACCAACATTTTTGGAAAATTTTTTACCACTAAAATAGATGGGAAAAAAATTTTCTTTGCTCGAATTTAAAAATTTCACGTTTCATAGCATTCTAAACCTATTTTTTTTTAAATTAAATTTGTAATCTTTTTTTACCAACATTTTTGAAAAATTTAAAAAAAAATGAAATTTTTTTTAACCATACTATACTTCCACTCCACTACGTGAATGTGGAATTGAAAACGTGACAGATGGCAATAATATTTGGCACATGCACCTATTATACTTTTATTGAAAAATGTACAGGGTGGTCATCCCAAAAAATAATTCACACATGGTGGACATTTGTAAAGGTAATTTGCGCAAGCCTTCATATTTGGCACCTGTCATTTAGTATTGAACTTTTGTTGTTGGATGACCACTCTGTATATTTTTTTGACCAAAACTTATCAGGTTTTCTTTTGTAATAATAGTGATATAACTATATTCCGATTATTATTTTCAATGTCATTTCGTAATTACTAATTTTTTAGAGTGACCGCCATGCAGTTCTGTGTAAATACCGTTACCGATTTTTTTTTCTTAGTACGTATACTTAAAAAACTATAAGACTACCTAAGTAGAACCATAATAACACTATTATGTACCTACTATGAACTTTTCACTCAATAATTTCAGTGGTTTGCAAAATAAATTTAAACTTAAAAGATTATGCTAATCTTATTTCGTAGTTTTAAATCTAACTAACTATTTCGGAAAAGAGTAGTAGTCTAATAATTATAAAGATTTCCATAACAAAAAATGTTATGAGATTTCTTTCAGTAACTCTTAGTGGATGGATTATACATCACAAAACCACAAAAATCTGTTCTGGCGGTACCGCGCAACCCCCCAAAAAACCACCACTTCGGTAAAAAAAGCCTTATTTTACTGATAACTCGTTGAAGATATTTAAAAAATTGCTCATCATAAAGAAGAAAGCTTGACTAATTGCTTAAAAAATAGTCTTCTTTTAACTTTCTTTTACATGCCATGGTTTTCGAGAAAATCGATATTGAAAAAAATTACAAAATTTGTATTTTTAATGCGCACGAAATTTCGTTTATTTGAAATTTTTTGCGCGTGGCCCATAGAAAAAAATTGAATTGCTCGAAAACCAAACATGCTAGGAATAAAAATCAAAATGGGTTAAAGGGGATATAAAATACTCTTTTGTGTTTCCATTTTTGATGGCTATTGATATCTATTAGCATATAAAAATAACAATATAATATAGTTACCTCTTAATTTTTTGCAGTTTTAACTATTCACAGACCCATAAAAATAACTGACTTTAATATAAGTTATAATCTTTTAGTTCAAGGTAGCACTTCAATGCAGAAAAAGTTAGGAATAAAAATATTCACATTTACAAATTTACCAACATGTTGAAATTAGCCAAATTCTGGCCAATTTTTTATTGTTTCCTAAAAAAAAAGGACCGAAACATCTTGAAAATTTTGCTCAAAAAATTTTTTTTGAGTTTATATATCATATAACAATTGTTTATAATTATTTAATAGTTAACATGCTGCTAAATTTGTAATGTGAATATTTTTATTCCTAACTATTTCTGCATTGAAGTACTATCTTGAACTAAAAGATAATGGCATTTATAACTGATATAAGAGTCAGTTATTTTTTATGGGCCTGTGAATAGTTAGATGCACAAAAAATCAAGAGATAACTATATTATATTGTTATTTTTATATACTAATAAATATCAATAGCTCTCAAAAATGGCAACACAAGATAGTATTTTATATTCCCTTTAAAACCCATTTTGACTTTTCTTCCTAGCTTGTTTGGTTTTCGAGCAATTGATTTTTTTCTACAGGCCGCGCGCAAGAAATCCCAAATAAACGAAAATTAGCGAGCATTAAAAATACAAATTTAACAATTTTTGTCAATATCGATTTTCTCGAAAACCATGGCATATACAAGAAAATTACAAGAGGGCCAATAAAGTTATGCTGCTAGGGTAGCAACTATATAATAACTTTGGTTAAAACGTCATATCTAACAAGACATCCTGTACATAAGAAAGCTAGTATGAAAGTTAAATAGGATTATATTTTTATTCCCCGCTGTAATTTAAAATTTTACTTCAACGTAATTTATACTCGCCCAGAAACATTAAAATATCATAAAAACCATAATTAAATATCACATGAAACAGCAGGTAGATAATTATATATAATATTTACCATAATTGGTTGGAAAAGATGCTCTCACTCACCTGCAAAAGAAAAATTATATATAAGTACATTGGAATATAAAACCTACCTATGTAAAACAAGTGTTTTATACACTTATTGAGTAACTTATTTATTTACTATGATTTTTCTACTATTTTCAGTGTACTTTTGATACTTGATGTTGCTGTAAATAAATAAATATTATTATTATATAATTGTATATTTTTATAACACACCGACAATGGAGGACTAGCCCAAAGGCAACGAGGCATTGCCTCGGGACCTCCATCAAAATGGGGCCCCCTACTAAAGGCTATCTTGAAATTTTCGGAAAATCAAGTCTGTGATTTTTTACTTCCCTCGCATACCGAAGGGAAGTATTGTATTCGAGAAAAAATCACCCTCCGAGATTTTTACGGATTCTGACGTTTCAGATCACGGAGATTACGAAAATATAGGTCAGTCAGTCAGTCAGTCAGTCAGTCAGTCAGTCAGTCAGTCAGTCAGTCAGTCAGTCAGTCAGTCAGTCAGTCAGTCAGTCAGTCAGTCAGTCTGTCTGTCTGTCTGTCTGTCTGTCTGTCTGTCTGTCTGTCTGTCTGTCTGTTGGTGCATTTACTAAAAAACTACTTGACGGAGAGCAGTCAAATTTGGCAGGTAGTTGACGCTACTGTCAGCGCAGAAATGGTAGAAATTTCACTGGAAAATATACAGGGTGCACCGTCCAAACGGAATAAATAGTGAAAAATTTTTTTTTTTCGCTCAAATTTAAAATTACCACGTTTCATGACGCGCTAATCCTATTTCGGGAAAAAAAAAAATTTGAAAATTTTTTTCACCATTTTTGAAAATTTTTTTACCACGAAAAAATTTTGTTTTTGCTCAAATTTAAAATTTCTATGTTTCATGGCATTCTAAAACTATATATATAAAAAAAAAAAATTTTACCATTTTTGAAAAATTTTTTTCTACTAAAATGATATTTTTTTTCTTCAAATTTAAAATTTCCACGTTTCAAGGCATTCTAAGCCTGATTCAGAAAAAAAAATTTGAAAATATTTTGAAACTTTTTTTTACCAACATTTTTGAAATGTTTTTTACCACTAAAATAGATGGATTTTTTTTTATTTCTTCAAATTTAAAATTTCCCCGTTTCATAGCGTTCTAAATCTATTTAAAAGAAAAATTAGAAATTTTGTTTACTATTTTTAAAAAAATTTTACCACTAAGATAGAATTTTTTTTCTTTGTTCAGATTTAAACTATCCACGTTTCCATGGCATTCTAAGGGCCATTACTTTCGGTCTCCGTTACATTTTAACCGTCGGCCAAATCATTGTTAGACTGATTCAGTTACCATGGAAACAATTGTACTTTCAACGATTTAGCCCACGGTTAAAGTTTAACGGAAACCGAAAGTAATGGCCCTAAAACTATTCAAACAAATTTAAAAATGTTTTTGAAAATTTTTAAAAAAAATTTGAAAACATTTTTAATCTATTTATCACTACTATAGAATAGACGAAAAATTTGGTTTGCTCAAATTTAAAATTTCCACGTTTCATGACATTCCAAACCAATTTCGGAAAAACAAATTTTGCAACATTTTGTTATCAGTTTGGAAAAAAAATTAACACTAGAATAGATGGAAACTTTTTTTACTCAAATTTAAAAATTTCACGTTTCATGACATTCTAAACCTATTTAAAAAAAATATGTAATTTTTAAATCTTAAACTTCTTTTACCACTATTATAGAATAGACGGAAACTTTCCTTTTTGCTCAAATTTAAAATTTCTACGTTTGACATTTTAAACCTATTTCAGAAGAAAAAATTTTAATTTTTTTTTTAACATTTTTGAAAAATTAAAATTAAAATGAAATTTTTTAACCACCACTATACTTTCACTCCATTACGCGAATGTTGGATTGATGTGACGGATGGCAATAATATCTGACATATACACCTATTATACTTTTATTGAAAAATGTACAGGGTGGTCATCCCAAGAAATAATTCAGTCATGGTGGACATTTGTAAAGGTATTTGTGCAAGCCTGCCATATGTGGCACCTGTTATTTATATCTGTATATTTTTTTGACCAAACTTATCAAGTTTTCTTTGTAATAATAGCAATAACTATATTCCGATTATTATTCTCAATGTCATTTCGTAATTATTAATTTTTTAGAGTGACCGCCATGCACAAATACCGAGGGAAGTTCTGTGTAAAGACCTTTACCGATTTTTTTATTCTTCATCGAGTTTGTATCCGCTTAAAAAAATTACTTGCCAAATGAAAAACTGTCTGTAAGTAACTCGGAAAATTAGCAAGTTACAAAAAAATTCCAAGAGACCAAAATTGTTTAGGCATTTTACGACAAATGTTCAAATTACATATTTTTAAAGTGCCACAATTTCAAAGAACCGTGTTTTTCCGAAAACACTCGGTGGTAACAAACTTTACAGAAAAGTTGCAAATAAAAAAAGTCTTGTATTTCGATGATACATTCACCTGAATTTTTCAGATTTTCTTTTTAACTCTTATATTTCCCTTCCCCCACTTTTAGAAATTTTCGAATGGCCATATCTCGAAAAATATGCAATTTTACGAAAAAATCCACAAGAGTAAAAACATCCCCCAAATCTCGGATGTTTTATATACCGCCGGACCAGGTGCATACGCCGGGTTGGACATTGGACATGCTTGTTGTCAGCAGCGAGAGCCGCATGACGCATGGGGTGGGAATATAGGATGGGAAGTGTAGGTGTTTGAGAGATGCTTCTTTTAAGTTTCCATGCTTCTATTAAGTTTCCATTTGTCATCATCGACTGGGGTGTGGTGCAGTTGTTTGCGAGATGCTTTTTTTCAGTTTCCATGCTTCTTTTAAGTTTCCATCTATCGTCATCTCCTTATTTTTCTTCTTCTAAGTTTTCTGCTTCTCCACAAGAGTAAAAACATCCCTTTTGGACCAAAAAAGGTAAACATCCTTTTTTTAAGTTTTTGACCTAACTCTACAAGTTACGGAACCCGTGATAAAAGGGGTGTTTTCCACCCCTTTCCATCATTTGCTACCCTAATCTTTTTTCAACATTTTTATTAACGTCATTACAAACACATTGTACAAGGTTTCATCAAAATCCATTCATTAGCACTCAAATTAGAGACTGGTCATTTAATTGGTGTATTTATAAAGGAACTTTCACATTTTTTTTCGTCATATGATAATAAAAAATGAACCTCAAAACATCTAAATATCTGTTGGAAAATAAAACCAATACCATATTACCACATCAAAAATATTCCAATAACTAATCGCCACCCAGCCTATTATTATCTATGGCACCAACTAACAACTGAACTACTTATCATAACCTTTCACTTCACGGGACCTTTTTAATTCTAAGGCAAACAAAAATCATTAATAACCCGGAGATGCAAATGGAATGACAAATCTTGAGGTAAAAAGACCTGTTTGTTTAGTAGACAGAGCTTAAATTCTCAGAATATTATTTCTGGTAGGTAGATCTCTCTTTGGAAGCAGTTGCTGAATTTTGCAGTATTCATTAATTGAGAACCTGTGTTTTTGGACTTATAAATAAATGAGTCACCGGTCGTCGTAATAAAGATGCAAATTACCAACCATTAATATTCAAACACATAAATATCTATTATATTATATTATGGTTGTCTGAGTTTACACATTGTGGTAATGGAAATTTATAATAAGTAGATATAGTATTCATTGGCGTAATTCGGTGGGGGCAAGGGTAGGCAACTGCCCGCCCAACATTTTGAAAGAGCATTAAATTGTTTAAGGAAAATCTGACGAATTTCCGGAAAAAATAATAAGTATAACAATTACGCCAATCAAGTCAAAGGTTTTCAATACAATTGGACAGGGACGGATTAATACTTTGTGGGGTCTCTGGCTAAATTTTGAGCAGGGCCTTTTTGCAATTCTTGTAAAACCACAGACAGGCGAGTTAAACCCCAGATGTCCGGGGGAAAGTGAGTTCAATATTCGCAAAATCATAGGCCACTATTATAATTATACATTACTTTTACGTGGCACGCCTATGATCATAAAGTATACTTTAATGTCTAATGGGTTTAAGGTTTCTTTTCTAGGCGAACGGTTTGCTTGGGGGAATTTTAAATCTCTGGATTATCGTGATCCAATTGACACTTTAGAACAATTGCAACAACGCATTTCACTGTGCATAGTAACCATACAAAATTATCCTAATTTACCAAATGTGTTGAACGGAGTGTGTATGTCCTTAGTTGGACATGCCGAAATGTGTATACGTGGAGATGGAGGTCATTTCGAACAATTTTTGTGAAAAATTCAAAAGAATTGTTCAGTTATTGGGTGTTGGTTGGGCATCAAAGATATGATTATTATTATTACTATTCGCTGTCTTGTTTTGATCTGTTTATTATTGTTTACATTGATTTTCATAGAGACCAAAGATTGGGAACAATTATGCGCTCAATTCGTTAAAAACATCTGATTTTTTCCTAACCTAAAATACACAACTATTTTCTGTTATCGTATCTCGAACGTCAAATTGTTCGTTTTCCAATTTCATAAAACAATTACTGATTTTTTAAGCTTATATAACACAATGTTACAAATATTAATAAACCACTTTTAAATTTTATAAATTCTTATAAACGACAATAAAAGCTACAATACATTGTCTCAAATTAAAAAACACATGTAAACAAATTCTATTTAAACCCCTGTGGCCATGCTATGCTTGCGCTGTGCCGAAAGAGAAGGAATTATTAACATTTTCACAATTAGTGGTATAAAAAGTTCGGTACAAGTAATCCCATCAAAGTGCCGCACTTCTTCCGGCGGGAACACAAGTCGGGTATAACAGTTTTTTATTATTTCTAATATTCGGAACTATAACATCCATTGACCCTGAAAAAATGTGGTTCTCAAATGTTTCCTACCTTAACATTCAACTTTTAAACCTAGGTCAGTCTTTTCAAAGTGCCCTTAGACAAAAAAGTCATATAGGTTTTTTGTTTGTCTAGTCGGTCCCTACCAGTTTCTTTTAATGACATGAAACTAATTACACCCGGCATACACAAAACAATATTCTTCAGAACAAAAATAGAAAATTATACATGATTCTTAAAAATCGGTATTTTTATAATTTTGTAATGACACCAATCGCAAAATGTGTTTTCGGAATTATTGGCTGTCTAAATGTTTGTTCTGCCAAGCTTGAACACGGTGCAACACACTTTCATACAATTTTGTACAAGTGTATGTTGTGTATTAAAGTAAACACTGGGTTCTTCTAGGGAATATTTTTATTGACATTAAATAGGTAACACCAAGTTGATAATAAAGCAAATGGTATTCAGACAGGAGTATGAAACGTGCACATCGTAACAAAAAGTTGTCTACCACTACTACCAACATCAGTATCCTACAATAACTAACAAATGCCATTGGCGTACATAACAGTGTAGACTTCCCAACTTAAGAAACGCGTTACTTTAAATAGGAAAAGGGGGGAAGGCAAGGGGAGATTGGGGAGAGGTGTAAAGAAGGATGGGATGTGTGGGAAACTAAGAGAGAGTGGTGGGAAAATGGTAAGAATGTATGGTAGTGCATGTGAAAAAGGTGGTCGGATATAATTTTTAATATAATTAGGTATTGTATATTATAAAAGAACCACATTTTATAAAGAAAGGATTGGCTGTAAAACTCATGTAGTCGGTCATGGTTATTAAAAAAGCAAGGCTATGTACAATTTAAAAACTATAACGCGCTCAAAATAAACCGCATACATAATTAAATTTAAAAACTGCGTTTGGAAACAAGTGAAATTGTAAACAAGTTTAATATCACTTGTCAATTTGTGCGTCAATCGTTGATCACCATAGAAAGGTCAAAAGAAAAAAGTAAATAACGCAATTTTCGTAATTATTGTTAAAGATTGTTTATTACTTAAAATAAATTTTAAATTGTTATCGTGATGTGATATTTATATAAGAACATTTATCATCAATTCATCAGTGCAGAGATGTGGAAAAAGTGCCCGGCTATTTTGTACCATAGAACGTAAAATGAGAATTTTAACTATAAGTACCTAAATACTTGACCTGTTATAGTAGTAGGTCAACTATGAGAAAACCTTCATAACAATTGGTCATAAAGGAGGTTTATATTTATCATGTTTATAAATTATTGCTTCTAGGGAATTTAGTTAGAATAATTCTTTTTATCCGCATGTATTATTTCAACAGTTATTGAGGAAAAGCCTGTCCGGTTCGTAAAAAATGACTAGCAAAGCTTGTTTTGTTATGTGCAAATGAGGAAAAATGTTCCTTAAATCTAGTTTCAAAATTTCTTCCAGTCTGGCCTATATAGTAGCTATTGCAGTAGCTGAGTACTAAGCTTATAAACGACCGATTTTGAAAATTTGGGGGATTTATTCTTAGCATTGAACGATAAATTTGATAAATAATTTTTAAGGTTTAAAAGCTACTTTTACATTAATACGAGAAAAAATTTGAGAAATTTCGTCTATTAGCGGGAAACACAATGTATTTTGAACTTTCTATTCCTCTTTGTCCAGGATACATTTGAAATCTGTTGTTTACCTATGGCAAATAAGAGCAAGCGAGAGCGAACCAACTAGGTTATTCTTTTTTTATCGTATCGTATTTTATCGTCCATCGCCCCACCACATATGCGTGAACACTGGACAGTTCTAGATACCTTTATTGAAACTAGAACAATTCAAAAATCAACATTTTCCAAATCTGATGTGTATGTTTATGAAACCATTAACTGTGTTGTTAAAATCATTATCTAATCCAAACTTAAGTTCCTTTTTTCGACTTATTTCATTTGAAGGGGTATAGACTGGCTCAGTCTTTATGGCGTGTGTACGGCTCGAGCTACGCTTTGCTTTTAAGATTTGTTCTCACTCACACACATATCAAGCGGTAAGCTATTCTAAACTTACGACTTTCCACTCATAAAACTGCTACCATTATACGTTCATCTGATGCAGACCTTACACAGTAAGCTCTATGAATCATTATCTACATGCTGCTAATGTAGGTGAATTGGGATGTGTTAAGTTTTAAGGAATTGTATCTGAAAAAGAGGGTTTTCTAGAGAGCAAATTGTTCATTCTGTTTTAAAATTTGTATGTCTAGGAAACTGACAAGTTCCAAGAATACGAACAATAAATTTACCTTCAAACTTTGAAACTCAAACATAGCAACAACACTGTATGATGAGTAAGCGGCATAGTCTACGGTAAACAGCTCCGTCACCGACAGTGGTGGCATTCTTTTAAAAGACGACTGCATTATCGATATAGATTAGGTGATATTTATCTGGTGTTTTTTCATTTGTTATTTTCGACACTATCGACATTATTATCATGCATACACTGGATATCTTCTATTACAATCTCTATCGTATTTTCCATTATAACGATTTCTTGCTCATAGAAACCATAATAATGGCCCGCCACAAAGAATATTTTCAGCATTATAATATTCATTCAAAGTTAATTGCAACCTTCAAGAACCGAACAAGTTTTCCAAGCCACTCTGTAAATGCTATTAGATAGGGTCTGACGTGAAGAACCCCTATTAAAGTTTTACCCCACATAGTTAGCAATTAGCTTAACATGGGCCAAGCCGGATTTCTTTTGAAATAGTCGACATCCTCCCTTGAATAATATTAGATAATAATTGCTTTTAAAACTTATGAAACACATAAAGGAATTCAATAACAGCTGTGAGATAACTTATAATAACAAATGGTATTTATATATATTTAAAAACTAGTTAGGAGAAGGAATTATGGATACCCATGATTCAAAATTGGAAATGCAATTTGTATACCAAAAAATCACATATCGGATACTGCTGTTTTAGAATTAATGTTCCTCATCTTGCCTAATCTTGCACTAAAAACTTGTAATGTTATAATGTGTAATTTAAATAAACAAATAAATTATCAAGAGACAGTAGTAGGTAGTAAGCAAAAATTCAAAAAAAAATTAATATGAAGGTAAACCCAGAAGTATAGAGGAACATAGAGATGAAGATAACGAGAGAGAAATAGTGTAGGGGGAGAGAGAATAGCTTAGAGCCTTCTATGTTTTTACGGTGTTATAATTGTTTTTAATTTCTTTTGGTAATTTACATTATATAATATGTGGAAACAAAGACGTAGATAACTATTTTCATATCGCATTTCCTTCTCTCTTATAATACAGCAAGTACTGAATTAAATTATTGATATTAACAAGGTAATTGTATCTATATAATTAACTCGTTAATGATATTGTGTTATCTTGTCGATTTCCATACAATAACATTTTAAATATCTCGAATAATTAGCACAGGCAAATTATACCTAAAAAAGCGTTCAACTGCCTAACCTGTAATTATTATATCATGCTGTTGTGGCCGTTGTACGCTTTGGGCGATAATTAGCTGATTTTATTGTATCTGTTCATATTTAATATTATAACTAGCAAATTATGAACGATACTGAACATTAGCATGCAATTCATTCAGTAATAATACGCCCATTAAAATTATCTACATAGTTGGAGGGTGGAAACATAATCAATGCAGTAGCCAGGGAAAATTTTGGGGGGTTTAAATGTTCTAATTTTTTTTTAACCTGACTTTTTACTTTAGGGTTATTGTAGATATATATAGCCGAATGCTTTTTAGTTTAGATATCTAGAAATAACAGGAATATAGTCTAGAAGTTTTACATTTTTACGTGTAATAGATAATACCATTTTTACAAAAAAATTAGTGTTCAAGAATATAACGCAAGTCTGTAGCCAAAATCAAATAACAATCAATATCAATGTCACAAGGAACCAATATAATAACCATTAAAATGGATTCCTAGCTCTAAGTTTTGATGAAAATGGTCTGTCTCGTCCGTGTGTATATTGCCTGCCAGCTTCCCTCTCTGTCTGTAGGATTCCTACATTACACTTTCCAAAAACAGTTCTAGTTGGAGTTTTATTACTTTAAGTCGCAACACAGCTAGTATGTCTGCATTGCTTTATAATACGCATGTCGCACAGTTGACACTAAACAACAATGGCGCCATCCATAAATTATGTCACGTTTTAAGGGGGGAGGGGGGTGGGGGGTTCTGAAAGTTGTGACACTTTGTGACAGGGGCGGAAGAGGGGGGCTAAAGCAATTGTAATGTCACAATACAAGAAAATAATTTTATTATCAGAGCACTATTGATATTAGTAATTTACATAAAAGTTACTGTGACGTGACGGACAGTGGGGGAGGTATCAGCCGACCGTGACAATGTGTGACACAAGGGAGGGAGGAGGTCAAATATTGGCAAAAAAAGCGTGACATCATTTATGGACGGCCCCAATTTAGTACACTGAACTGAACTTGTGGTAGGTACCTTGTGAAATATCTTGAAAATAATTGTTAATTATAAATTAAACACTGCTTTTAGATGAATCAATCAATATATTATAAATACTCTACATATGTTTCGGCCTATTAGGCCTGTATTAAGAGTATTACATAGTGAATACATATGTAGATTATTTATAATATATTGATTGATTCATCTAAAATCAGTTTTTAATTTAAAATTAACAACAATTTAGTATTCAGCCTTCTTTACCAATAACATCCACTTGAAAGGGATCGGTCGTTTCCGTCGATGACGACCAACTAGGCACTGCACTAGACATGTGTTTATTTTAGTACTTTATTTTTGGTACTATTAACAAACACTTTACCAGTAATTTTCAATTATTAATTCGATACGTACTTTGTTCTTCTATTATGACACTTTACGCAGAATATTTTCACCTACTGACGACTTCAATTTTATCGAGTTTAACGGAGTTTTAACCAATTCTTTTTACCCTTTCTTCGGGAGCGTCCCACGTTACATCCACCCTCGAAGCCAGCCTCCCAGAAATGTGTAAAAAAGGATATTTTCGACAAATTTGCTACGTTCTAAATAGTAATGAATCGTTCAAAGTGAACGCCACAGTCAGGGAATTGTAACGGCTCACTTTTTAACAAGATTTCATTAGTCTGATCAGTGACGTATGTAAATCTTGAGGCTCAATTTTCACTCACTTTCAGATGTCGTACCGACTTGAAATTTTGAATGTATATACGGTTTACATGCCAATACGATTTGGCATTTTTTATAGAAAAATCCAAGATGGCGTTTACCAGATGGCGAACAGTTTATTATCATTTAATATCCGATTCTAAAAAAATTGATACTTGGGGATTTCTTAAGTCGCAGATGATAAATATGTGATCGAAATTCAAAAATTCAAAATGGCCGATAAATTTATCATTTCCATTTGTCATCTTACTCGACTGAAAATCGGTATTTCAGAGTTATCAAGATTGCAAATTATAAACATTTGGTCGAAATTTTACAATTCAAAATGGCGGCGTCAACATGGCGGTTAAGTTTTGTAATTTATGGTCTGATTAGACCGAAAATCGATATCTGGAGATTATCGAGATCGCAGATTATAAATATTTAACCGAAATTGAAAATGGCGGCTTTAAGAAGATGAATATGTTTTGTCATTTATGGGTAGTGAATTTGATTTATGCATTTGATCTGTGGTACTGCTTCCGAATCGAACAAACGGGATAGTGTAATTGGTATAAAACCTAACAAAGAATAGAAAAAAATTAAAGGGTTTTAAAGGCAGGATGGAAGCCTCATTGTGACCACGACTGTACCTTTTAAGATTTCTCCAGCAGGCCTTCTTTAGGGCGTAAAATATTTGCGTACGACCTGAACTGCCGAACTATTTAGATTACATTAATTACACGTCGGCTGTCGGGTTTCTTGTAAGGAGTGTTTGTATGTCACCGCATGTTGGCCGCTTTCAAATTATTTCAGTCGACATGTGGATGCTAAACGTGTATGTCCGGAGGTAGGTATAGCTATAATTTGTCATGACTAATAAGGTAATGTACATTAATAATTCATATTTACCAACTGTAAAAATCCGTAATCAACCGTGGATATTTTAATTATAAATGACAGGTGCAATAAATTCACGTTATTTTAGGGTCAAGGTATGCATAAACGCCTTGAGAACAAATAATAAGATCAGAGTGAATGTGAATTTGCATGTAAATCGTACCGGGATTACCATAAATGAAATGCGCTATTATTGAATTCTGTCCACGTAATTCATGAGTTTTTATGATAATGTATTTTGAATGTGGGATGTCCAGAAAGCAAACAAAGTGGTCGTACGTATCCACGCAATTGATAATTTAATGGCATTTGTGCAGCAAAAACAAAGAAAAACGTTGTGAAATTATTTACAGGTCATGAAAGCGCAGTTGATTAGAGCGCACTGAGCTGCAAACGCGACCAATCACTAGCTATCACTCCTGGGTTCGAACCTCTGACAACTTCGGCAGACAGTAATGTTGATAAGAAATGGCCTATGTCTACGTATATTTTACTACTAATATAAAGTTTTATTCATTTCCCACATAGGGGAGTCAAATTAGACAAAAAGGACCCAAACTTCGGCAAAGTTCATCGATCGATGATTTTTGTTGGAATGTGTTCACAAAGATTTGGAGAACAAAAAAGCAAAATGCAACCGCGAGAAATTGTGTGGAAAATTCTTTATTAATCAATTTAGGTGCAATACGATACTTCATGAATAACTTTTTGAATTAAATTTGCATGAAAGAACTAACAAAACCATTGGAAAGAACACAAAATTTTATGAAAGAAACATATATAATATGTGCAGTAATTTGTTAATTAACGCTCCAACTCGCGCTACTTCGGCCGTCCGTTCACGCTGGAAATGCTGCATAATTTCCCGCGGTGGCATTTTGATATTTTGTTCTCCACACCTTTCTGAACACGTTTCAACAAAAATCATCCATCGGGCGATTTTTCCGAAATGAAAATCTCCTTTAACAAGTCTGTATAAACTGGAGTAGAGGGAAAAGTGGATCAAAGCATGAAATACAAGGCATGTGTATAGTTAACAATTCAAAATATTCTGAGAACATACTAATTTTGTTCATTAATTTTATAGCTCAGGGGGATCCTTATGGCAACCGAATAAGTGCTCAAAGATTTGCACATTTTATAGATAATACAAAACCGGACCATCCATTAAGCCCTAGTTTCGCGAAATCAATTTTTCCATCTTGTTACTCAAAGAAGGGCCCGACAGAAAAGTCAATGTTAAACTCTAAACAGCGGTAAATTTTCATTGAGTATTAATAATTAATTGTTTAGTCACATATACAATATATTACAAAAAATGAAATGTCATCTCACCTACGCAAAAAAATGTTTTAACATAACAAAAAGATAATATTCACTCGAACATTACATTTACTCACTACGGAATTGTTTGTACTTACTGTATATGACAGTCGCGGCAACAAACAATTATTAAATTTTTGTAAAATGAGGAAAAAAAAACAAATAGACGCATACACATAAATATAAAAGCCACAGCCACACAATTTATTCCATTTGTAAGTTTAAACAAAAAATATCTTTGTTAATATAAGTACTAAGTACGTTGTCAATGTCAATAATTAGTAGAAAAAAACATGAATTTCTTGATTATTTTTTTTTAAATCGTGATTCTTGATTTTTTTAAATCATGATTTTTATCGACCCTGGTAAGTCCCCGTCTAAAGGCTCTACTTCTTGAATTTGGTATTTCCAATATAATAAATTTTCTTTGAATTTACCTTTTAAAGGAGTAACTATCATTTTAGTGTGAAAAAAGGCGATGTTCAACCTTTATAGCAGAAATTCTAGACTTGTTCTTCCCCAATAAGTGATCTTTATTTTCCATTAAGAGGTACACTGCCAATTATGATTTCAGTTTTTGACTATCCAATCGTGTTTCAGTGTTGTAATTTAAATAAAAGGGAAGCCAAATTAATCCAAAATAATGGCCAGAGCAAATTTGCCAGTACAGCTTCATAATATTGTGGATAGTTTGCATGGGAATATCTCACCGTATTTTTAAACATCATTTGAAATGAATTATGAAATTCCCAGCGGAAATGTCATAACGAACCGGAAATTGGGCAGCTGATGAATGTATCTCGGATTACACTGAGTTTTGATATGCATATTATATCTGTTGGCATTGTGTGCAATTTGTGATTTAAATGCACGTTATAGGATCCAGTCAATGAACTGCAATAGTCGCATTCGCATGTTGTCGTTATCGATCGTTCTATTCGTTCGCTTGTTACGGAACCCCACTGAATTTAAAAAAATGTCTAGCCATAATATAGGACTGTTTCAATATTATCGGGTTCACTTTTTGGTTATAGCGTAGGCTGAGAGATATTAAGACAATAATTTCTAGAAAAAAATGTATAGATTTTCACTAAATAGCACAATTTTTTTTTTATTTTCTCAGTTGAAACATCACCTTGTATATATTTTTATTACATCATCCGCGTTGTTGTGGTTATGTCATCAATGTTTTTTAAATAGGAACATAGCCAGTTGAATTTTTTTTCTGTTTTGGAAGGTATTTTAATTATTTCTTATTTGACATTTTCATTATAACACTAGCATCCAACATAGCCCCCTACGGCTATGCAGGTTAAACTAGTATCTACATACCCCCTACGGTATGAAGATTCAGTTAAAAATGAGAACAAAGGCCTAAAATGAATTTATTTACCTACCTTGTCTTAAAAATTTGCATTAAACATCGTTGAGTGGCTCTGTGCCTTTCTGATGAGCTCAGAATAAGGGCGCAAAACGTTTCAAAGGCTAAGCATTTCCAAGAAACTGAATGACAGGTTTTACGAAAATGGAATCCATCAGAATGAAATTTTTTTTAAGACAACGTAGGTAAATAAATTCATTTTAAGCCTTTGTTCTCTTATTTAATTGAATCTTCATACCGTAGGGGGACATGTAGATACTAGTTTAAACTGCATAGACGTAGGGGACTATGTTGGATGCTAGTGTTATAATGAGAATGTCAAATGAGAAGTTGGGCAAATTTATTTTATGATTTTAACTTGCTAGCATAACCAGAAGTCAGGCAATCGAAAGAATGCAAAGATTTCATTAATATTTTTACATATAGTTTTTCTTTTAGTTCTCATAGATAGTTTTTTCCGTTTGCAAAATCCTATAAAGAATATGTTTCGTATATTAATTATCTATCTGACCATGCTAATATTAATAAAATAAAATATACAGGGTAGACAAAAATTTATTTTGTTATAACGATAACCGTTCGAATAGTTGACTTTCAGCACTAATACAATGAGGTAGAACTTCTGCTATCGTTTCTGGAGTTATCTGTGAAATCGCCATTCCTATTCCTTAACTTAATAGAAGCATGGAAACTTAAAATAAGCATCTCTCAAACACCTACACCTCCCATCCTATATTCCCACCCCATGCGTCATGCGGCTCTCGCTGCTGACAACAAGTTCAATGTCCAACCCGGCGTATGCAGCCGGTCCGGCGGTATATAAAACATCCGAGATTTGGTTCCGGCACGCGGTTTGGCCGTCCGTTGGGCGTGTTCGACGGACGATCAAGCTGCCGGTTGGAACGAACCTCCATGGACGCCCGGAATGGGCAGCAATGCCCACCTTACGCTGGCAAATCAATCAATCAAATCAAACCCACTGATCCAGTATCCCACCTAGCGGGGATATAATCAAACATATTTTTTATAGGATTATGCAAACAGCAGAAAAAACTATCTATGAGAACTAAAATAAAAACTATTTGGAAAATTATTGATTTACAATCTTTGCATTCTTTCGATAACCTGAATTCTTGTTATGCTAGCAACTAAAATCCTAAAATGAATTTGTCTTTCTTATTGGACAATTCTCATTCTAACACTAGTTTCCACACAGTCCCCTACGGCTATGCAGAGTAAACCAGTACGGCTATGCAGAGTAAACCAGTATCCACATAACCCCCTACGGCTATGAAGATTCAGTTAAAATGGGGATACTTACATTAAAGTACTTACATTAAAGACAAACATCTACAATATAATTTGTTTAAAGCCTTTAAAGGTCGTTCTAAATAAAATAATCAAATATAACTACCAAGTTTCCAATGTATCCGATTTAGTTCCGATCAAACAAACCATTTTTCCAATTTTTTGAATTAAACAAAACTTTAATAATATACATTTGTTAATTGTTATTTTTTATGAATTTTTGAGTTTAGCTAAAAAAATGATTCTACTTTTCAAAACATCTGCCTGAAATTTTCGCAATTTGTGGTAAATAATGTACCATTATTGAAAAAATATGTCTGTTTGACAATTTTTGTTAATTAACTTCTGACCTGACTTGTTGTTATATTTTTTTTTTGGCGAAAGTACACTTTATAACACCTTGATATTTGTTTTAAAGTGAAGTTTAAGATCTCTCCTATCTATTATAACTTGTTTCGGACCATCTCGGTCAATATATACATCAGTCAAATATTCTAAGACGGACGTTCCTACCAAAAAAATCTGTAGGAGAAAGATCACTAAGGATAGTATTAACAGATTGAGACCTGCTTTATTGGCGATAGACTGGAACTTTGTTTCTACACCAAAATAAAAAATTGAAATAAATAATAAATACAACAAATTTTCTTCAAACTGGAATATGAAAAGCAAAAGATATTTATCTTTTGTTAAGATATTTATATTGAAACATATTCTTTAATAGGATTTTGCAAACAGCAGAAAAAAAACTATGAGAACTAAAAGAAAGACTATGTGTAAAAATATTAATGAAATCTTTGTATTCTTTAGATAACCTAAATTCTGGGTATTCCAGCAAATTAAAATCCCAAAATTAATTTGTCTAATTTCTTATTTGAAAATTCTCATTCAACAACTAGCATCCACACAGTCCCCTACGGTCATGCAGATTAAACTAGTATCTACATAACCCCCTACGGTCATGAAGATTCAGTTAAAAATGAGAACAAAAGCCTAAAATGAATTTATTTAACTGAATCTTTATGACCGTAGGGGGTTATGTAGATACTAGTTTAATCTGCATGGCCGTAGAGGACAGTGTGTGTTGCATATTTGCTTTCATTTACTTTTATGTGCATTAGACAATGAAGGATATACGTACAAGGCAGTGTAAGAATTTTAAGTTGAATGTATGCGTTCTTGCAATCATCCCTATAGTTCAGACCAGCAATCACCCTAACTGATTTTCTTTGCAATGAAAAAACAGTACTGGCAGATGGAGCATGACCCCAGGCCAGAATTGCGTAAGAAATGGTGGTATGTATTATTAATCCATGGTCAGCAGTTAAGAGGGTTTTTTGTGAAACTTTGTAAGACAGACTCCTTAGTAGGTATACACTTTTCGAGACTTTTTTACATACATACGTTGTTTGTGGTTCCCATGATAGCTTTGTATCAAGGTAGACCCCTAGAAATTTAATTTCACTACTAAAGGTAGAAATATCTACGTCATTTACATTTCTTAGGCTAAATATTACTTTCTCAGTTTTAGACCGATTTAAGTATAGCTGGTTGGCCAGAAACCATTTCTCAGCTCTTGACTGCGATCTATTTGCATTTTCTATTAAATCATTGAGGTTAGAAGAAGGTATTCAGATAGTGGTGTCGTCAGCAAATAGCGTTAAATGGCTGTCAGTCATTGAAATGGACAAATCGTTAACATATATAAGAAATAATATGGGGCCGATTATAGACCCTTGCGGTACTCCATATTTTATAGGTAACAAGGCCGAGCTTGTGCTTTTGTTGGTAACGAATTGATGACATTTTCACTGTTTTTGTCAAATCCATATAACTTTAGCTTGTCTAGCAAAATATCATGGGATACACAAACGCTTTGGTAAGGTTCAACAATTGAGAGTAAATGTATAAACCTTTTTCAAAACCATTGCTTATAAAATCAATTAACGAGAGGATAGCTAATGTAGTGGATTTGTTGTTCCTAAAACCGAATTGATGTTGATTGAAGAGATTATTGTGCTCAAAATATTCTGTTATTTGTTTTTTTAGAACCATCTCAAAGATTTTGTCTACAAAAGGGATTATTGAAATTGGACGATAATTCGAGGGCTCTTCCTTGAAGCCCTTTTTATGTATGGGTACTACCTTGGATATTTTAAGCTCATCAGGGAAAATATTATTACGTATACATAGATTGATCAAGTTAGTTAGTGGGATCAGTATTAAATATTTTATTGTTCTTAAGATTTTCATATTAATATTATAGGCATCATTACTGTTTGTTTTTTTTTTAATTTGATATGATATCGGAAACTTCATTATAACTAACTTCCCTAAAGTGAAAGTTAGTGTTAGTAGGAATATGCAATTTTGAGGTATCTAAAAAGCCATCATAAGTTGTTTCACGCTTTCAAGCTTTCTCAACTGCTCAGATGGACTAACTTTATAAATATCTTGTAGTAGGTGGAGATTTTCCCTTTTCTGCCTAAGCTCATCATTGAACCAGTTTAGTTCATGAGAGTTGGATAGTTTTGATTTTATAGGGAAAGTACTTTCCACGGCCTGCAATATGTACTGAAAGAAATATTGAAATTTGTTAGTCAAAGAAATATTCATTTCTCTAATAATCGTCCAGTTTACAGTAGATAGAGACTCGTGTAGATCAAGCAAACCTTTATCTGTAATGGGCCTATTCTCTCAGGTATATTTCTTAATTTATTTGTGTTAAAATTCAACATTAAATCCAAATGGTCCGAAAGGCCAGTGTTAACTGTTCTTATTCTATACTTATTAGTATCTGTGTTAACAAAAATGTTATCAAGGCAGTTTCTATTCTCTTCAGAATTTAAAAAATATAGGTTATATGAATTGAGTGTATTAATGACTTTCAGGACGTCATTATTATTAGTTTGGAAGTGCACATTGAAATCGCCTGTTATGATAATTTCTTTATTTTTCTCTAGCAGTAAATCTAATGCTGATGAAATTACTTCCAAGAAAATACTTAAGTCACAACTTGGTGATCGGAAAACAGTCATAATAATAGTATTGGAAAGTAGTACGGCACATAGTTCGCAGTGAAATTCGACAGAGACTCTGCTGATCTGATCTAAAGGAATGCAATTATGTTTTTCCGAAGCAAATATAGCCACCCCACCGTGGATTGAGGCCGATCTACTAAAGTGAGTTATTAACTTAAAGTTACCCAGTGGGTCGTCTTTTTCTAAAGAAGGTGGGTTTTTGCACGACCTTGAATCATAATGAGAAGTTTAATTCGTCGTGTTCAATTCGCCATAAAAAAATCTTCAGGAATAACGTTCGTTCACAGAGCAGAAGAAAATTTATTTTTTCTGACATGCAATGGCGAAATGCGAACGCTACAAATGGCCGTAGAAAAAAAATTCAACTTATAATCAGTGAGTCGTAAACTACAACATGCTAAATTTGTTGCCATTTCAACCGAGGACCACTTTCCATAACGACTGTGTGACATTTCCAAAATTGACCGCTACACTATGTACGTAGGTCTGCACGTCACAAGGCATATGTACGACAGGCTTAGGATTAAAAAGGAAATCTGAAATAATCCAAAGTCACCTCTGCCATTCAAAGCTGACCCCAATTCAACGGAGATTATCTCAAAAAATCCGGGTAAACATAAAGGTATAATAGGTATTTTTACTACTGGAATAATCATCGGTCTTATCGTAGATCTTTACACCGGGCTCGGATCTAATTTACATATAAAAGCGCTTAAATAGTTACAGTCGCATATTACTGTAAACCGTAAACACGAAACGGTACCCGTAATTTACACTGACAATGGATTTAAATGGCTCGTTTGTTTTTCCTATAAATATTTAATGAGGACTGTTTGTCTACCTATTAACGCCCGTTTGTTTTCTATTTTGTGGGGACCGCTTTGTTCTGCTCCTTTCCCATAATTACGTTTATGTACGTACGTATTTGAGTAAAATCCCAGTAGAAGTCGCAGCGATGACGACTTTTCGTCATTTGATTGACAGTGTTTACAAAAAACTTCCGTCTTAGGCACCTTTTACTTATATTTTTTTCTGTTAGATGACCATGCATATTTTTTTAATGAATATCTCGAAAAATATTGATGTGGGCGCAAAACTGTATGTATCAAAAGAACAAATTTGAAGCTTATAAAGTTAGATATACCTTTTTAAATAGCCTTATATATATTAACTTCTTGGTGGAGTTTAGCCTTAACCGTGCACACACAGACAACACCACAAGATGGCAGTTGATTGGCGCCGAGGGTGGACGTGTCGTGGGATGCTCCCGAAGAAAACGCAAAAAGAATCGATTTAAACTCCGGCAAATTCAATAAAATTTAAGTCATCCGTAGGTCGAAAAATTATGCGTAAAGTGAAGTGTCATAATAGAAGAATAAAGTACAAACCGAATTAATAATTGAAAATTACTGGTTAAGTGTTTGTTAATAGTACCAAAAATAAAGTAAGCGCATGTTGTGCCCTAGTTTGGCCATCGAGCATCAACGGAAACACACCGATTTATACCTGGTATCCTTTCAAGTGGTTTAATATTGACAAAGAAGGCTAAAATGCTAATTGTTCTTTAGTGTCGAGTGAGCGAGATGTATTTATAAAGCAATATAGATATATTGGCTATGTTGTGATCTAAGGGTATTAAAACTCCAACTAGGGCTGTTTTTTTTTTCAAGTGGAGTATGGGAATCCCACAAAACAGAGAAGGAAGCCGCCATCACATACAAACGAACGAGAAAGATCAGTTCTATTAATAGTATTAGTTTATTAATCCTTATTAAATACTTATTAAACCAAATTGACATTTCTCAAAATTAAAAATGTATTAAACGTTAAGGCAGGTCTCACAACAAAAAGGTTTCGACTGGCAGCTGTCACATGGTACATACAGATTCGGAAAATGCAGTTTAGGGTATAGAAATAACGATGTAATTGACCACGCCCCGCTAGTTCCATAAATCGTGAAAGCAGAATCACACAATGAATTGAATTTAGCACGGCATGAACTAAGGATGGGTGCGGACGTAGGTAATAATTTCTAATACGAAACGAGAAAATATCTCTTCGTCAAAAGCGAAGAAGTTATTTGTCACATTTTTGACAAATAATTTCTTCTATTGAAAGCATTTCTGCAGTTTCTTTTTAGCCGTAAATGCTATGGGAATAAAACAGTAATTCTTATTAAAACCGAAATGAAAATAGAATATTAAAATAAAATTAAAAAACCGTCAGAAACTAAAATCAACTAAGTAATAATTATCAAACAATAAATTAATGAAGTAAGCATTCAAACAAACCACCTTCTTGTGCCAAACAATAGCCAAACCGATTATACAATAAACCTCTCATATCAGTGAGGTGATTTGGAGTAATGCTTGCACAAAGTTGGATAAGTTTTTCCCGTAATTCAACTAAATTATTGGCTCGTTCAAACGCATGTTTGTACGCTGTTTCCTTTAAAAAGCCCCAGAGAAAGAAATCATGGGGTGCTAGATCAGGTGACCTGGGGGGCCATTTTATCATTCCGTTCGTAGCTATTAAACGACTGGGAAATGTTCTTTCCAGAAAATTGTCTAAAATTCCTGTCCAAACGTTCAACTTTTGAGGATACTGAGTTCGCACAGCAACACTCAAATGTATATAATGAATAGAATGATTCATCTGTAAACAAAATATTCTTTAAGAAGTTTTCGTTCTCATTCACTTTATTTATCATGATTTCACAAAATACCATCCGTTTGAAATTGTCCTCGGGAAATATTTCTTGCGTTGTTTGAACTTTAAAACAACTGTACCCATTTCTTTTCAAAATATTTCTTACAGTTCTTTCCTTCATGTCAACTTCATCAGTAATTTGTCTGCTAGAACAAGGTTCACTAGTTTCAGTAGTTTCAACAAGTGCACAGACATTAGTTTCGCAAATGTCACGTTCTTCGCTCATTTGTTGATGACGGGGTTCGGGCTGACAGCATTTTTTACAATAATTCACGACACACCCGAAATTCTCAAATTTTTTAATAATTTAATAATGTATGAAATTATGCTAACTGAGGGGATTGGTCTGTCTTGATATGCCACAGTAAATAAATTTATTGCGTCTTCAGTGGAATGGCCCCCGAAGTACCACTTCACAATTTGCACTTTTTCTGCAGTTGTATAAACACACACGGCATTTTAATAACGAAATTGAGATTAATTTATTTTATTCCCACACGTCTAAACAGCTACGCTATTAAAAGCAGAATGGGTGCGCTGCAGTGTTGCCAATGGAATTTTTGGAATTTCCCACGGCCAATTTAAAAAATACCCGCTTTTACCCGCACGACCAGATTAAATTTCTCGGAAGTTTACCCTCACAGTAGAATACTAACCATAGACTTTATTAAAAGGTAAAAAATATACATGTAAACTATTTCCATGTTTTAACACATTTATTCTGATTTATTTTTCAAATAGTTGCACGGTACATTACTTCATTTTTTTATTTTTATCATTAGATAATAAATCAATATTTGAACCTAAGTCACTAATTCAAAGCGATATACTGTTGTTAATTTATTACCGTTGTTAGTTATAGGCTTGCCCACATGAGCAATATTTTCTCGGCGTGCATGTCATGATTTTCATCGTTTTCTTAAATACCCGATTTTACCCGCAGCAATATTTTACCCACAGGATAGGCTCAAATACCCAATTTTCGGGTAATTACCCGCAGATTGGCAACACTGGTGCGCTGTTCTCAACTCGACGCGGTCAAACGATGGCGCTATTGTTTTATACCAATGCCCTGCATTGTTCTGCGACAAGGCGCGATTTATCTGCGCAGAAACAAGTTTACGTACCTTAAACTAAATTTGCTGAATCTGTATATTCGGCTTATTTACGAATACAAAAATATTTCTAAAGACAAAGTAGTTGGGGTCTGCTTGATATACAGAGTGTCTCAAATGTTCTAGATCTTTTTTATTTTTAGCCGATTTTACTAGTTATTTGGCTTCACCTTGGCAGATCGATATGCAGGGTGTCTCAAAGATAGATGGCTATTTACCTGTGGAACGGTTAATAAACGAAAGCTTCTTGCAGAACTGAGTGTATGCCTTGGTAAGCAGACGAAGTGTGTTCACTTACGCTAGCAAATCAGTGAATTAATTAATCAATCAATCAATGCATCGAATCTGCTCATGGATGAGATTAGTAACGAAAGGTGGCAAAGAGTTACCCATGTTACTCAGGTAACGTACTATTAAATTGCAAGCAATTTTGCTTCATACAAAGTTTAGACGAAATTATTTGATTTTTTTCTTTTAATACTCGATTAACCTACATACGGTACAATCTCCAAAGATCCCTGCAGATTGGACACGGGAAATTGTAGTGTGTATAGTACCCCTTAAACATTTTTTTCTAGTAATTCTTAAAAAAATAGTATAAGCTAGCCTCCAGACTTGTTGCTCCTTAAAAAAATATAAATCACGTAACTACGCATTTTCCCTGTATCATAAACAACAGATAACCAAAATGGGGACAAACCACTAATTCGTGACGGATTACAAAAGACTGCCACCACCGATTCAAAACATGTTTTATTTATGTGTTTTAGAAAAACCTCAACTTATATCATTGTGCTGCTTTCAACCAGTCCATTGTTGTTTACAAAGAAAATAATATATAGGTTTGTGTAGATAGTACCTATTAGGTGTAACCCAGGTAGTTTGTTTCTCAGGTAGAAAACTTGTTCAATAAAAATACCCGTCTGGCCATACTCGAAAACTTGACATGCACTCTTTGTCTCTGTCTTCATGGGTCTGTTATTTGTTGTTTTTTACGCTTGAGGATAAGGCGTAATTCGGTCACTTCGACGGCTGGAAGCGACCATCTGAATGGGACACTTGAAACAATATAGAACAGGCGATGTGGGCGCATGAGTTTCGAATACATTTCGGGCGCAGTTTCCTTGCTGGGATCAGTTCAGGAAACACTACCGATTATGAAAATTTATGTTATAGTTTTCTTCATATATTTAAAGCAAATAAAAAATGTTGGGGTATTTGATCTTTACCGCAAAGTCAAAAGCGCGGACATTTTTTATGTGCCTTAAGCATATGAAGAGAACCAGACGGTGACCTGGTCTGATATTATTTAAGACAATTTTGTTTATAAAAGATAAGTTTTTAATTTTTAATTAGTAGTATTAGTTCATTTCTTTATTAAAATTGAAAAAAAATTAAAATTAAAAATATAAACAGGTAATAAAACAGAAAAATGCCCGGTATTGGAAAACGGCAATTAAAACTAATTACTACAAAAACAAACCAATATACAGGGTGTGCAAAATATTATGTCGGGTATATTTCTCATAACCCGCTAAAAAAGCCCTTTTTATCGCGAGACAGGGCTATTCCTTGCACTTCCACCATAAATGGATATTTACCTGTGGAACGATTAATAAATAAGGGCTCCTTGCGGCGAGCTAATGTATGTATGTCTTGACAGACAAGCGAGGTGCTCGCACTGAGACAGGACATCGAAACGAAAGCACGGATTTCTGGAAAGCTCGAAACGATATGTGGACGCAAACAGGCATAAGGAGGTGCGCCCTGCTGGATTCAGAAACCGATGAAACAGAAAACTCAGAAGAAGAATAAATAAGAATGTGACAGATGGAAACTTAAAAGAAGCATCTCGCAAACGCCCACACTTCCCACCCGATGATGACAGATGGAAACTGAAACGAAACATCTCACAAACACCTACACTTCCCATCCTATATTCCTACCCCATGCGTCATATGGCTCTCGCTGCTGGCAACAAGCGTATCCAATATCCAATCTGCTGTGGTGTCAGTAAATCTGGCGACTCAATTGTGCCAGAAACAAATGCTGTTTGGAAGCTTATTGCTGATGAGCTTTCTTCTAAAGTGAAACAAGGGACGCTGTATTGCTACGTGACTAATAATCGATTCAAATTAAAAATTTACTACTAGGCGGAGTTGAAAAGTCAACGAAACCAAGTGCGCCTATCAATCCCATGTTCCATCTTTCGTCGATTCAGAAGAGGAATCTGATTCTCTTTTTACCCTGACCAACGGAAAGGCAGAATTTGATCGATTAATAATTGCGCTTTATAATTTAACAAATTAGTATAACTTGTACAATAAAAACTTTATTCACTGTGGAGTTTATTTGCTTTGTACTATACACTACAACATGATACACACATACACGATAAAAATGTTGAGGCAAAAAATTTATTAGACTTAGCAAATAATTCAGTAACGTTCAATGAATTTAACCAGTTACGGTGCAAGAAATAATCTAGTATGACTATGGAAACTAGAATAAAATAGCTGGTAGGTAGTTATAGTCGCATCATTTTAGCATTTTACCTCTAAAAAAAGGTACAGGGTCAATTGACTTCATATTTGTTGCAAAGAGTTCAGAAAAGCATTTAGAAAAAACTGTATCTTTTATTTTTTGACGGAAATGTTTCTCTACATTTTTTGTCCAATTTAATAATTAAATTAATTGAAAAATTTGTTATCATACACAATATGCCATAGAATTAGACGAAAATGGGGTTTTTGGGCTCGCTGATCACGAATCTGAAGTCCAACTTGGGAAATTCAAAACGGCGGACCGGAAATCGGGCCAGTTTCCAGAAAAAATGGGAATGGATATCTTGGCCTTGAAAATCTGTACTCGGGGGTTCTGAGGTCGCTGATCACGAATCACAGGTCCAATTTACGAAATTAAAAATGGCGGACGGGAATAACAGTTCATTTCTCCGGAAAATTCGCAATTTTTTCTTCTTTTGGGTTGAAAGTGGGAACTCGGGGGGTTTTCGTTATCGCTGATTACGAATCTGATGTCCAATTAGGGGGAATTCAAAATGTCGTGCCGGAATTAGCATATTCTCCAGGAAACACTCGTATTTCTTATACTTTTAGCCCAAAAAAGTAAAAAATTCCTCCGGTCCGCTATTTTGAATTTCGTGATTCATGTTCAGCGACCTCAAAAACCCCCGAGTACTTATTTTCAGGCCAAAACGAAAAAAATATGAGTTTCCCTGATAAATTGACTCTACTTCTGTCATTTTGAATTTACCAAATTAGACCTAGGATTCGTAATCAGCGACCTCGAAAGTACCCAAGTACAGATTTTCAAAGTCAAGACATCCATTCTCATTTCTTATGGAAAATGACCCGATTTGCCGTCCGCCATTTTGAAAATTGGACTTCAGATTCGTGATCAGCGACCCCAAAAACCTCCGAGTTTAGTGTTTACGAAGTCAATTGAAACTGGTCAGTGTTAAAGCACAGGACCGTGCGCACTTAACTTGATGTTTTGTCCTATGTGTTTAACAATGGTATCGAGAATCGAATAGTAGTAGTTGAAACTGTGCAGGCGAGTCCGAGACTGGCAATGTAATCAGCCTGAATGAACCACCTACGACTGCACTGGTTTAAAGATAATAAAACGGACAGGCCGACTAGCATAAAAAAAACTTATAAATCGTTTCTCGGCAGTCAACGTGAACTTGTGAGATGTGCTGTCATTGGCCTGGGTTTGAGGACGGGTGGTGACGATTGGCTGGGACCCGGGTATTCCTCAGTCCGATTGGTCGGTCGGTGTTTGAGTCAAGTATATCAGTTATTAATATATATAAGAAGCACGTCATGCAAGTAGCAAATAAGCAAAAAGGTAGTAAACAAAGAGTACCTACTTATTGTTACACATTAAAGTTTTCCAGATCATCTATACGATGCACAACCCCATTATGTTTCACGTATATGTTACCATAGAGACACCACACATTTTTATTACCGAACTTATCCATAGCATTTACCATGAGTGAGAGTCTCAGTAAGGTCCTCCTTAATTACAATTCCTGATGACTTTAGGTGCTTGCGATTCTTCAACACCGCTAAACGGGTTCTATCATTGCAAAAACGTACTAGGACTGCCGGCGGCTTATCACTATCGTCTCTGTGGTTTTTTGCATAAACACGATGGCATTTTTTGATGTCGCTTTCTTTTATATTAACTTTCATTTTAGTTTTGAATATATCGAGAACAATATTATGCAAGTTTTCACCATCCTGATATGGTACCCCAAAAATTCTCACATTGAGGCTTCTAGAAGATTGCTCATAATTATCAATAAGTTTCTCCATTGCCTGGTTCTTATCTCTTAGATCACATAATTCTTTGTTGATATTATTTAATTTATCTTCTAGGTCATTCATTCTCTTTTCATATTTTTCGTTAATAATTTTTCCTACCTTATCGGTTATTTCTTGCAGAAACTGATCAGAAAATGTTGTAGTAATAATATTACGAATCTTTTCTAAGTCGGCATTGGTAAGTCCCATTTTGTATGTTTACTTCGCTTCTTTCGATAAACTTTCTTAATAAAATAGTAACAAGAATAATAATATTTTAACGCACAACGGCACAGGCCACTTAAAATCACTGTTGTTAAAATTGTGTTGAATAGTTATATTTAAACCTGGTTATACCTAAACTTGATTAAAAATATACAGCAGCAGGTATAGCAGTGTGCTCACTCTAGCGCCATAACTACCATATTACTTATATATTAATGTATATAGGCCACCAAATTCCGATTATGATTCCTTTCTAAACTATTTCGAGGACACGTTTTCCAATATTTTTGCAAATTATGACAATATAGTGTGTTTAGGTGACTTTAATATTAATATGCTTGCTAACTACTCTGCGCAATTTAAAAATATATATCAAACTTTCAATTTTGTGCAAGTAATCAACGAACCCACGCGAATAACTGATACAACCATGTCATTGCTAGATTTAATTCTGGTAAATTTTGAAAGTGTTTGTGACGTTGGGGTAGTCGATGCACAAATATCCGATCACTTCTTAGTTCACTGCACTATAACGTTTAATGTTATGGAAGAACCGGAGAGAATATTTAATTACAGACCTTTAAAGCATATAAATTTTGAACATTTTCAAATGGATTTAGAAAACATACCTTGGAATGATATTTTCTATATGAATAATATTGACGATAAAATTGAATTTGTTACTGATAATATTTTGCAGTTATTCAATACGCATGCACCTATCAAATCTATAAAATGCTCCAAAAGAAAATATGCTCCGTGGTTAACAGATAACATTAAATTTATGCAGAAACTACGTGATAAAGCCTTGGCAAAATTCAAACAAACTGGGCAAAATGGCCACTGGGTGTACTATAAACAACTTAGAAATGTAACTAATGCAGCTATTAAGGCTGAAAAGAAGGCTTATTTAAGATATAAATTTAATAATTGTAATATTAAAGAGAAATGGGGTGAATTAAAAAAATTAAATATTGCTAAAAAGCAAAAGGCTAATATACCTGAACAGTTAAGTAATGTGGACACTATCAATGATTTTTTTATCAATTCCTCTAATAATAATGATAGACCTAAAGACGAGTTAATAAATTTTTATAATACCAATGTTAAAGAAGGCATAGATGGTTTATTTTCTTTTAAACTTATTTCTGATATAGATGTAATTAAAATCATTCAAAACATAAAATCTAAAGCTTATGGATATGATAAATTAAATATAACTTTAATACATTTATGCTGTCCTTATATAGTTCCATTCTTAACTCACATATATAATGTATGTATAAATACACACTACTTTCCTAAAGCTTGGAAAATAGCTTTAATATTTCCTTTACCTAAAATCAGTCAACCTAGCCAATTGAGTCACCTAAGGTCCATTAGTGTTTTACCGGTCTTATCAAAGATTTTTGAAAAAATCTTAGAATTGCAAATTAGAGAATTTGTGAATCTCAACAATGTTCTACCATTAAAGCAGTCGGGATTTAGATCTGGATTCTCTTGTGCTACGGCTCTTGCAGACGTAACTGATGACATCATTGGAGCTACTGACAATAACAAAATAAGTGTATTAATATTATTAGATTATACAAAAGCTTTTGATATGATAAATCACCAATTACTTTTTTCAATTCTACACTTTTGTGGCTTTGAACGAAATTCCTCCAGTCTAATTTTGTCATTCTTGTCGGATAGAATTCAACAAACAGTACTTAATAATAATATTTCACAACCACTAACGGTAGTTTCAGGTGTACCGCAAGGAAGTATACTTGGACCGTTATTGTTTACAATTTTTACATCGAATTTTCACACATCCTTGCAACACTGCAATTACCATTTATATGCTGATGATACACAGCTTTATTGTTCATTTCATGTTGAAGATCTACAGGAATATAGGAATTTAATTAACAGCGATATAAAGAATTTGGTGTCAGTTTCTACTGATCATCTACTTAAAATTAACCCTAGTAAATCATCTGCTATAATATTTTGCAATGACAATGCTCGTGAATTTGTGTCGAGAGAAATTAATATACAGATTGGAAATGATACAATTGCCTTCAATAACAGCTCTAAAAGTCTTGGTCTTATTATTGATTATAAATTGAGATTTAAACAGCATATTACGAGTAAATTAAGATCAGCATACGCTGCACTAAAAATGATATATTCCCAGAGACGATTTTTAAGCAAGGAAGTAAAAAAAATGTTATGTGATTCTCTAGTTTTGTCCCATTTTAATCATTGCGACGTGGTTTATGGCCCCTGTATTGACAGCATCGAGACCCGGCGCATACAAAAAGTACAAAATGCTTGTCTTCGCTTAATTTTTGGAATTCAACGCCGTCAAAGAATATCTCGTAAATTGAAAACTGCAGGATGGCTGAATATGTACAATCGCCGCAAACTTCACATGGCTTGTTTTTTTCATAAAATTTTAAAGTTTAGATCGCCACCTTATCTTCTCAACAAGCTCTCTTTTAGAAATGATATTCATAACATTAATATTAGACGAAGAAATATTCTCACCATACCACAACACCGTAAGGAAATATTCAAAAGGTCATTCTCTTATAACATTGCTGCTTCTATAAATACTCTACCCTTTAATGCACTCACTCTTTCGTGTGTAAGTTTTAAAAAAACATTTAAAAAATATTTAATGCGAAATCAGTAACAATAAAATCTTACCTTTTCCCGTAATTTCTCTGTTTTTAAACTTTGTTCCTTCTTTAATTTTCTTTGTTTCATTTTTTTTTTTCTAATTTCTTTTCTTTCTCTTCCTCTCATTTACTACTCTCCTCCCCCCCTCAGCTCTAGTTTGCCTCTTTTTCATTCTACTTTGATGTGTTTTTTTTTCTTAATTTTTTTTTATGATTGTTTCGATATGAGTAGTATATTTATTTAATTTATCTACCTCTGACATTATTTATAGGCAATAGTGGAAGAACAGTTTACTGGCTTGTCAGTAAACTGAACTACTCGCCTTTTATTTACCTGTTGTGTAAACATGTATAATTTATATTGTTAAATGTATCAAATTGGGTAAATAATAAACGCTTTATTATTATATTATTATTATTATTATTAATCAACCTCACCTAGTTCTTTATAACATTTCTCCAGTGCAGTGCCAAAAATGGTTTTCAGAACGGCTTTTAACAAATATTCCGCCTAATTCGGTAATTGTATTAGACAATGCTTCTTATCACTCGCGAGTATTAAATAAAATACCAAACACCAGTACAAGGAAGACATTTTAAAATTCATGAGAAAAAAATATGAAAATTCCTGTAAAAGTTCCAATAAAGCGCGAATTACTGAAAAGAATACAAGAACAGAATTTCAAAAGGGAATATGTTATTGATAACTTATCCAATATACACGGTCATACACTTTTGCGGTTACCTCCGTACTATTGCATATTTAATCCTATCGAGATGGTTTGAGCAACTTTAAAAGATAGTTTGCGAAAATGTGATGACTCTCCAACGTTAAGCGCGGTAGTAGTTGATCATATAAGATAAGTAATAAATGACCTCGACAATACTGATTTATGGAAAAATTGCGTTAAGCATGTAATTAAAAAAGAAAATCAATATCCAACACTACCCCCCCTTGCGCCGATTATAATACAACCGAATAATGATTCCTCTTCAGAAAATGAAGATTCGGACGCGCCAACTTTTAGCATTTAACTTTTTTAATATATATTTTCAGAACAAAATATTTTGCTAGTATATTAGGTATGACTTTTTTATTGTTACATTTCTTGGAATATATTTTATTTAGTTGACAAAAATTTTTAATTTTAGTTACTTTATTCTAGAGACATATTTTAATTTTGTTTTTAGTTATGTTTTATCTATACAAATATTTATTTTTGTTGTACTAATTCTTCGCTTTGGTTAAGAAACTTACGTTTTTATTTTTATAAAAGAAGAAACTTAAATTTTATTTTTACTATATAACACCCTTGCCCCTTGCCAACCTAACCTGTCCCATCCCCTCATCCCGGCAAGGATATGTTCATACCTTCTCGTTGGTCCTTGCTGAGCAATAACATATTTCAATATAGTATGGGATAACTTTAAAACTAAACCCAATAAATTTAAATATTTAGACTTTATATCTAAAACTGATATAATACTTCAAAAATATGTTATTGGATAAATAAACAAAAATGGCCTATCTAATAAACAAAAAATAATAAAAATTAATACATTCTCTTATGACAAGCATTTCTATTTACCTCCGCCCATGTACAATAAAGAGTTGCCGACTGTTTTTGCTGGATTTTAGTTTTTATACGATTTCAATTGTGCTCGTATACATTTTAACCATTTTCTTCTTATTCTATGGCATATTGTGTATGATAATAAATTTTTCAATTAAAATAGTTAAATTGGCCATTAATATTGGCCAATTATTGAAAAAAAAGAAACCAAACATTTCCGCCAAAAAATAAAAGGTACTGTTTTTTCTAAATGCCTTTCTGAACTCTGCAACAGAAATGAAGTCAATTGACATTACACCTTTTTTTAGAGGTTTTCAGGTTTTTCATGCTAAAATGACGCGACTATTAGTAAATTATCGAAAACATAAAATTTTGTGTGGAAATTTAAAAAACTTTTCTGAGTAACGTGCTTTTTCCGATGCAAAGTTCGCAAATAAAAAGCGCATATTTCGACCACATTTTTCGTTAATTGACGAAAAGAGAGATGCAGGTCGCCGGACCTCATATCTAATATTACTGCTTCCCCGACTTAATATGTAGTTAGCTAAACATTTATTTTTTGTTTAAAAAGACATGAGCGGCAAATTTTCCTCGCTTCAGTTTTCAATTAGTATCATACATAGTATTAATGTTCCGCTAACTTCGTATATAGTTAGTGAAACATAAATAAAAAAAAATGTATCGACAAAATTTTAATTATCACGAATAATAAAGTTAGCGAAACATCAAATTTCTTTAAAAAAGAAAGGAGCGGCAAAATTGTAATTATCACGAATAATTAGCGGCAAAATAGCGGCAAATTCGTCACCTATTCGGCATTTGATCCGTTGAAAGTTAACTTTATTTGGGTTAAAAAACTACAGCAATGAATGTCACAACTTCTGCCGAAGGATCTCAGTGAAAACAACGATAAATGAAACCGGTGGGGTCGCACCAAAAAAGAATTAGGTCAACTAATTCAGGCGGTATGAGCCAATCATTAACATAGCTCGATTATTTATCGACTTCTAAATTACTTTCATACACATATATTTATTTTCTGATCCACTGCCAAATCCCATAAAAAAGCTGAAGCCGAACTCGCCTAACGAGTCTAGAGACAGCACTGAATCACTCACTCAGCCGGGATCAAAGTTCATTTGCATTTATATCAATTGTACGGATTAAAACGGTGAAGTAAATAACAGGGAACGCAAAGCGATGTATTAAATGGTATCCGATAAATGTAGTTAACATTGCCGAACAAAAGCTGACGATGTAGCATGCAGCAGTCGCTGTTGCGGTTTGAAAACCGTTCAATTACTTTGGCCGGTCACGCCAATGCTCTGGCAAACGTCCAAAACGATGGCTGGCTGGACTTGGGCTCCCGCAAGTCGTACATTACAATACAAAACACAACTGTCGATACGGTCGCTCGAGTTTTTTGATGGACATGATGGATATTGTTATGCTTCATCAATTAGGGGTTTGAAACCGCGGATTAACTAACTTCACTTGCTACAAGATTGATTTAACGCTAGCATTTGTCTTCAAAGTAACAATTTATGAATATGTGACAAATGGCAATAAGATTTGGCATAAAGTTAACACAATTGGCAAGGAAGACACCTATTATGATTTTAATGAAAAATTTAGCACCTTCTATTTAATATTTATTTTTTCTGTTGGATGGACCAAATTGACCACTCTGTATATTTCTTCAACCAAAAGCTGAGGTATTATTTGTTGTAATAGTGATAACTACATTCCGATTATTATTCTCTTATATCGTTTCTTAATAATTTTTTAAAGTGACCACCCTGTATAATTAAAGAGGAACGTTCTGTGTAAATAACTTTATAGATTTATTTTTTATATTTCCAGTGTTATAGATATTAACCTGGGTATGAGAAATAGCGTTGTGAAGCAAATAATCTGCGAATTATGATAATCTTTAAACCAGATGACTCGTTTATCCCGTCAAAACAATTCATATGTAATAATTACAGTGTTTACAAAAAACTGTTAATAACGACCTACGGAAAATTGGATGATCCGTTCCAATATGTATTAGTATACATAAATCGATAAGCAACAAAAAATGAGGAAGCTAAAATAAGATACACGATATACGAGGCAATTTTTTGGTTAATTTTAGACTGACTTGAGAATGTTGATAAAGTTACCTTGTCAAAAGGAAGATACAAACTACAGACTATGACACTATCCTCAGTTACTTCAAGGTACCTAAGTCCTTGGAATTTCAATGCCCTACAATCCTAGTGTGAGTGTTAACTGATTAATGGGCTTATAGCAAAAAAAAAGTATTATGTTTCTGGCAAAGACTGACTAAAATAATACTGCGTACCATTTAAAAAATATATATTTACATCATTAATTCACACAGAAAAAAAATCGGTAAAGGTATTTACACAGAACTTCCCTCTTTATTTGTGCATGGCGGTCACTCAAAAAATTAATACCTAATTACGAAATGACATTGAATAGAATAATCGGAATATAGTCATCACTATTATTACAAAGAAAACCTGATTTTTCAAATTTGTTTCTTCTGAAATAGGTTTAAAATGTCATGAAACGTGGAAATCTTTTCAATTTGAGCAAAAAGGAAAGTTTCCTTCTATTCTATAGCAGTGGTAAATCTTTTTCTTTTTTAAATAGGTTTAGAATGCCATTAAACATAAAATTTTTTAATTTGAGCAAAGAAAACACATTTTTCCATCTATTTTAGTGGTTAAAAATTTTTCAAGGGTTAGTGAAAAATATTTTCAATTTTTTTTTTCTGAAATACGTTTAGCATGTCATGAAACGTGAAAATTTTAAATTTGAGCGAATAATTTTTTTTTCATTATTTATTTCCTTTATGCGGTCCACCCTGTATATAGTTTCCAGTGAAAGTTTATCCATTTCTTTGCTGACAGTAGCATCAACTACCTACCAAATTTGACTGCTCTCCGTCAAGAAGTTTTTTAGTGAATGCACCAACAGACAGACAGACATACAGACAGACAGGCAGACAAGGCAGACAGGCTGACGGAATTGAAAAAACCTATATTTTCGTAATCTACGTGATCTGAAACATCAAAATCCGAAAAAATCTCGGAGGGTGATTTTTTCTCGAAAGTATTGTTCCTTCGGTATGCGAGAGAAATAAAAATACGGAAAATGTGAAATTTTGGGGCGCACTTTACTCTATACAACACTTTCATAATTAATAGATCGAGTAAATCATCGGCCAAATGAGTTTCTTTTTACCTGTTAATATTTTTGCAAAATTGTAAAAATGTAAATAATAGCACAATTTCAAAAATGTATTGGCTTACCATCTTAATGCATTACACTTAGCCAGAAAACAGCCGCATGCTAACAGGAATACCACGAATCTAATTATGGTTTATTTTAAAAAGTCGTTAACTCAAAAACTGTACAAGATATCGAGCTAATTTTTTTTGCAAAAACTCTGTTGATCTTTAGACCATATTTCATTCGTATATAGTATATAAAAAAATTGAATATTTAATATAGTTGCCCGCACGTCGAAATTTCAAACACACAAATTTCGTTACTGTGATTTAGGATTTATTTAGAAAAACACCGTAAGCGAGTTTGAAATTTAACTAGTACAGATAGATGCGCTCATGTCAGTAGTATATAAATAAAAAAAATCAAATCAATATCGCATGTGGTTCACTCTCTAGCGAGAGGTATACGTTTAAAAACACGAATTCTTGAAATAACATTTCGCCATCTTTTTTTCTTGTGGAGAAGTTATGCAATCGTCAACAAAAGTCCAACAAGCCATTTCTGATGCCCATTAGGACCCTCTTTCGATATCCGAGCTCAAAAATTATTTACCTTGCTGGAATGGGTTACTTGGCGATTTAGACGGCTTTCGAAGGCGTGGACCCTCTACTAACAAATAATACATTAAACAATTTTTTCCGCGTCTCCGTTTTTGAGATATTTCCGATTAAAATGAAGGGCTTATATAATAAATAACATTTGCATCGTGTATTAGTTAAGTATAAGTCTCGTAGAGTTAACAGACCTCCCAGCGTCTGTACGAACTGTCTGTGTCTAGAGACGTCGCGTCGACGAGTAACGATTAAGCCACCGTTTGCCAAGTTCAGCGGCAATTGTGTTAAGCGTTATTAAGCCGCGATGCTCCATGTATAGCAGCCAATTAGTCCGATGACAAGTCGATTAACGACCTTGGGATCGGGATTAAGCTTCGGGTATTGTGGGGAAGGATTGCGGTGCCGGACTATGATCTGGGGACCAAATTCAAAGCTCGCTGCTTGACCGTGGGCAAGGATTAGTGGGATTCGCTTTCGCGTTAAATTTGATACACATGGCTGACTTGCAATTATTCTACAGGATGTGTTGTCGATTTTGTAACGGGGTTTTGTAAGGTGTGAGTGAATTGCGAATGCACGTGCACGATAGTGTCCATTATTGGTTTAATATAGCCATGTATACATTATCCCAAACTTATTGTCGGTATAAAAAATGTCGGGATCTTCGTTCTTTACCACACTATCAAAGGCGCCTACATTTTTTATACCCAGAATAAGTCTGAGATAAACTATAGCCATGTTGCTGATCGGATATAATTGATTGTTTTTGTTTAAAACCTTTATAGTTCGATAAAAATAGGAAATAAATAGAAGACAATTAGAAGATCCAAGCTTAGGCTGTCCGGGGGGGTTACACATTTGAAAAAATCGGTAAAGTTATTTACACAGAACTTCCCTCGTTATTTGTGCGTGACAGTCACTCAAAGAAATTATTAATTACGAAATGACATTGGGAATAATAATCGGAATATAATTATTGGTATTATTACAAAGAAAACCTGATAACTTTTGGTCAAACATATATACAGAGTGTTCATCCAACAGCAAAAGTTCAATATACTAAATAACAGGTGCCAAATATGGAAGGCTTGGGCAAATACCTTTATAAATGTCCACCATGACTCAATTATTTCTTGGGATGCCATTATTCAATAAAAGTATATAATAGGATATGCCAAATATTATTGCCATCTCTCACATTTTCAATCCCACATTCACGTAATGGAGTGGAAGTATAGTGGTGATTAAAATATAGAACAAATTTTCAAAAATGTTTTCTGTCTATTCTAGTGTTAAATTTTTTTCCAAATTGGTGAAAATATGTTGCAAATTTTTTTTTCCGAAATAGGTTTAGAATGTTATGAAACGTGGAAATTTTAAATTTGAGCAAAAAAATATTTCGTCTATTCTATAATGGTGATAAATAGATTACTAAAACATGTTTTCATTTTTTTTAAATTTTTCTAAAACATTTTTAAATTTGTTTTAATAAATTTGGAATGCCATGGAAACGTGGAAATTTTAAATCGGAAAAAAAAATTCCATCTATTTGTGGTAATTTTTTTTTATTTTTCTTTAAATAGATTTAGAACGCTATGAAACGTGAAAATTTTAAATTTTGAAAAAAAATGCATCTATTTTGGTGGTAAAAATTTTTTCAAAAATGGTAAAAAATTTTCAATTTTTTTTTTTTTTTTCTTTTAAATAGGTTTAGAATGCCATGAAACGTGGAAATTTTAAATTTGAACAAAGAAAAAATTTTTTTTTAGTGGTAAAAATTTTTTCAAAAATGAAAAAAATTTTCAAAAAATTTTGTTTTCTGAAATAGGTTTAGCGCGTCATGAAACGTGGAAATTTTAAATTTGAGCAAAAAAAAATTTTTTTCAGTATTTATTCCGTTTAGACGGTCCACCCTGTATATTTTTCAGTGAAAATTCTACCAGTTCTTCGCTGACAGTAGGGTTAACTACCTACCAAATTTGACTGCTCTCCGTCAAGTAGTTTTTAAGTTAATGCACCAACAGACAGACAGACAGACTGACGGAATTGAAAAACCTATATTTTCGGAATCTACGTGTTCTGAAACGTCAGAATCCGAAAAAATCTCGGAGGGTGATTTTTTCTCGAATACAATACTTCCCTTCGGTATGCGAGGGAAGTAAAAACGCAGACAATTCCAGAGCTGAGGATCCATAGACAATCTGATCAAACGTGCTTGCTACTAACACGTTAGATTAAAAAATCTAACTCTGTTTTGCGTCGAGAAAGGAAATCTTACGCATTGGTGGACGCACTGCCCGACCTTCGCGACATTGACAGATACATTCAAAGTACGGCTTTGTTTATCTGTTTCCTGGGTATGACGTTTTAGTTAGTTCCTTTTTATGTGCCGTATAGATATGAAGATAACGGCCCTCCGACGCCTTCGCTACGGTCTGTGGCTGCATCCACTCTCAGGTAGGATTCTTACAACTCTAAAAGACCCCCTTCCCAAAAACGACTTTACTTTTAGAGTACTTTCAAAACCTTAGGAGCCGCGAGATGCGCAAAATTCGGAGTTTATTCCGGATAAGTACATTTTGAAAACATTGACTCAGCTACCACCACATAAATTCGCTAGTTTCTAAATTTAAATCTCAAAGGGCCGTTGAAACGGAGATCAATACACGACGACATCTCGGGATAAAGTGCAAACAATATCTGGTGTTTTTAGATAGTTGTGTAATTGTGACGAGCGCCGAAATTATGTATCTGCGCATACCAAGGTCAAAGCTCATGAGGTTCTGAAACACCTCTACCTTGATTGTTACCGTCTGCCTTCATCGTAATTTGTAGATTATAGCGGTGCACTTGTTGCTCAGATGGTCGTTTAATCTGTGAATGAGGCTACAGATATTACAAAGCTACACAAAGAGTCAATAACCAATCAATCCACCGTGCGAGTGACGGGGAAGCTATTGGCGGCGAAAGAGTAGATATAGGAATGAATGGTTTTGGTAATGGCTCAAGGACATTCTGTCTCTGAATATCTATTTACTCAGTTATAGTAGTTTCCATCCGTATAAAAAAACTTGCAAAAAAACTTAAAGGAGACCGGCCACAATTAATTTTCATTTTATGTTAAAAAAAGGTCATAAAGCAGGTGTTCGGCTTCTTTTATTATCATCACAAAAAATTGTCATAAATATTTGCTAACGAGTTAAGAACGTGGACCAATCCCACTGAATATAATTGGTTGAAATTTGTCCTACCAAATAGATGATTCCTTGAAATAAGCGATCTACTCAACGTGGACTTCCAGGGGTGGAGTAACTGTAATAAATTTATTACATTTTTCACACTATTGTCCGGCGGTATACTAATTAGAAGCGGTCGGTCCCCTATAGGCATTTTTGCCAGCTTTTTTGTATCGCTGAATTATCTGTGGAAACTACTATACCAATATATTGAATTGTCTTATTCCACTGACTCACCCGTTGGCCTGGTGTAAATCCAGCTTTAGCGCAGTATTTCGGCAGACAGACTTTTCAGCGAGTAAGTGAGACTTGGAATTAAATTTTAGAGGAGTTATTTGAGGATTTAAACCGACTTTTAACGTCTATCAATAAGCAATAAAGCGCATGTTTGTAGTTTAGTATAAACAAAGCTGTTGCCTAACAGTTTTCTGTTGGCGCTCATAAAAGATTTATAGAACGCATTTCAGTCACAACTCACAACATACACGTTTAAATTTAATAGTTTATGTGCAACACAAAACGGTAAAAGTCATTATTCCTTACAAATTACCCGTTGACGTACGTCGTTATTGCGCTGGGCTGTGGCCGTATTCAAAACAAATTGCAACATTGTATATATTTATACTGACTTGTTTGAAGTTTGTCGGAAATTAGTAAGAAAATTGGTCAACACTAGAGACGAGTCTTCTCTGAACATCGCGACTTAGCACATCACACTCGATAACAAAAATAATCGTTGGCAGAAGTAAAAATTCAAGTGCTGTGCGTACATTAGTTCATTGGTAAAAAAATTTTCACATGTGATTTTTCTCGAAAACTGTTAATCATAGAAAACATGTTTCAAGTAAAAAAAGTTCATTCCCCCATTCTTTATCTCTATTTCTTCCATACGTACTTGGTTTCTATTTCGAAAAATCGGTAAAGGTATTTACACAGAACTTCCCTCTTTATTTGTGCATGGCGGTCACTTTAAAAAATTATTATTTAGGAAATGACATTGAGAATAATAATCGGAATATAGTCATCACTATTATTACAAAGAAAACCTGATAACTATTGGTCAAAAAAATATACAGAGTGGTCATCCGACAGCAAAAATTCAGTACTAAATAACAGGTGCCAAATATGGAAGGCTTGCGCAAATACCTTTACAAATGTCGACCATGGTTGAATTATTTCTTGGGACCACCCTGTACATTTTTCAATAAAACTGTAATAGGTGCATATGCCAAATATTGCCATGTGTCATATTTTCAGTTCCACATTCACGTAGTGGAGTGTTTAAAACATTCTTTTTTTTTTTGTAGGTTAAGAATGTCATGATGCGTGGAAATCTTAAATCCGAGCAAAAACAATTTTTTCCTGTTATCTATTTTATATTTTGTGGTGGTGAAAAATTTTCAACTTTTTTTTTTTTATTTTCAGAATTTTTGGAATGGGCTTAGAATGTCATGATACGTGAAAATTTTAAATTTGAGCAAAAAAGAAATTCCATCAATTCTATGGTAGTGTAAAAAAAAGATAAGATTTTTTCGAAAAGTTTTTCAATTTTTTTTTTTAATAGGTCTAGAATGCCATGAAATATTAAATTTGAGCAAAAACATTTCTTCTCCATCTATTCTAGTTGTAAAAATTTGTTCAAAAATATTGGTAAAAAAAATTTCAACATTCTTTTTTCCTTAAATAGGCTTAGAATGTTATGAAACCTGGACATTTTAAATTTGAGCAAAAGAAAAAATTTTCATGTATTCTATAAATGGTAGTGGCAAATTTTTTTTATTTTTAATTTTCAATTTTTTTTAAATAGGTCTAGAATGCCCTGAAACATGGAAATTTTAGATTTGAGCAAAAGAAAAAAAAATCATGTAGGTGTTCTATAGTACCTACATAGTGGTAAAAAAAAAGAATTTTTTCAAAAAACTTTTCATTTATTTTTTTTTGAAATAGGTGTAGATGAAAATTTTAAATTTGAGCAAAACCGTTAAAAAATTTTAATGTATTTTTTTTTTATAGGTTTAGAATGCCATGAAACGTGGTAATTTTAAATTTGAACAACGAACAAATTTTTTTTTCATCTATTTTAGTGGTAAAAATTTTTTCAAAAATGTTGGTAAAAAATGTTTCAAAAATATTTTTTTCTGAAATAGGTTTAGAATGCCATGAAACGTGGAAACTTTAAATTTGGGCAAAAAAATAATCTTTCCATCCAAGTGTATTCGTGGAAAAAAATTTTCAAAAATATTGATAAAAAAATATATATTTTTTTGAAATAGGTTTGGATAGAGTGCCATGAAACGTGGAAATTTTAAATTTGAACAAAGAAAAAAATTTTTCATCAATTTTAGTGGTAAAATTTTTTTCAAAAATGTTGGTGAAAAAAATTTTCAAATTTTTATTTTTCTGAAATAGATTAGCGTGTCATGAAACGTGGACATTTTAAATTTTTTTCCATTATTTATTCCTTTTAGACGGTCCACCCTGTATATTTTCCAGTGAAAGTTTAACCATTTCTTCGCTGACAGTAGCGTCAACTACCTACCAAATTTGATTGCTCTCCGCCAAGTAGTTTTTTTAGTTAATGCACCAACAGACAGACAGATAGACAGACTGACGGCATTGAAAAACCTATATTTTCGTAATCTACGTGATCTGAAACGTCAAAATTCGAAAAATTCTCGGAGGGTGATTTTTTCTCGAATACAATACTTCACTTCGGTATGCGAGGGAAGTAAAAATGGAAAAGTTTCCCGCTTGCTAGATTTACCGCTACAAATTCTCACATTTTTTTAACATAGCTTTAGAAAAAGAAACAAAATTAACACTTATTAAAATGTGATTCTCATATTGTGTTCACATTTTGTTAATAAATATGTAGGTATAACATGGACGAACTTACCACGTCGCGTCCGAAGAACACAACAAACATTTACACTTCAAGAAAATGTTTGACGAATACATTTTTTTGGCGTTATCATTCAGAATTCTGGCCCCAGGTTCGGAATACAGCGGATCAAAATACAAAAATTCACTCACTCCTGATATGCAAGACTTTACTGCGAAAACCGTACCCATTTTAATAAATATTTGACTTTTTTTTTAATTTAGGAAAAATTTTGATAACGTGGAACAAATTGGATCACAAATTCGGATTCAGCGCGTTTCGATCCATCGGAACATGGTACTCTGTTCATTAGTACATCATCAATTTATTGTATGTGTGGGTGTTATTATAGTACCTCTTTTAAACATATCGCATTAAATTAAATCTTAAACACAATATTATGATTATTAAAAAAGGCCTGTAAATAAATATACTTAATTAGAGAAAAGATAAAAACAATGTGAGATTTAAAATATTAATTATTACTCATGTTATCGTCTAGTCATAACCGTTAGGTCAAAAGTCATTTCAATGTCGCTGTAGGAACTTTCCATTATAAGATAATAAAATATTTTCTTCAAATGCTACACAAGACTTTCTGCACAAATCTTAAACTAAGTATATTTATTTGAAAGTTTAAACATTACAACGCATTTTGAACTACTAAATTTCATATAAAATTGTTGCTCATCGTCATCCTTAGTGCTACAGCCCTATGTGAGCTCCGACATTCTCCAGTTTCTTTCGCCATCCCTGCCGATTCCGGACGCTTTCAAATCCTTGTACCGATTTTTCGCGCGTCCTCATCGACACCATCCTTCCACCGTAGTCTTGGCTTGCCGCGGCCGCTAGCTCCCGTTGGTTCCGAAACCATGATCTTTCTTGGGGGGTAATTATTGTCGTAAGCTCTATTGACATGTCCTACCACCTGAGTCGTCCTATCCTTATGCTTGTTACCACATCCCTACCTTTTGCCACCTGTTTATATTTCTCATAGAGCTCAAAGTTGTAACGACTGCGCCATACACTGTTATCATCGCATACAGCTCCAAAGATCCGTCTCAGATTTCCCTTTCAAAAGTTGGAGTAGGGTTTCGTCGGCTTTACGGCTTTACTTAGAGTCCATGTTTCGGATGCATATCAGGACCAGGTGTATTAACGTTTTATATAGCATTAGCTTTGTCTTAAATGATAATTGCCTGCTTTTGAGGTGTTTTCCAAGTCCAAAATAGCGCTTGTTTTATTATTTACTGAAGACCCCAGATAAGTAAATGCTTGCACTACCTCCAAGTTGTAATCATCGATAGCCATATTTTGTTCGATGTTTCTGGCTCTATTACCTGGTGTCGACGCCATAACTTTAGTTTTTCCCTCATTTATCGCCAGACCCATATTTTTTTGCTGCACCAACCAGTGTGGCAATCGTCTCTTTGCAATGTCGTATTGTACGTGAAACAACATTCACGACATCTGCATATATGCCATTATCTGTATGCTCTTATTAAAAATTGTAGTACCACCCCTGTTATTCAGCCCTGCGTCTCTGACTACTTTTTCTATTGCTATGCTAAAAAGGTAACACGCCAGCGCGCCCCCCTGCCTTAGTCCTTTATTTGCGTTAAAAGAGTCAGATATTTTATTTTGTATTTTCACTTGGCAGGATACTTGACGCGTCTTATTAATTTAGCAGGTATTCTGAGTTCTCTCATAGCCTCATACAATTTGGGTCTATATGATGCTGTTATAGACCCATGATGGTGCCTTAAAGTCTATAAACATGTGGAACGAGTGTGATCTGCCTGGTCGGAAACAGCTTTGATATTCTCCCAAAATTGTTGCTAGTCTTAGAAAAAAAAAAGAAAATTATAGAACTCATTTCAAACTCGCGTCTCGATGACTAAGAGCCAAACCACACGAGCGTTAATTCAACGCGCGTCCGTCGTGCGTTGAAATTTCGCGTTGTAGTAATACACTGAAATATATTGTGCCTTCCACACGAACAACGCGCGTCATATTTAACGCTTGACGACGCTTGGTATCTCCACAACGCGCGTTCGGCGTGGCAACGCGCGTTGTGGAGATACGTAGATTATATGTGAGCATAGACACGATACCAATTTAACGGGCGTTTCAGTTCGTATGTAGACGCGTTGGTAGTGTTAAAACTATCTAGAGTACGAAATGGACATAGACCTGTTCAAATGTTGCAGTTGACATACGGAAATAATTTAAAAATTTAATTTAATCTTCTCGAAGTCTAGCAAAAAGACAGTAAAATGCGCCCTAGGTATATCGAATTTCATGTGAACCCACGGTTTCTAACTCTACTTACTATTTTTGCACTTAACTAGACAGGCAAAACGAGCTCTACATCATCCATGGCTTGAATTAACAATGACAGCGCGCGTTTAACGCCTATTCACCTATCTCGAGCAACTCGCGTTACTTTCAGTGCGCGTTGAATTAACGCCCGTGTGTTTTTGCTCTTAACTGCCATTCAGAAGTAAGTTTAAGCTACCTATGCGGGCTGTAATAATTACGACCATTTCGCAAGTGTCAGTTGGCTTCTGTCTTCACAGCAGAAAATGTTCCTAGTTGTAGATACTTTCTTTTATACTTTTACCGTTTTAAACCACAATTTTCGTCAATTTTTCCCCTTTGGGAAGGTTACAGAATATTTTATTAGGGGCATTAACATTATGGCACGAAACACACCTTAAACATTATGTTTTAGTTGGTAAACGCAATCCTAACCTAATTTTCTGACAGCTGATAAAATGACAACTGACAAACAGAGCAATGAGAAACTAACAGTCAAGACATCAACTTGTAAAATAACAATAGTTGTGACGTCATATTTATTAAGTATATCATTATTGTGGTACAAATGATATAGCATTTTACAAATATGAAAACATAAAAACGTACACAAAACTTGTAATATATACATAAGTAATAAAAATAATAATAATAATGCATAATAAGTATACACAGCTCAGTAAGCATTGACAAACCACTACATAGGCATTACTATTAAGAAGCACTGTCTGCTAAAAACTGCTCTGTATTATTTCTGCCCTTAAAACAATTGTTAGGAAAGGCTATACATGCAACAAAACACCAAGTGGAAGCACATTTTTAATCACAGTTTACTTTACAATTCCACTATTTGTTTTCTTTAGAACCAGTTGTGACTTTTTGTCATCATTTGTGATTTTATTTGGTTATTCTCTATCAGATATCCAAATTTTCTGGGAAAAGGTAAATTGGGAAGGAAATCGGAAAATCGCTTGGACACTAAAATTTTACGTGCTTTGTTAACTGCTTCTCAAGTCGAGAAAATTTGCTATAAATCCAGGACTTTGTGTTAGGTAGGGGTCTAAACCACTTTTTGTGGATAATTTTTACAATTAAAAGTATTTCGCAGTGAGCAGGGTTGTAACCTACTTCGCTAGGTTCTTCAGTTGCTAGCTAAGCTAAGTACACTGAACCACTGGACTACCGTCCCCTGTAATGCTCGTTTTAAATGCAGTAAGGAAGTGTCTTGTGTAGGACGCGGACGTAGCTAACGTAAGTCTAATAACCTTAAGGAAAAATAAATACTGCCTTAGCAAATCTAAAGATTTAAATTCACTACAGATGGCCGTAGTGAATATAAATCCTTAATCCGTAAGTCCTATGTGAATCTGTATGGATAGATTCACATAGGACTTACGAACACCTTAAATTACACGATCATCAATTGCATCGCAGTTATCTCCAAAATTAATCAAAATATATAGTTGGCGTGTTCATTTTAAGGCAACAATAACTGCTCATTTATCCTCTTCGGAAAGGATAACTGACAGGTCACACAATACACCGACTGCTAATAATGTTTTTACAATATTTTCTTCTTCATATTTTTCACTTAATTATTTACTGATTTCGTGAGTATCTTAAGATACCCTTTGTTGTCATGTACCCACACAATTTTTGTAGGTTTTCTATTTTGCAAAAATTAAACATACCTTGCGCAAATATTATTGGTTCACTTCTTCATGATTGCAAGTTCACATTATTGGGCAACGTAGGTATGTCATTATTTACACCAACATTCTAAAATGTATTTTAGATTATTCGCTTTATATTTGTTACTATTTATAAAGTAATTCCAGTTTAGAATAAGAATTGTGTCTGTTATGGCGAATTCATATAATTCTGATGGGTTTTTAAGTCATACCATACATTTTCTTAAATATGAAATTTCGGACAATTTTTATTTTTTTATCTCAAATTTGTATAATTTATTGACGATTTCATACTGTATTTGCACCTTTCGATATATACAGTCCTTCTAAGCCAAAATGACGTAACTGAAAATTTTCTAAGCAAATTGGACGTACTTCAAAGTTTCCTTTTTTCAGTAATCATTAAACGATTATTTCTGCATCTATATATTAACAGACTCTATTGTAAAATCACGTAGTTGTAACACATAAATGATTGTCTAATTTTCAGACAATTGGTGACCTACTGATTAATAGTAATATAATACCATAATGAAATTAGTTATTAGACTAATGTCTATCCACAATTACACAGACCGAATCCTGCCGCAGCTGTCACATTGCGCGTTATCATAACAAGGCATTATTACGATCGAATTAAAAAATCTGTAACTCGAAAACTGTATGAGATATCGAGTTAATTTTTTTTGCAAAAACTTTGTTGATCTTTAGACCATATTTCATTCGCATATAATATATAAGAAAATTAAACATTTAATGTAGTTATCCGCACGTCGAAATTTCAAACACACAAATTTCGTTCCTGTGATTTAGGATTTAATTAGAAAAAAACCGTAAGTGATTTTGAAACTCTACTAGTACAGGCATATGCGCTCATGTCAGTAGTATGTATAGAAAAAAAAAATCAGATCAATATCGCATGTAGTTAAGTTTCTAGCGAGAGGTATACGTTTAAAAACACGAATTCTTGAAATAACATTCCGCCATCTTTTTTTCTTGTGGAGAAGTTGTGCAATCCTCAACAAAAGTCCAACAAGCCATTTCTGATGCCCATTAGGACCCTCTTTCGATATGCGAGCTCAAAACTTATTTACCTTGTTGGAATGGGTCATTTCAATTTTTAATGCTTTGGGCCCCTTACCTACTGTAAACCACTCGCTAACACCTTAATAACTTTGTTCGAAACATTATTCATTTTATCTCTTTTTAGAATATATATTAATTACTGAACTGCTTTTGACTCATCTTGAAATATAATCCAGTTCCAGCTGTCGTTATAATATATATACGTGTACAAGAGACGACATTATCAACCCATTTGATAATGGAGTGGGGGTGATGGGGAGGGTGGTCTAAAAAACCATTAAAAAAACGCCTTCGTTTCTAGTATATAACTAGTATATACACATATACACTTTCCAAAAAAAAAAAAATCTGTTCCAGATTTCGTTATAATACATAAAAAAAAATCATGAATTTTATTTACCTAAAAAGAGAATAATAACAATAACAAGCTGAGCTACAACATATTTATTAAAAGTGTACAATAATAATTACCACTTAGGTTAGCTGTAAAAAAAATGACAGGTCTGAACTTTTTGCTTGTTCTTTGTTAGTAGTTGCAGGGGAGTGGGTAAACAAGACTTACTATGTCCGGGCGGTGGAACGGATCATGTGACATGGTAAATTCTAATCAAAATCGATGCTTTGTTGCGACTTTTTGTTTCTAATGTAATACATGTTACCAGATGTCGAAAACAATTCAAAATATCCTGTCAGCATTTTTTGTCGCCAGATTCGACCCTAGGCCCAGCCGTTAGCCGTTTCTCCGGCATTTCCGGAAGTTGATTTGCTTTAAAGGATAACCTACATCCCTCTTAACCAATTCAAACAATTTTTTCACTGTCTATTAGAAAGTGACTTTCTAAAAGTCCATAAAAATGTTTTTAATCGGTTTAGGGATATACTAAGTAAAATTGTCGAAATACGCGTTTTTTTTTAGGAAAAATCTAGAGAAACAACTTCTCCTGCCCCTAAAAAATGATTTTTTACGGGCGTTTATAAAAATCTCTTTTTAATACACTGTACACGGTAAAGGTATTCGTACAAGACGGTCACTCTAATAAATTATTAATTAATAGATGACATGAGAATTATAATCACCATGTAGTTAGCCCTATTAATACAGAGAAAACCTGATAACTTTTTTCCATCAGCTACTGTATAGTGGTTAAATTTTTTTTTTTTATTTTCAAAACATTTTACTTCCCTTGCATACCGAGGGAAGTATTGTATTCGAGAAAAAATCACCCTCCGAGATTTTTTCGGATTTTGGCGTTTCAGATCATGTACCTAGATTACGAAAATATAGGTTTTTCCATTCCGTCAGTCTGTCTGTCTGTTGGTGCATTAACTAAAAAACTACTTGACGGAGAGTAGTCAAATTTGGTAGGTAGGTGACGCTACTATCAGCGAAGAAATGGTTAAACTTTCACTGGAAAATATACAGGGTGGACCGTCTAAAGGGAATAATGAAAAAAAAATACTGTTTGCTCAAATTTAAAATTTCCACGTTTCATGACACGCTAAACCTATTTCAAAAAAAAGAATGAACATTTTTTTCACCAACATTTTTGAAAAATTTTTTACCACTAAAATAGATGGAAAACATTTTTTCCATTGTACAAATTAAACGTTTCATAGCGTTCTAAACCTATTAAGAAAAAAATTTTATTACCATTTTTGAACAAATTTTACCACTAAAATAGGTAGATGGAATTTTTATTTTTTTTTTTTTTTTGTTGAAATTTAAAATGTCCACGTTTCCATGACATTCTAAACCTATTCAAACAAATTTTAAAAACATTATTTTTTTGAAAAAAGTTTTAATCTATTTAACACTAAGTACTTACTATGGAATATATGAAACAATTTTTTTTTTGCTCAAATTTAAAATTTCCACGTTTCATGACATTCCAAATCTATTTCGGGAAAAAAATTTGCAACATTTTTTATTATTTTGGGAAAAAAATGTATTACTAGAATAGATGGAAATTTTTTTTTTGCTCAAATTTAAAATTTCCACGTTTCATGACATTCTAAACCTACTTCAGAAGAAACAAATTTTGAAAAATTTTTTACCAACATTTTTGAAAAATTTCTCGAAAATTTCAAACAAAAATGAAATTTTTTAACCACCACTACTTATACTTCCACTCCATTACGCGAATCCCAAGAAATAATTCAGTTATGGCGGATATTAGTGAAGGCAATTGCGCAAGCCTTCCATATGTGGCACCTGTTATTTAGTATTAAACTTTTGATGTTGTTCTGTATATTTTTTTGACCAAAACTTATCAGGTTTTCTTTGTAATAATAGTGATAACTATATTCGGATTATTATTTTCAATGTCATTTCGTAATTATTAGTTTTTTAGTGTGACCGCCATGCACAAATAAAGAGGGAAGTTCTGTGTAAACACCTTTACCGATTTTTTATGTTGAAATTAGTTTAGAATATAATGAAACGTGGAAATTTTAAAATTGAGGTAAAAATTATTTTTTCCTTCATGTATTCTATTGCAGTGGTAAAAAAGTTAAAAAAACATTTTTTTTATATTTTCAAAACAAATTTCTTTTTTGAAATTTTAGTGTCAAGAAACGTGGAAATTTCAAATTTGAGCAAAAAGAAATTCTTTCCATCACCCATTTTATAATTTTTTTTTAATATTCTAAAATTTTTTTTTTAAATATAATAACGTGGAAATTTTAAATCTGAGCAAAAACAATTTTTTTCCGTCATCTATTTTGTATTTTGTAGTAGTCAAAAATTTGCAAATTATTTATTTTTCTTAATTTTCAAAAGTTTTTGGAATAGGCTTAGAATGCAATGAAACATGAAACGTGGAAATTTTAAATTTCAGCGAAAAAAAAATTTGTTCCATCAATTCTATACTTAAATAGTAGTAGTAAAAATAAAATAAAATTTTTTCAAAAAAATTAAAAAATTTTTATAGGCTTAGAATTCCATGAGACGTGAAAATTTTAAATATGAGCAATTTTTTTTCCATCTATTCTAGTGGTAAAAAATTTTCCAAAAATGTTGGTAAAAATAATTTCTAATTCTTTTTTCTGAAATAGGCTTAGAATATCGTGAAACGTGGACATTATAAATTTGAGGAAAAAAAAACATGTTTCCTTCATCTATTCTATTGTAGTGGTAAAAAATTAAAAAAACATTTTTTTTTTAAATTTTCAAAACAAATTTCTTTTTTGAAATATGTTTAAAATGTCATGAAACGTATAAATTTCAAATTTGAGCAAAAAGAAATTTCTTATATTTATTTTTAAATTTTCAAAAAAATTTGTTTTTGAAATATAATAACGTGGAAATTTTAAATTTGAGCAAAAACAATTTTTTTCCGTCATCTATTTTCTATTCTGTAGTGGGCAAAAATTTGCAATTTTGTTATTTTTCTTTATTTTCAAAAGTTTTTGGAATAGGTTTAGAATGAAATGAAACGTGAAAATTAAAAAATTTGAGCAAAAAAATTTGTTTTTCTTTATTCCCTTTAGCCGGTCCACCCTGTATATTTTCCAGTGAAAGTTTAACTATCTCTTCGCTGACAGTAACGTTAGCTACCTACCAAATTTGACTGTTCTCCGTCAAGTATTTTTTTTTTTTTGTTAATGCACGATAGACAGACAGACTAAACCTATATTTTCGTAATCTACATGATCTGAAACGTGAAAATCCGAAAAAATCTCGGAGGGTGATTTTTTCTCGAATACAATACTTCCTTTCGGTATGCGAGGGAAGTCAAAATGTGTAGATCTGTTTAGGGATGTATAGAAGAAATCGACGAAATACGAAGAAGTGCATCTAACTAACCATGGATTCCAGCCCTCTTTTAACTACTTGTACGTTAAGTCAGGTGAATAATTTTATGAATCTAAAGTCCCCAACATATGCCTAATGAGAAGATTTAAATGTTCTTAGATGATCGTGAAATGAGTTTTGTCCATCTAGTTTTTGTGATTCTCAATTTGCCTTATCTTTTCTGATTCAGTGAGCGCAAAGTTTGTATGAAAAACTTGACGTTTGGAGTTGCCGTCGCCAAGCCGAGTGACGACTGTTAATCTTGCAAAGTCCTCGGATTAATTAACACAAATTGAAAAAGTTTAAAGCGTATTCAAACCGTGCGAAAGTCCAATTAATAAAAAGTGGCATAAGGAACTTCGAAGGAAAACGAGGAGATTGACGCCACGCTAATTAGAAACGTTATTGATTTCTTAATGAATACAAAAACAATAGACTTTGTCTAAACAGTTGGCAAAGCATCAAACATCGCCAAGGCGAAACTTATTATTGCCAAGTGCTCGCAAATAACAGTTTAAAAGCCGTTGATTGTTCTTTATTTGGGTTACGACTACAATTATACATTAACTTAATTACTAAGATTAAATCATGTATTTGTTATGACTTATGAGATACAAAAGGTACATTTAATGTTGTCTGTGATGATAAATTAATTCGCACTTTTAATTAATGGAAGTTGAAAATCCTCACAGTATTTTCCTTTTTTAATGAACCAAAGCATATTCATTCCATTCCGATAATAAAGTTTATGTAGCAGAATACAGTTGGCTACACATTTTCCATTTGGTTTCTTCTTCTTCACAATGTGTCAGAGAACGTTTAGTGAACCATGCTATGCCGTAGTTCCCCTACCTTTGATGTATGGCACGCTTGACACCATCACGCCAGGTGTCGCGGTTGTCTGCTAGGCTCACCACACTTTTATATCAGCTTCTTGGTAATTTCAATAGAACGTGTTTGGTTTTCCCAGAAAGATAGTTGTTCTATTTCTCCCACCTCCAATTGATGTGCCAAAAAAATAAGAGAATTTGTGGCGATATGACGCTTGGAGTCACTTTAGGAGGTGTAATTTTTATGGGTGTGAAATTATCCACATCCACATTTTAAAGTAGGACTATAATCGATAAAGTCGTGGGCTTAAAGATTATTTTTTAATTCGAAAACAGATTTTTAAAACGCCATCATTTTAAATATTAGATAGTTTCGAAATAGAAATACATATGTAGGAAAACATACCAACACATTGTCAGCCCGACTAGAAGGGTTAAAGGGGGGGTTGAAACAGTTTAAAAACCACTGTTTTTTAAGCCACGTAGAATAATGAAGAACAAAAACACGCATAAGAAAAATGCATTGAAATTTTTTGTCAGCCCGTCTAGCAGGGTAAAATGGGGGTGGAAATACATTACGAAATCAACTATTTGTTTAGACACTGCAAGACCCCTGCAAGACGGGCCGACAAATGATTCCAATGCATTTTTCTGATGCGTTTCTTTGTTCTTAATGAAACCACGTTAAAATTAAAAAAATAGGCTAAAAAAATAGTTAATTTTTTAATGCATTTCAACCCCCATTCTAATCTTCTAGCCGTGCTGACAAGTGATTTCAATGCATTTTTCTTATGCGTTCCTTTGTTCTTAATGAAACCACGATAAAATTAAAATTCTACCGTGGGTACAAAAATAGTTGATATTTTATTGTATTTTAACCCCCATATTACCCTGTTAGACGGGCTGACAAATGATTTAGGTAAATGTATTTTTCTGGTGCGTTTCCTTGTTCTTAATAAAACCACGTTAAAATTAAAATTTTACCGTGGCTAAATAAATAGTTAATTTTTAAAGTGTTTCAACCCCCATTTCACCCCTCTAGGCGGGCTGACAATGTAATGTTTTCCTATGTACATATTTCCATTTCGAAACTGTCTAATATTTAACATGATGGCGTTTTCAAACCTATTTTCAAATTTAAAAAATAATCTCTAAGCCCACGACTTTATCGATTATATTCCTACTTTAAAATGTGGATGTGGATAATTTCACACCCATGTAATTTTTTGGAAAATCGAGCTGTTGCTAGCGGTCCGAAAACAAAAGAAAGTGGCCAAATTCAAATCCCTATGTCACATAAGCGTAATGCTTTAGTTAGTTGCTTTTACATAAGATTTATTAACGTAGAAATATCTATAAATACGTGGGAAAACACCCACAGAACAAAAATAATATATTATTTTGAGCATCTGTATTTTGTACGATATCAGTAGGTACTAGATGGCTTTATAAATAGTAATTTCGAGTCAATTTATACATATTTGATCTCTTATCTAATCATACATTTTTCCTTGCTAAGTTTAAAACAAATATACTTATGTAGGTTGAATACCGTTGAATAACGATGAAAAATAGAACTCTAGGGAAATAATGATGTACCTAGGATACGATTTTTTGTAATCAATGATTTTTTTAAAATTTTTCGTTTCTTGATTTTTTTGCCCTGATTAGGCTAGAATAACGAATTCATGGGTAGGTAAGGGGGCTGACACGGTGCCGGTAACTCGCACGAGTCACTCGAACCAAGTAGGTACTGTACTGGAAGCGAGTATTTCACATGGCATAAGCGTCATAAATGCCTGTATACGAGAGAGTATAGTGGGTTCCAAATGTAATCCAGCGATACAAAAAAGCTCGCAAAAGGCCTAAAGGAGACCGACCGCTTCTGATTAGTATACCACCGGACAATAATGTGAAAAATGTGATAAATTTATTCTTAAACTTTTATGACAAATAAACAGAATCCATCTATTTGGTAGGACAAATTTCAACCAATTACATTCAGTGAGATTAGTCCACGTTCTTAACTCGTTAGGAAATATTTATGACTATTTTTTGTGATGATAATAAAAGAAGCCGAACACCTTCTTTATGACCTTTTTTGTACGTAAATTGGGCCGGTCTCCTTTAAACTTTTTTGCAAGTTTTTTTATATGGCTGAATTATCTATGGAAACTACTATAAGTACTAAAATCCAGTACTCGGTTTTAGTGACTTACTGGCACCGTGTGCACCCCCTGGTAGTACGCACCTGCAAAAACAGCTTATTGTTAATCATAATTTTGAAACGAGAAGCTTTAAGAGTGAACACTACCTAGGGTTAATGGGAAGGGAGTTAAAGCGCCAAATGAGGAAATATCTCCCTAATAATCAAATTTTAGCCAAAATAGTTTCAACAATCCCGTAGTATTTATTTATGTACAATTTAACACTTATTTTCAGTTAAATAAAATCACCCAAATTGCAAAAAACAGCTTATTGTTAATCATAATTTTAATGATTGATTATTAGGGGGAGAGATATATCTCTTCATTTCGCGCTTTATCCCCCTTCCCACTGACCTTAGGTAGTGTGCACTCATAACTATGTAAAAAAAATGTATGCGTCAAACATCATAAGTCTTCATCAAAACATACGTTGCACCATTGTGTAATATGGTGGCAAAGATGAAGTAAAGTAGGTGATAGTACGCACCTACAAAAAAAAACAGAAGATGCCACCTACATTAAACACTGAAATTCTTGGATTTTCTACCACATTCTGTGTTCACTATTAAAAGTAAAATTCCTATAATCTACAAGATAAATACACAAGTATCGAAGATATAATTGGGAAATAAGCTCTACGACTGTAATTTTACGTCAAAGGAACAGTTAGAGGGCGTTTCTTGGCAATTACATGAACAATAATAAAAATGTATAACGTATTTTGCCTTTTTTGTATGTAGCTAAAGTTTCGAACGTTCTCTTGAACGAATATTATTATTAATTTTTCCGCTTGATTGATTGATTGATTTGCAGTTTAAGGTGGGCATTGCTGTCATTAATGTTTCCTCTTCATATGAAATTCGTTCAAGTGAACGTTTAAAACTTTAGGTGAATGGATAACCTTCCAATAACTGAAGTTTCGAAAGATCACTTTATTCATAACAAAAAGAAAAATGAATAAAGAAATTCGTTCAAATGAACGTTCAAAACTTCCTACATTATTTTGTAGAGTGTGGCTCGTCGGCAGTCCTATATTAATTTCAATCAAGTTATGTCTAGTAGGTATAAGGTGAACAAAATAAACGAAGATAAATTTGAAATGTCGTCAGAGTAGCTGATAGTGAATCTGATATCAAAAGTTTAAAATTTAAATAGGGCTGCCGTAATTGAAAAACTTGCATATTTACATAAAATTCGGTAAGTGGGAATGTGAGAAATCTCTGATAACGGCGAAGTTAAAATTTAAAAAATCAAAACGACGAATATCTATTTTTAACCTAAAGATACCTACCTAAAAATTATGAATAAAATTTTAACTTTGTTCGGCTAATTGACCCTTATGACCTAGCATCGATGCTAGTTGATCTAAAAATGAAAAAATAACAAAATCGAACACACTTTTAACCGAAATTTTATTTGGTAATTTTTAGATGCATATCTTTAATATTTGGTTCAATTTTTTAATATCTTATATCCCTGAAATGAACTGTACATACACATTTTATTTGATATCATATAACGTGGCTATTTACTTAGTACCTCGCACGATAGTTACATAAGATAATTAAACAATTAAGCGCGCTCCAACAATGTATTTTATTTAATTAAGCAAATAATAATTAGGTAAGTTACATTGTTGTGTAGATAAAAAACTGTCATGTTACAAAATGCGCAACTCCTGGCAAAGGCAATTAACAAAATACACTAAAAAAAATAAGTAATCCCAGGGACACAAATAGAAAAAAAGAAGGCAATAAACCAGGCGATAATAACAAACAAGAAGTTGAGGCCGCATTTACAAAATGGCTTCTCAGTGCGATCGAACAGTGTACCCAAAGGAAACGCACTGACGACTACATTAAAAAGAGAGGGGGCTATCACATCCCCACGCACCGGAGTGCGACGGAATGCCCGACGTTATAACAACACCACATCGGAAAAGATACCAACGCGTCAGCTTCTAGCAAGGAAAAGGAGATAAGCACAAATAATAGAGATAGAAGGAAGAGAAAGACAGATGTGCGGCAGTACTTTTCCTGGGTAGAACAAAGATACATACGAAAATGACACCAAAACAAACGAAAACAGTAATTAGGTGTGGTTAGGAACTTACCAGCTTGGGTTGCCAAACGAAATATTATCCCTACACTGACTGCACTTTACGCGGCGACAACAAATAATATAATCCGCTAGAAATTTGGTGTAATCCTTAATTATCACATAAAAAAACACAACTCCACTCGACACAAAATCACAGAACACTCATGTCGCGGCCGATTTGGCTTATTTCGGAACTCCACATCACACAGAAACAAGCAAAATCCAATGTTATTGGCACAAAACTCTTCTTTGCTCACACATACCGTTCACAAGTCAGCGGCAGCCACAAGGCACAGCGACTACACAACCAACTCAGTTTTCAAGCGATAACCTCCGAACAACGCCGAACTGAACTTCCAACAAAACTAACGAAGCGGGCGGTGTTGCCGGATTGATAATAAATCCGCGGATTGGCGTAAACTTAAAAGTTGAAGACCTCGGATCTTAAAATAAGTCGGTAATCATAGAAGCGTCTAGAGAGACCGAAATGCGAAAGCTTAGACACGCCCAACACGTGATATCATTAGTTTGGACTATTTCTTCTTTGCTCTAGCGTTTACTTCCAGCGAGACGGTTAGCACATAGGTTACGCTTTTGCTTATGGCGCGAGGGGTCCCGGGTTCAAATTCGTATGCCCGCGCAACTTTTTTTAAAATTCTGTAACGATTAATATATTTTTTTACAAATTCTTTTCTGATTTCTTTAGGTTTTCCTTCTTTTTATATAATAATTTCATTCTTTCGTGTGATTTCTTTGGGTTAGGTTAGTAGGTTTTTATTTTGATATCTAATTGTTAATAATTATTAGCGCCGCAGGCAGTATTAGCGTCGCAGACAAAAAAATGGGGGGTGCGGGGGGTGTCCCCCCGCCTTTTTTCCACAAAATAAGAGGAAATATTTCAATTTCTCCACTTGCACGAATTTATTATACATTTACAAGGTAATGCGCATGCTCGAAGCTTTCGCATTTCGGTCTCTCTAGACTCTTGTGGTAATCATTAATCAAGTACTTACCTAGCAGCATTTGCATAAAAATAGCCTGTGTAAACATTAATACTACATTATTTATTCTGAACAATTCTATCAGTCAATTTTATACCGCTTGTATTGAATTAAATTTTAAAAAACAATTAAAGTCACTACCTACTTCAGTTATTGTAGGAGAAACCTTTGGGAGAAACCCAGTGCATGTAAATGTACTAATGAAATATTAGATATTTATACCTATGTGAAGTCATGTACATTTTTTACGAATTTTCAAGTGTAGATGCAAAAAATTAACAAGTGTGAAGATCAAAATGTTTTGCCCCTTCGTAATTTTCAAATATGTCAAACAAATTCTTTTATCATCAAACATATACAACATGAATAAAAATATTTAACCTCTTTCCTAGGGAGAACCGCTATACAGATTCGGAAAATGCAGTTTAGGGTATAGGAACAACGATGTAATTGACCACGCCCCGCTAGTTCCTTAAATCGTGAAAGCAGAGGCACACAATGAATTGAATTTAGTACGGCATGAACTAAGGATGGATGTGGACGTAAGTAATAATTTTTATACGAAACGAGAAAATATCTCTTCGTCAAAAGCGAAGAAGTTATTTGTCACATTGTTGACAAATAATTCTTCTATTGAAAGCATTTCTGCAGTTTCTTTTTTAGCCGTAAATGCTATGGGAATAAAATAATAATTCTTATTAAAACCGAAATGAAAATAGAACATTAAAATAAAATTAAATAACCCTCAGAAACTAAATTCAACTAATAATTATCAAACAATAAATTATTGAAGTAAGGATTCAAACAAACCACCTTCTTGTGCCAAACAATAGCCAAATCGGTTATACAATGAATCTCTCATATCATTGAGTTGATTTGGAGTAATGCTTGCACAAAGTTGGATAAGTTTTTCCCGTAATTCAACTAAATTATTGGCTCGTTCAAACGCATGTTTGCACGCGGTTTCCTTTAAAATGCCCCACAGAAAGAAATCATGGGGTGCTAGGTCAGGTGACCTGGGAGGCAATTTTATCATTCCCCTCGTAGCTATTAAACGATTGGGAAATGTTCTTTTCAGAAAATTAATAACAGTTAAGGTATTGTGACTTGGGCAGCCGTCTTGTTGAAGCGACATGTCGTCAAAGCTGACAGGAAGATTTTGAACTGCAGATATTATTTGGTTTTGTAAAAGCTCTAAATATTTATTGCCATTTAAATTGCCATCGATTAGCAGTGGGCCTATAATATAATTGTCTAAAATTCCCGTACAAACGTTCAACTTTTGAGGATACTGAGTTCGCACAGCAACACTCAAATGTTTATTTTTTTCCAGACCAATATCGTACTACTCATGGATTGTGTTTCCCATGTAATGGAAAGGATGATTCATCTGTAAACAATATATTCTTTAAGAAGTTTTCATTCTTATTCACTTTATTTATCATGATTTCACAAAATTCCATCCATTTGAAATTGTCCTCGGGAAATATTTCTTGCGTTGTTTGAACTTTAAAACAACTGTACCCATTTCTTTTCGAAATATTTCTTACAGTTCTTTCCTTCATGTCAACTTCATCAGCAATTTGTCTGCTAGAACAAGGTTCACTAGTTTCAACAAGTGCACAAACATTAGTTTCGCGAATTTCACGTTCTTCGCTCATTTGTTGATGACGGGGTTCGGGTTGACAGCATTTTTTACAGTAATTCACGACATACTCGAAATTCTCGAATTTTTTAATAATGTATGAAATTATGCTAACTGACGGGATTGGTCTGTCTTGATTGCCACAGTAAATAAATTTATTGTGTCATCAGTGGAATGGCCCCCGAAGTACCACTTCACAATTTGCACTTTTTCTGCAGTTGTGTAAACACACGACATTTTAATAACGAAATTGAGATTAATTTATTTTATTCCCACACGTCTAAACAGCTACGCTATTAAAAGCAGAATGGGTGCGCTCGCGCTGTTCTCAACTCGTCGCGGTCAAGCGATGGACCAATGCCCTGCATTGTTCTACGACAAGGCGTGGTTTATCTGCGCAGAAACAAGTTTACGTACCTAAAACTAAATTTGCTGAATCTGTATATTTTTGCATATACCGGGCATTCCAACCTATAGGAACATCTGTAATTTCTGAATTTACAAAGCCATTATTTTCAAATATGGATACGAGATAAAGATTTCCAATTATCTCATGTAAATAGCCAAAATGACCGACTTGCGATTTAGATGTAATTTACATATGATCCAAACCCAGATATATTATTTTAATTTTTTTTAAATACAATTTTTTAATTTTTAGTTTTATGCATAGATGATCCCGATTTGCTCAAAGTTGTTTAGTCTGCAAGCGCTGAACCTCCTCACAATGGAAAATTTAGCACATTGTTTGGACAAAAGTCCATTTGACACACAGTTCTTGACCGATTTGAATATTTTTAAAAAAATAATATTGAATGATTCTAGTTTACCCTCCGATTGCTACAATATAAATATCTATTCTTCTGATGAACGTATCTGACCCAATATCGGAACATCAGAGCACTGATGTTATCATATATATAATGTAATTAAAAATAGCTATTATTTGAATTAAAAACGCATGTAAGGTAAAAAAGTAACCAAATTTCAATTTAAGAGCTAAAAAAGTATAAGAAGTTGGAAGTATAAGAAGCACATGGATATGCAACCTCAAAGTTGCTTATTATATCTGCTCCTTAATTGTAAACACAAATACATCTATTATATTTTATAAAGCTTGAATTTAACGTCGTCCTTGAGTAAATATTCTCATTTTTTTATATTTGTTAGGCTTTTTAAAATTAATTTTATTCATGCAAACAATTAATTAAACAATCTAGAGTAATAAATTATATATCGAAAAGATTCTGAAAACCTGTATGTTCCGATATTGGGTCAGATACGATCATCAGAAGAATACATGTTTAAATTGTAGCAATTGGAGGGTAAACTAGAATCGTCCACGAGTATTTAAAAAAAAATTCAAATCGCTCAAGAACTATGCGTCAAATGGACTTTTGTCCAAAAAAGTGCTAAATTTCCCACTGAGCGCCTGTTCAAAATTGTCTCTACAAATTATAAAATTGGATATGATTTACTCTTCATTAAGTGGGTTTGAGAAGTCAACTTATTCTATACATACAATAATTATTGTAGGGAATCGATTACCAAAATATATCTTCTTTTAATTTCTGATTTATTTCAAAGAGAAAGTAGGCATATATACATCATTCTTTTCGTAATTTATAGGTCTCATTAAACACCAGGTTGTCCTAAAGGGGTTCCATTTAAGACAAAAATAGTTTTCGTTGAAAAACTAATATCTCTGAACTTATTGAGGAGTAAATCGTGTTAAATCCTAATATTTCAAGAGATGATATTTCACAGGTGTTTGCAGATCAATTTTTAATAATTTTTGCCAAGTTGCGGCCTTCTATGATTAAAACTAAAAATGAAAAACAAATATTTTCAAAATCAAAATACCTAATATCAATATCTGAGAGCTGAAGTGTATGTATGTTTTGACCAGCAGAATCCAAGTAGGAAAAATATACACACCTATGTTGTTCCAATTGAATTTAATTTTTAAATAAATTACGGCCAAATCGGAAGACATTTTGGTTCTTTATACCACATAATTGAACATTTTTTCATACCACTACAGCACTAAATAATCCATTGGCCCGTTCAAAAGTTACAAGAGTGTTCTTACGGGCTGGGCCACCCAGCATTCATGTGAGAATGTTATCATTACACATCAACGCGATTTATACAAAGGTCGTAGTACGCATACAAATCTTCCTATTTATATCATTCATACAAGGAATGTTTAAAAATGCCTCCCAAGTTGATGCAATTTATATTGATACAAAACGGACTTTGATCTTGACAATCAAATCACTTTAAAAACTTTCATTATATTGTTACGTATTTCCACCTTTTAGGAAACACCCTGTATGAATCCGTGAGTTCTAAAATAATTTCGACAAGAGATAAACACTAACACTTTATTTAATAATTTACTGACTATGCAATACTTCAAAATAACCTTTACACTTAGTTTACTTGATATTTAACCTCACTTTTTCGCTACCTTTCACTTTCATAAACTTCCTTCTTAATAAACTTCCCCTTCTGCGCCAGTAATCGCGCCTTATATACTATGAAATTACCTCTAGATTGATCCAGAATCTTCTCTCACCACATTCTAGAAAAGTCCACTTCTTTCTACTAGTTTCCAGTCACTCACTTTTAGACATAGGCGTATCAATCTCCAGTTCCAAGGGGGTGTAATTCATAACAATATGGTATTTATGGTACTTTGTTGCAGTGGGTAAAATCATACCTAACAGAATTTAAATTGTGTGAATAATACCATCAAGGTAAATGGACGTGGCTTCCGAAGTTCCACAAGGTGGTCATTTTCACCGATATTCTCATTTTTTATTAAGAGTGAACACTACCTATAAGGTCAGTGGGGAGGGAGATAAAGCGCCAAATGAAGAGATTTTTTTCCTTCTTCAATTCTTTGGGAATTTCACTGCCACATGTATGTTTTCTTTCTAAGCGGTGCTAGGGAAATCTACAAAATATATCACAATTAACCAGTATGTTACTGGTAAAAAAACCTCTACGCCCGTGACGTTTACGTCAAAGGATCAGTTAAAGGTTGGTTTTGATAAATAAACAACACAAATAAGTATAAAAACTTGAAATTAAATATTTCGCCGACGTTTCGGAAATCTATTCTGTTTCCTTTCTCAAGGCTTTTTTGAAAAATCTTTTTTGCTGTGTATGACAAATACACAGCTCTAAGAATGTTTGTTATATTCAATATCCATAGATACTTACTATTTACATAGAACTGTTGATATAGTTAACAGTTTTTTAGTTTCTATACAATGTTAAGTTTGTGAAGTTCTTCTTTTAACATTGGCAGCCAAGTTGTACAGACATCTACGGAACAATTCGACACGCAATTATCCTCATTCAATAATATTATCGCGGATTCTTTTATTTTTCTTTTTTTGCTATCTGCCTCTTTTGTTAAAATTTTTGCCGAGTCCCAGTTTATTCTATGTCCGTCTATGTCTATGTCTGGGACTCGGCAAAAATTTTAACAAAAGAGGCAGATAGCAAAAAAAGAAAAATAAAAGAATCCGCGATAATATTATTGAATGAGGATAATTGCGTGTCGAATTGTTCCGTAGATGTCTGTACAACTTGGCTGCCAATGTTAAAAGAAGAACTTCACAAACTTAACATTGTATAGAAACTAAAAAACTGTTAACTATATCAACAGTTCTATGTAAATAGTAAGTATCTATGGATATTGAATATAACAAACATTCTTAGAGCTGTGTATTTGTCATACACAGCAAAAAAGATTTTTCAAAAAAGCCTTGAGAAAGGAAACAGAATAGATTTCCGAAACGTCGGCGAAATATTTAATTTCAAGTTTTTATACTTATTTGTGTTGTTTATTTATCAAAACCAACCTTTAACTGATCCTTTGACGTAAACGTCACGGGCGTAGAGGTTTTTTTACCAGTAACATACTGGTTAATTGTGATATATTTTGTAGATTTCCCTAGCACCGCTTAGAAAGAAAACATACATGTGGCAGTGAAATTCCCAAAGAATTGAAGAAGGAAAAAAATTAAGATAATGCCACAAATAACATTTAGACAATAAATGAAGAGATATATCCCTAATAATCAAATTTTAGCCAAAAATAGTCTACAACAATCCTGTAGTATTTATTTACGTACAACTTACACTTATTTCCAGTTAAACAACATCACCCAATTTGCAAAAAACAGCTTAATGTTTATCATTAAAATTATGATTAACAATAAGCTGTTTTTGCAAATTGGATGATGTTATTTAACTGAAAATAAGTGTAAGTTTTATATAAACCATCACTAAACTTAGGTAGTGTTCCTCTTAATATATTCTTGGTTTTGCGAAAATTCTTTGTTTGCAATCGTTGGTACTACTTAAGTGAGCAGTGATACTATAAATATTGTGGTGTTGGTATTGACAGGTTTTATTAATGAAGTTTAAGAAATTGTCTAGAAATCGATATAAATAACTGGATAGAGTCAGGTACAATTCAAACTGACGTGTGTCATGGCCGCTAAAACGTCTGAACTAAGATTTTATTTAAAGCATAAGAAATACCAGTAGTTCTCAAACAGTTCTCAGCAATGATATCACTAAATAATTTTAAAAATATATAAAAGATACTATCATAAAATGTTAAGATTATTAATTTAGTAACTTCATAATTTTAGTGGAATTCTGATTATACAGTGTCCATAAAGTTGGCTACATATGGGAAAAAATTGTATTTTTTACATTTCTAAAAAACTCTATTGGGGGTTTGTTTATGCATGACACATGACACATGTCATGCGATCACCGGTTTGGCAGGACTGTAAAAAATAGTTGACGGTGGTACCGAAAAATGGGTCAAATTGTTAAGATATCGAAAAATTTGATGAAGAAAAAGTGCATATAGAATACAAGGACTCCGTATAGTCGCGTCATTTTAGCATGAAAAATCTGAAAACCTCAAAAAAAGGTACAGGGTCAATTGACTTAATTCTTGTTGCAAAGAGTTCAGAAAGGCATTTAAAAAAACAGGACCTTTTATTTTTTGGCGGAAATGTTTTGGTTTCATTTCTTTTCCGATAATTGGCCAATTTAATTAAATTAATTGAAAAATTTGTTATCATACACAATATGCCATATAATTAAATGAAAATGGTTACTCGGGGGTTTCTGGGGTCGCTAATCACCAATCTGAAGTCCAATTTGGGAAATTCAAAATGGCGGACCGGAAATCGGGCCATCTTCCAGAAGAAGAATGAGAATGGATATCTTGGCCTTGAAAATCTGTACTCGGGAGTTTTCGGGGTCTCTGATTACGAATGCGAAGCCTGATTTGGTAAATTCAAAATGGCGGACCGGAAGTAGAGTCAATTTATCAGGAAAAACTCATATTTTTTCGTTCTTGGGCTGAAAATGACTACTCAGAGGTTTTTAAGGTCGCTGATTACGGATCACAGGTCCAATTTACGAAATTCAAAATGGCGGACACGGGAGGAACAGTCAATCTCTTCGGAAAACCTCGTATTATTTATTTTTTCGGGCTGAAAGTATGAAAAATAAAAAAGTATTTCCTGAAAAATATACTACTTCCGGTCCGCCATTTTGAATTCTCCCTAACTGGACATCAGATTCGTTATCAGCGATAACGAGAATCTCCGAGTCCCCCCCCCACGTTCAGCCCACAAAAGAAAATAATACGAGTTTTCAGGAGAAATAGAGTGTTATTCCGGTCCGACATTTTGTATTTCGTGAATTAGGCCTTTGATTCATTATCAGAGACCTCAGAAACCCCCGAGTACTCATTTTCAGTCCAAAAGCGAAAAAGATACGAGTTTTTCTTGATAAATGAACTCTACTTCCGGTCCGCCATTTTGAATTTACCAAGTCAGACCTCAGATTCGTAATCGATCAGCAACCTCGAAAACCTCCTAGCACAGATTTTCAAGGCCAAGATATCCATTGTCATTTCTTATGGAAAATGGCCCGATTTCCGGTCCGCCATTTTGAATTCCCCAAATCGGATTTCAGATTGGTGATCAGCGACTTCAAAAACCCCAGAGTAACCATTTTCGTCTAATTCTATGGCATATTGTGTATGATAACAAATTTTTCAATTAATTAAATTAAATTGGCCATTAATATTGTCCAATTATTGGTCCAAAATTTAAACCAAATATTTCCGCTAAAAAATAAAATCTATTTTGAAGCAGATATGAGGAAAATAAAAAAGTGCAAATTTTACCCCTACCATTAATTACTATATGAAAAATCATAAACTCTTGTGTCTATTTCACAAATATTTGACTAGTTTCGACAAAAACTGTATGTATTTTAATTGAATAAAGGTATTTGCATGTAAAAAAAGAAACGAACCCCCAATATAGTATTTTTTAGAAATCTCAATAATACAAATTTTTCCGATATGTAGCCAACTTTACGACGGACACTGTAGGTATATAGGTTCGGGCACAAATGAAACTGATAACAAAAATGAATTGCCCAATTCAGTCAATAACAATGAGTAATCAGAAAAAGAAATCAAAGACTAATATTGCTACAGTCCAGCAAGAGACACGGGAAGGTTTGGGCATTTCTTGCCAGGAAAGGATAGGATCGTAGTATTAGTAGGGGAAACGATGTCAGTAAAAATAAAATATTTCACAAAATCTGAAATCTCTATGAGAATAACGAAAATAAATTATTTTTCTTTTAGCGGTAATAAATAAAAATTCTAGTTGACAAAATAAAAAAAGACACGTTTTTGGGGAAAATATAGTTTCAACAAAACTCGAGGCGCAGTTTAATAAAATAAAAATTATAGAACGAAAATTATTAACTTTTAATAGAGCTTAAATAAAAAAAAAGTAGACTAGCGTGGGGATCGATCCCGCGCCAACCCCATTTATATTTATTGCATCGAGCATCTTACCGATTGGGCTAGGCTAGCTACTTTGTTCTGCTTTAAGATGTGTAATATGTACGTAATAGAAAATTATAAGACTTAATTATTTGGTATTGTTCGTTTAACGGATGAATATCCACTATTTACCACTAAAAATAACTTAAATATTTCATATAAAGACGTTTTTCATATTTAGAGTGGTGTTAGTTCACGGAAATAAATAATATTCGTCGTCAAATCACACAGTTTGAGAATCGCTGAGCTTATGACTGTGTTTCTCACTCCTCAGTGTGCATTTCATATTTCCGTCTCAAAAGAAGTGGGAAAGAATCTTGGTAGACATACATTGACAATGTCTTTAGGCTATGGCTTTAAGTTTGTGTGCAAGAGATAGTGAAAACGTATGTGCAATATTAATTCATACAACGGTCTTTTTAAATTTTACCCGACTATATGTATAATTGTTGTTGATGAATTTCTAAATAGATAAAATTTGTTTCTTCGTCCATTATGTTATGTTTGTATGGAAACAGCTTTTATATGAAGTTGTTGTTTTTATATATGTATATTTACAAATTCTATTTATCAATGTATCTCTTTGTTTTATCACAATAACGGGATATAAATTAATTATTGTTATGTATTACACCTCCTTGGAATTGGAGATTGATACGTCTATGCCTAATAGTGACTGGAAACTTGTACAAAGAGATAGAGTTTTCTAGAGTGTGGTGGGGGAAGATTCCGGATGGATCTAGAGGCAATTTCAGAGTATATAAGGAACGATTACCGGCGCAGAGGAAGAAGTTCTATTAAAGTGAAGTTTGGTACCAGTGAAAAAGTGAGGTTAAATATAAAGTAAACAAACTGTAAAGGTTATTTTGGTTAATTAAGAAGTATTTTGTAATCAGTAAATCATCAAATAAAGTGTTAGTGGTTTACCCCTTGTTAAAATTATTTAGAACCCACAGATTCATACAGGGTGTTTCCTAAGAGGTGGAAATACGCAACATTATGTTTATTTTAAATTGTGTGAAACAGTTAAATTAATATTGCTGTTAATTAGACGTGTCAAATGTACGTAAAGAATGTATCAGAAAATTGTTCAAATAATAGTATGATATTGTCTAAATGTTATTTGTGGCATTATCTTAATTTTTTTCTTCTCTAATTCTTCGGGACTTCCTGCCACGTGTATTTTTTCTTTTTAAGCGGTGCTCAAGGAATCTACAAAATATCACAATTAGCCAGTATGTCACTAGTACATAACCTGTACGCCTATGACTTTTACGTCAAAAGATCAGTAAGAGGTTGCTTTTTTAAAATAAATAACACAAATAAGTATAAAAACTTGAAATTAAATATTTCGCCGACGTTTCGGAAATCTAATCGGTTTCCTTTTTCAAGGCTTTTTTTGAAAAATCTTTTTTGCTGTGTATGATAAATACACAGCTCTAAGAATGTTTGTTATATTCAATATCCATAGACACTTACTATTTACATAGAACTGTTGATATAGCTAACAGTTTTTTTTAGTTTTTATACAATGTTAAGTTTGTGAAGTTCTTCTTTTAACATTGGCAACCAAGTTGTACAGACATCTACGGAACAATTCGACACGCATCTATCCTCATTCCTTTTGGAAGACATTGGAATAAGAGGTGAATGTTTAGAATTATTTAAAAATTATATATCTAATAGACACCAATGCGTAAGAGTAGGAGACGTCTGTAGCGAAAATTTAAAAATAGAATATGGTGTACCACAAGGTACAGTTTTGGGACCTGTACTATTCCTTATTTATATAAATGATTTATTCACTTTACCTAGCGCAGGAAATATTATAGGATTCGCAGATGACACCGCAATTATTTATAAAGCCAAAACATGGGATGATTTGCAGAACATAGTAGAAAATGATCTGTCATATATTAAAAGCTGGTTTGATCAAAAATTATTAACATTAAATCTAGATAAAACAACCTACCTACCGTTCAGTTGCAATAAATCAAATTTACCACCTTTTAAATCTTTGAATATTGAAATCCAAGGAAGAAACCACATTTTACTACCTGAAACTAAAGTCAAATATCTAGGAATAGTCATTGACCAACACTTAAGATGGGATTCACACGTACAGTTTGTTGTTAAAAAACTACAATTTATTCTTTATAAATTTCGACAATTGAGTAATGTTCTTGGACTGAAACAAATGAAATCTATATATTATGCTTTAGTTGAAACACATTTGACTTATGGTATTTTAGCCTGGGGTGGAACGTCCAAAAATCATATAAAGCCTCTAGAAATTTTACAAAAAAGGTTTTTAAAACTAATGTTACATCAAAAAATGTCCTACCCGAGTAATCTGGTTTACAGTGACGCTAAAGTTTTTGACATAAGACAGCTTTACTATTTTAATAGCAATGTAAAGTACCACATACAGAAAAATCCATTCTTGCTAAATCGTCATGACTATGATACTCGAAATAAACAACAACATATATCTCCATTTATGGCAAAATCTATAGGACAGAGAGAGAAATATTATTATTATTATTATTATTATTATTATTAAAGCTTTTATATTATCTTTACCAAGAGAAATAATCCATAACCACATTAACAATACGAATAATTAACTATAAAATAGAAATTCTAAATATAATTATCATTGTATGGTTATATGTGCCTAGCCGTGTGAGTTTGTATAACCACTCATAATTTATATGTGCCTAGCCGTGTGGGTTTATATAACCATTCATAATTAAATATCTGGAAATGATAATAAAACACAGTTTCTTTTAGTCATATTCACCCTTCCCCATTTAGTGAAGTCACATCAAATGTTCTTATTACTCCAAAACTGTAATTTTGCTTCCAATTGTTGATTGGATTTGTGTTTTTTAATTTTTATGTATATGTGTACGTCTATATAATAACATGTGCACGTATATATGTGTATGTTTGTATGTTCATTTATTTGTTTTGGTCCATGAAGTAGGCTTAGTAATCTTTAAATAATTAGTTTTATCCAAATGTTAGTTTGTATTTATATTTAATTGCATTAAATAATGTATGCATACTGCACATGTATGGTTTTCATATAGTATAATTTTAATTTTACGATGTACCTATATATTAATGTATTACGTTCTCGAAACAAGTGTTTTATACACTTATTGAGTAACTTATTTATTTACTATGATTTTTATACTATTTTCAGTGTACTTTTGATACTTGTTGTTGCTGTAAATAAATATTATTATTATTATTATTATTATTCAATAACATTACGACGGATTCTTTAATTTTCTGTTTTTGCTATCTGCCCCTTTTATTAACAATTGCCGAGTCCCAGTTTATTCTATGTCCGTTCTCCCAAGCGCATTCGCAGATCTTGGACTTCTGAATTTCATTGTTTCTAATGTAATTTTGGTGTTCGCCCAATCTTACACTAAATGGTCTGGATGACTCACCCACGTAATGTTTGTTGCACTCACACGGAATACTATAAATGCAGTTTTTTTAAATTTTGCTCGTGGTTCTTCGGTTTCGTCTTTGTCAGAAGAGATCTTAAAAGTGTTGTTTGTTTGATATATCGTCCTAATATCAAATCTATCACCGATACGGCGCAACTTTTCGGATAATCCGCATACATAAGGAATTAACGCTGTGTAACGTTTTTCAGGTTTTTGTCGTACCTGATCGTTATTTTCAATATTTATCAAGATTTTATCGACAAAACCCCCAGGGTATTAGTTATTTATAATAACTTCTTTTATAAACCGCTTCTCATTGTTTAGTATTTCATCATTAGAAGAAATAAGTTTGGCCCTATCGTACAAACATTTTACAACATCCTTCGACTGATTTGAGTTCAAATTTGAATATCTGTTGGTATGTGTTGGTTTTCTATAAACACTTGTTTCAATTGTACCATTTGCTCTTTTAAAACATCTAAAAATGGTAATTCATTTCGCGTTTCCTTTTCTAAAGTGAATTTAATAGAAGGTTCTTTATTATTTAAATGTTCCAAAAAACTATCTAGTAACTCAATACCGTGAGGCCAGATTGCAAAGATATCATCTACGTATCTCCACCAGTATTGATGTAGTTAGTCTGTTCACTAACGTCCCAGTAGACAAAACTTTAAAAATAATCAAAGACAAATTGTTAAATGAAAATAATTTGGATGCTAGAACTAAATTGAGTGTAAATACCATAATTGAACTTTTAACTGTGTGTATAAAAACAACTTATTTTCAATTGGAAAATGATTTCTATCAGCAGGATTTCGGTATGGCAATGGGTTCTCCACTGTCACCGATTTTAAGCAACATATTTATGGAGGATTTTGAGACTAGACATGTTCAAAATTGTGCATATTTCTACAAACCGGTTATCTGGTTTTAGCGCCCCCGAAAACGGAGGATCTCCCAGGCCTCGTCCTGGTACCAGCACTTTTGATGTAACTTTTTCATGAACTAAGAGTGAAATTTTCATTTTTTGCATACTAAAGACACGCGTCAGTTACATATCTCCGTGATATAATACTGTAGGAAATTGTAGAGTATACTGTGACATAATAATTTAAGAGCGACTCGTAAACCTATAGGTACATCTTTTAGAACAACCGAGAACCCAACACCACTTTTATACAATACAAAAGCAACGAACAAACTGTGAAAGGTAACGCCTTATTAGTGTTCCCTACTTCTTTATTTTAAATTTGTAAAGGTATTTACATAAACCTTCCAAACCTTTTACTTATTATTATTTTTCTGTCGGATGACTACCTTATATTTTTTAACCAAAAGTTATTAGGTTCCCTCTGCAGCACTAGTGATAACTACATTCCGGTTATTATTCTGCTTCTATGTCGTTGCTTAATAATTTTTAATAGGACTACCCTGTATATCTGTGTAAATATTTTCATCGATTTTTTTTTAAGATTCAATAATTTCCAAATTTATTCCACTGGGATATTCCCAGAGGCCTTTGGTAATAATATGAAGAAAGAAATGATAAAAAGTATTCCCCATCTGGATCCTGTGTGTAGTGTTTCTTTATTATAACAACCTTAACTAACATACCAATCTATAAAAAACATTGACTTTCGTCTGTATAACCAGCTAGTCTTACCTCGTATCCAATTTGTTACAGGTTGAAAGTTAAAATAAAATGAAACCTATGTATCGTAAACTGGTATAGGTAGGTAGGCACCAACTCTGGGCATTTACGTTCCACCATCTGACAACCGCGCGCTCAAAAGCAGAAATACATGCAAACGCAAATTTCACCCCAGCTGCGTTTCTTTTGTTCATCCGAACACCATTTCCAATGCATGGCCCTCTTAAATATTCAATGAGATAGGATTTTTTCGTTATATCATCAATTTCCCATGTGGGAAGGATTTTTTGTCGCCGGGGTTTTATAATAATATAATATCCAGAGAACGGTCAAACGAAGAAGGCTTAAGTAGATATGGGTTTGATCTTTGTGATCCTTATCCCTTTTATTGATCAATGATCGGACACGCGTCCCATCCGACCCTTTTTTCAAAATTATTAGTTACATATCTAATATGTGAACAATTATATCGAAGGGAGCATTATATCTTATCGAAATCCAGATGTTAAATCTTAATCGCCTATGGTTAGTATACACACGATATTTGACACTATCAGAATAAAAAAGAACTTTGCCGCTACAATTAAGTACTTACTACTTACTACAATTAATATGAAGAGCAGGTGAGTATTAAGGTATATTCACAAATTTCGCATAGATAGATGCATTAATAGTTTCATACGATGTTATTATTACCATTAATTATTTTTAGTAGAAAGTTGTCAATTTGGGATGGAAATTAAGGGATTATTTGCGAATGAAATAAATAACTCAAGTAACAATTTAAATGCTTTTTAGATTTATTTAGGTTTTATCACTGTTTTATAATGGTCACCTCATAAACCACTGATTTGTGCCAGATTTATTAAATGTCAAATGCATTTTAAGATAGTTTTGTCTTAAAGAAAGTTTTAAGGAGGCCTTCAAGAGCTTACATTGAAACTAAATTATCTTTTAGTCTGTATTGGCTTATGATTAACTTATCAAGGTATTTGCTAAGCCTTCAATACAACTTTATAGCTTTTAAGTTCAAGTTAGGAGGATCAAGTTTTATAGAGATTAAGCAAATGTTGTGGTTTTATCATTGCTTTATGAAATTAATTTGAGGTGGTTGTTAATGCTGGGCTATAAATCTAAAATGCTTTGAAATTACGAAGTTTCAGGTCGAGCCTTCATAAAACCAACTGCTTGCTAGAGTTTTAATGAAGCAAACAAACATCTGTAATAAATCAGTCTTAATAATAAAGGGATTTGGTTTACCTTTGCACAGACTATAATGTTTTAAAATAGGTAGTTTTAAAACTGTGATACCATATACTGGGTGGCCACGAGTCAATGTACGCCCCCAATATTTTGGTTGTTGTTGTATTTAAAAATTTGGTTTTTAGTACAAACAAATTAGACAATAATAGGCTACTTTTAGACTAACAGCACTTCCGGTTGAATCGGTTTCTCATTAAGCATGAATTTCTAAGTGCAACAGTTTTTTCAGGTGTAAAAAATTCCAAAGAATAAGTGAGATACGAACAATTTTTAATTTTTTTCAAAATGGCCGCGTCAGATGAATGCGATGTAAGAAAATTACTAAGTAGGCTATGGATATTATTAGTAAGGTTGTAGACTTGTCTGTAAAGCAGAAAATAGTTGTTTGAATTACTGATAGGTACCAGTATTTTTAGTTTTGTTTTTCAAAAAAACGGAATTTCATTTTCATTTCCGTAGTTGTCCTACGGATTTTTTTTAATGGAACTGTGCTATTTATTTTATTAATCAGAAATATTGGTTCATAAACTATAATTTTTTCGAAATTATTCATTTCTTAACGATATCCTTCGTAATAATAGAAGTATTTTTAAAAAGTAAACACAAATTAAACAAGAAATAAATTTAATAGGTATAACGTTACAACCATGAATAAATTACCAAGAATAACAAAAACTATTTAAAACCTAAATTATTATTATTATTGCACGTCTAACATTCTGTAATTGTTGAGGTGTTATTTGTGCAATTTCGTGTCGAACTCTTTCTTCCAGATCTTGCCTTATGGTTGGAGCAGTCATGTAGACTCTATTTTTCAAATGCGCCCAAATAAAAAAATCGAGTGGGGTTAAGTCAGGCGCCCTTGCAAGCCATTTGACTGGACCATGGGTCCCAATCCAACGATCTGGAAATAATTATTTCCAGATCTTTGGATTGATTTAAGTAATCTCTAACGATAATAGCATTGTGTGGTCCTGCCCCGTCTTGTTGGAAGTAAACCTCGTCAATATTGGTATTGGGAATTTGATTAATCTGTGGAACTATTACATTTTGGAGAAATTCTAGGTATCTTGGTCCTATTAGAGTTTCGTTAAAAATTATTGGACCTATGATATGGTCGCCCAGTACGCCTAACCAAACATTGAAGCCAAACCGCTCCTGAAACCGCCCCTGTCTCATAATGTGAGGATTATCAATTGCCCAATATCGAGTGTTGTTTCGATTAAATAACCCAAGGTTTGTAAATCTCGATTCATCAGTGAACAAAATGTTTTTGATAAAATTCTCATTTCTTAATTGGCGTAACTGTAACCAATTACAAAAGATTATTCTTCGTTGATAATCATTCTCATACAAAAATTTATGCAATTGATATTTATAAGAACGATAGCCGTGTTTCTTTAAAAATTTTCTGGCTGATTCTTTGAAAACTGGTAATTCATGTTCAATTTGTCTTATCGAAATGGTTGGGTCAACATGCACTAAAGCTAAAACATTAATTTCCGTCTCTTCATCCACAATAAATCTTTCTTCAATTTCTACATTAGGTTCAGTTCTAAATTGTTGCTCGAACCGGGCGAAATAGTTTCTCGGAGGTTGTCTTCTTTCTGGATATCTCTGTTCATACCGACTTTGGAGTCTCTCCATAAATAATGATCATGTCAACTTTTTCATTTCTTGAATAATTTTCAGCCATTTTATATTAATTTTCTTGTTTATAACAATTTTAATTCACTTGCTTCAGAAAATTAGTGAGTGAGTCAAGACTAATTCAATTGTTGCGAATGCCAATAAACCAAAATAAATAATACGAAGTCTGAAACACGTTTAAATAATAGCGGAGTACCACAAGGCAGCGTACTAGGGCCTATGTCTTTCACGCTATTTATTAACAATATATTTTTAATCGATTCACAAGAATGCAAAATACATCTCTTTGCTGATGATACTACCATATATTTATCTGGATCTGATCTAAAGCAAGTTATTCAAAAAATTAACAAGACATTGGAAATAATTAACAAATGGTTTACAACGAACGGGCTAGTGGTAAATGCTAAAAAGTCAAAATATATGATATTAGGTTCTAATAAATATCTAAATCAAAACGTCGATGATACTTGTGTTAAATGCAACGGAGAACACCTTGAAAATGTAATAACTATGAAATATCTGGGGATTATCATAGACTGTAAATTAACATTTAACGACCATATAAATTACACAAGCAAAAAAATATTTAAAAAACTTGTATTCGCCTATCGGTAAGTAAAAATTTAACTTCATATACCAAGAAAACGGTTTATAACACAATAATAAAACCACATTTTGAGTATTGTTCCAGTATTTAATAATGATACCCATATATCTAAACTGCAGCTACTTCAAAATAGGTGCATGCGATTTATTTTAAAATGTAATATATGTAATAAATGTTCGGTAAAAGACAATATAAAGTACAAGACACTGATATTCTTATATAAACTGCACAATAATTTACTACCAACGTATTTGTCAGCAAATATTCAACATTGTGGGGATATTCATAATTATGACACAAGGCAAAGGAATCATATAAACATTAATTTTTCAAACTTAATGGAAACAAAATCCTCCATATACGACAACGGAATTTATAAAACGAGTGAAGAATGTCTTTCCGTTTAAAAAACATTTGTATAAATTCATGAATAAATAATTCTAGTTTATTTTATGCATTAGGCTGATTGTTAAATATTAAGTTAATTTTATTAATTATAATTAATCCACAAATATTATATCCTGAACTAAATAATGAAAATGTATTTCTTTTACTTCCCTCGCATACCGAAGGGAAGTATTGTATTCGAGAAAAAATCACCCTCCGAGATTTTTACGGATTCTGACGTTTCAGATCACGGAGATTACGAAAATATAGGTTTTTCAATTCCGTCAGTCTGTCTGTCTGTCTGTCTGTCGGTCTGTCTGTCTGTCTGTCTGTCTGTCTGTCTGTTGGTGCATTTACTAAAAAACTACTTGACGGAGAGCAGTCAAATTTGGCAGGTAGTTGACGCTACTGTCAGCGCAGACATGGTAGAAATTTGACTGGAAAATATACAGGGTGGACCGTCTAAACGGAATAAATAGTGAAAAAAATTTTTTTTCGCTCAAATTTAAAATTTCCACGTTTCATGACACGCTAAACCTATTTCTGAAAAAAAAAAAATTTAGAAAAAATTTAGAAAATTTTTTTCACCATTTTTGAAAAATTTTTTACCAAGATGAAAAATTTTTTTTTGCTCAAATTTTAAATTTCTACGTTTCATGGCATTCTCAAACTATTAAAAAAGAAAATATTTTTTTTACCAACATTTTTGAAAAAATTTTTTCTACTAAAATGATAATTTTTTTTTCTTCAAATTTAAAATCTCCACGTTTCATGGCATTCTAAGCCTGATTCAAAAAAAAAATTTTCGAAAATTTTTTGAAATTTTTTTTGTACCAACATTTTTGAAATTTTTTTTTCCACTAAAATAGATGGATTTTTTTTTTTATTTCTTCAAATTTAAAATTTTCACGTTTCATAGCGTTCTAAATCTATTTTAAAGAAAAATTAGAAATTTTATTTACTATTTTTAAAAAATTTTACCACTAAGATAGAATTTTTTTCTTTGTTCAGATTTAAACTATCCACGTTTCCATGGCATTCTAAAACTATTCAAACAAATTTAAAATTGTTTTTGAAAAAATTTTAAAAAAATTTGAAAACATTTTTAATCTATTTATCACTACTATAGAATAGACGAAAAATTTGGTTTGCTCAAATTTAAAATTTCCACGTTTCATGACATTCCAAACCAATTACGGAAAAAAAATTTTTGCAACATTTTACCAGTTTGGAAAAAAAATTAACACTACAATAGATGGAAACTTTTTTTACTCAAATTTAAAAGTTTCACGTTTCATGACATTCTAAACCTATTTAAAAAAAATATGTAATTTTTAAATCTTAAACTTCTTTTACCACTAGTATAGAATAGACGGAATCTTTCCTTTTTGCTCAAATTTAAAATTCCTACGTTTGACATTTTAAACCTATTTCAGAAGAAAAAATTTAAATTTTTTTTTAACATTTTTGAAAAATTAAAATAAAAATGAAATTTTTTAACCACCACTATACTTCCGCTCCATTACGCGAATGTTGGATTGATGTGACGGATGGCAATAATTGACATATACACCTATTATACTTTTATTGAAAAATGTACAGGGGGTTCATCCCAAGAAATAATTCAGTCATGGTGGACATTTGTAAAGGTATTTGCGCAAGCCTGCCATATGTGGCACCTGTTATTTAGTATTGAGCTTTTGCTGTTGGATGAGCAATCTGTATATTTTTTTGACCAAAACTTATCAAGTTTTCTTTGTAATAATAGCCGATTATTATTCTCAATGTCATTTCGTAATAATTATTAATTTTTTAGAGTGACCGCCATGCACAAATAACGAGGGAAGTTCTGTGTAAAGACCTTTACCGATTTTTTTTTTTTGTAATACGTAGTAACTGTAAATGTATTTTTAAGTATACTACAACTATGTGTAATAACTGTTTGTGCTAAATAAAGATTGTTATTATTATTATTATTAAACAAAAAAATTCAAAAAAGCCGCAGGGACTCCCTATTCCAGACCCCTTTCTCAGTATTTTTAAAAACAATTCAAGTCGATATCTCAAAAATTGAGCCTTAGAGTGAATTTTGTCCATTTTGCCACACTGTGCGCCGGTGATAAATGAGTATGCAATCTCGAGACAAAGACCAATCCCTGGATTGAAAATAAATCATCCCGGAATTAACGGGATCAAAAATTAGTCGGAGTCTGGGATCCCAATTTCCGGAATTGTAAGACTGAAACAATTATTTTAATATTGGAAATGTTAATGTTCGCGTATACGACAAAAGTTACGAGTTTTTTTCAATGCCGTCGACATGAAAGTATCAAGGTCAGATGACGTAATACTGAGCGACAGCCTGTTACTATGTGGGAAGCGATGCGGTGTAGTCAGTCAGCGCCGATCAATATTGTACCGCCTGTTCAACTATTTCTTCCCTGCTGTTTGTCAACTCCTAGGCACGCCGAATTTTTATTTTTATTTTGTAACGATTAATAAATGTTAACATTGGAAATGTTAATGTTCGTATATGGGACCAAAGGTTGAATACGCGCGGAGAACATGAAGTTATAATGCGGTTGTAGTCGGTCAGCGTCAATCGTAGTCGCCACGGACTCAAAGTTTGAAAAATAGCGAATAGTTACCTTTGTAACAAGTACCTAAAATCATGTTTATTGGGACGGACCGTATAAGTTTATGTTTTATTTATGTACGGTGTTATGATTTCCAATGTCCCGATGGTTATAAGGATTGCGAAATCTGTGAATTTTGTATCTTCAAGTTTATTTTCATTCATCGAACATCCAAGGAAATTTACCAAAAAACTGTCAACAAATTAATATTCAAAGAGGACCCTCCCCGCTTTTGAATGTGAAATAAAGCCAAAGCCATTGTCTGAATTATTAATTTACGTAACATGTTAAAGATTCGTGACTGCGAAGCAGGGCAACGGATTATACACATTAATGACTCGAAAGCCTATTAATTAAATATTCTTTGGCAACTCGGAATTAAGTACTTAAAACATCTATCATCTTAATGGCATCTGCTGCCACTCATGTTTACTCCTAATTGTAATTGCTGTATTATTCCAACTAATTATTGCCTTGGCTACACGGTATACCAAATAAGGAAACGCGGAAGTAATTTTTTTACTGAAAGAGCTAAAAATTAGAATTGGATAAACAGCCGACGACAAAAACACATTATCGTCATAGACGTCCGCGAGAAGTCTAGACGAAAAATTTTATTTACAATGAGTAATTAATATATCATTTTAATTATATATTTATGTTACGAATCTATTTTGTACGAAATAATTATATATTATATAATGTACTTAATGCTTGTATGGTCTATAATTATTTATATTCCACATATGGTCTAAGAGCCAGTGACATTTTTCAGTGATGATTTAGTTAAGGCCTGTTTTTTGAGAGGATGTTGAGGGGGTATAATTAAGTGTTATCCGTGAGGATTAGCCCGGATTCCAGTCGTAAGGCCCCCCATGTGTAAAAAAACTGCACCTTTTTATTATTTAGTTAAGGCTGAAATTTTTTCCAGTAGGTACTCTGATAGCCCACAAACATCGATCTAATATTGGCAGAACGATTGGCCAGTCTTAAGAACACCCCGAACATGTCGTGGGAGCAATGCACTTTTTATTATTTAGTTAAGCTTCATTTTTTAGTATGTTGTTGTAGCAACTATTCCAAGTATACATGCAAATTGGCAGAACAAAATGGCGGTCGTAACTACCTGGCAGAACGATTTAAATGTGCCTTATGCGCGCTGTGACTTCGTGCCTTCGGTCGATACTTTTGGTCATTTATTTAGAACCTTTTTAGTAATCACAGACCTTCATTTACCTTTGGAGCTGGTATTTTAATACTCATTCGATGGAAATGCGACTTGAAAGTTACAAAAATTTGTTTTTTATTCGAGAATAACTTTACAACTATGAGGGACACGAAAAAGTTGTACTGTTTTTTATTGGAAATTCAACTCTCTACAAAAAAGGTCTCTTGATATTTTTTCGTATATTGCTTAGTTTCTGCGATATAGTGAAAATAAAAAAAAAATTCAAATATTTTTTACATTCAAATGCAAATATCTTTTGAACTATGCTAGATACGAGAATATGACTTGAAGACTTTTTGTAATAATGAAAAGTTCATTGCTCCCACGACATGTTGGGGCGTTCTGCCACCCTGTTAAGACTGGCCAATCGTTCTGCCAATATAAGATCGATGTTTGTGGGCTATCAGAGGAATATTGGAAAAAGTTTCAACCTTAACTAAATAATAAAAAGATGCAGTTTTTTTACATATGGGGGGCGCTCTGCCACCCCCTTACGACTGGAATCCGGGCTAATCCTCACGGATGTCACTTAGTTATATCCCCCTCAAGATCCTCTCAAAAAATAGACCTTAACTAAATCATCACTGAAAGATGTCACTGGCTCTCCTACTAATAGTCATAATTTCTAACTCTTTATTAGGTATTTTTTCACTTCTGCCAGAACATTTGAAAATGTAGTGAAAGAAACCATTTCGTCGAAGGGATTAGGCAGATAGTCGCGCGTCATTTTAGTATGAAAAATCTGAAAACCTCTAAAAAAATGGTACAGGGTCAATTGTCTTCATTTTTGTTGCAGAGTTCAGAAAGGCATTTAGAAAAAACAGTAGCTTTAATTTGTTGGCGTAAATGTTTGGTTTCATTTTTTTTCCGATAATTGGCCAATATTAATGGCCAATTTAATTTAATTAATTGAAAAATTTGTTATCATAGACAATATGCCATAGAATTAGACGAAAATGGTTAGTCGGGGGTTTTTGGAGTCGCTGATCACCAATCTGAAGTCCAATTTGGTAAATTCAAAATGGCAGACCGGAAGTAGAGTCAATTTATCAGGAAAAACTTTTATTTTTTCGTCTTTGGGCTGCAAATGAGTACTCGGGGGTTTTTGAGGTCGCTGATTACGAATCAGAGGTCCAATTTACGAGATTCAAAATAGTGGACCGGAGAAACAGTCAACCTCTCCGGAAAACCTCGCATTTTTTACTTTTTGGGCTGAAAGTAAGAAAAATACGAGCATTTCCTGAAAAATATGCTACTTCCGGTCCGCCATTTTGAATTCTCCCTAACTGGACATCAAATTCGTTACCAGCGATAACGAGAACCCCCGTGTTCCCACTTTTAGCTCAAAGAAGAAAAGAACACGAGTTTTCCAGATAAATGGATTGTTATTTCGGTCCGCCATTTTGAATTTCGTAAATTAGATTCGTGATCAGCAACCTCAGAAACCCCCAAGTACTCATTTTCAGCCCAAAAACGAAAAAGATACGAGTTTTTCTTGATAAATTGACTCTACTTCCCGTCCGCCATTTTGAATTTACCAAATCTTACCTCGGATTCGTAGTCAGCAACCTCGAAAACCCCCGAGCATATTGCATATTGTGTATGATAACGAATTTTTCAATTAATTTAATTAAATTGGCCATTAATATTGGCCATTTATTGGCGCAAAATTTAAACCAAACATTTCCGCCAAAAAATAAAAGGTAAGTACTGTTTTCTCTAAATGCCTTTCCGAACTCTTTGCAACAAAAATGAAGTCAATTGACCCTGTACCTTTTTTTTTGAGGTAAAATGCCAAAATGACGCGACTAAGAGGTTGGTTTTTCAATAGTATACTACAAAATGTCTCACAAATAAAAATATCTACTTATCTAAAATAAAATTGTTCATGTTATAAAAATCAATATGATTGTAAAATAATGTACTGTAGATAGGCTGGAAGACCTCAGTCGTTAGCCAGTTGGAATTTCCAATAAAGCTTTATACTACAATTTTAGTTCAATAGATTTTTATATGATTAAAATGAAATTAAAAGCTGTTTGTATCGGTAAATCACATTTCATTTTCAAATTTTTTAAATATCTTGTGTGTAACATAACGATTATTATTCTGTCATGTGTTTTATTCCAACCTTTAAACAACATGGCGAGACATAAATTGAATAAGTATAAGTATGTATAATTTTAATTTATTGAATTGATCAATTATACATTAGTTACTGTCTTATAGTGTTCAACGTACCTAACACATGTAAAAAAAAATGCAAACAACTTTATACAAATAAACATACTATTCTATTTGATAAAAACTTTAAAAATTACAAAGCTAAAAGGAATGTCACACGTCTGGAATTTTGGGAAGGGAGGATTGTTATTTGATTCCTTGTTAAAAAATCAGTAACGCAAAAAGCCTAAAGGAGACCAATACATTTATTTTCAAACTTGTATGACTAAGAAATAGTTACTCCACCCCTGGAAGTCCACGTTGACTAGATCGCTATTTCAACGAATCATCTATTTGGTACCTAGGACAAATTTCAACCAATTATGGAATTGGTCCACGTTCTTAACTCGTTAGGAAATATTTATGACAATTTTTTGTGATGATAATAAAAGAATTAAGCAGAACACCTTCTTTATGACCTTTTTTGTACATAAATTGAAAACTAATTGCAACCAATCTCCTTTAAACTTTTTTGCAAGTTTTTCATATGGCTGAATTATATACAGAACCTACTATACATTTATAATTGAAGTACATACGTACATATAGTTTAGAAAGACAGATATAATAATTTCAGCATCAACAACTAAAGAAAGAGAAAGAGGTTTGTGGTGAAAGAAAGAGCAAGAGGAAGGAGATTCTGTATTTAAAGTTTATAAGAGTAACAGTTACATTTCTATTACTTTTTACTATAAAACTTAGAGATCTATAAAATGGTAATGGTTACCCTTACAGAGCGCGTCATTTTAAGTCTTTAAGTAGTACAAAGTGGGAATTGAAAAGTTTTCATGGACAATTTACTAAAGTTTTTATTATTCGCTGACGGGGATATTCAGAGTACCTCTACCAAACAAAAATCGTTCACTGGGGGGTATTTATATTGTTATGTATTACACCCCCTTGAAACTAGAGACTGATACGTCTATGCCTAATAGTGAGTGACTGGAAACTTATAGAAAGAGATAGACTTTTCTAGAATGTGATGGGAGAAGATTCTTGATTGATCTAGAGGCAATTTCAGAGTATATAAGGCGCGATTACCGGCGCAGAGGGAGAAGGTTTAGAAAAGTGGAGAAGTTGAAGAGTGACGTTCGGTAACAAAAGTGAGGTTAAATATTAAGTAAACAAAGTGTAAAGGTTGTTTTGAAGTATTGTATAGTCAGTAAATTATTAAATAAAGCGTTAGTGGTTTACCCCTTGTTAAAATTATTTACAACCCACAGATCATACAGGGTGTTTCCTAAAAGGTGGAAATACGTAACAATATAGAACTTCTCTCTTTATGTTCCACCTTTTATTTGTTAATTATTTTTTCTGTTGTATGACTGCCTTGTATATTTTTTTAACTAAAATTATGCCAGATTTCCTCGATAATAGTCCACACTATTCTCCGTCAAGTAGTTTTTAGTTATGGCGCCAACATACACCTACATGTTGCTTTCAAAACGGTGTGCACAACTTTTTTAGGATTTAAGAAGACTTGAAAAATTGATGAACTGTTTTTAAGAGCGAATAGGAGATATTTCTTTTCTGTTTTCAGATAACAATTTTTTTTACGTTTCATTTTCTATTTGATATATTAAACTTAATACTTGGGGTATTACGATAGCTATCTAAATTATTGTTTTTATCTTAGGTACATACTCAAAATGGTAATTGTGTTCTCATCATTTAGGTACTGAAGATAATATATGATGTTTACACTAATAATCTGCTTGACAATATTCACTTTCTTCTCGTTGCATCTGATTTCTAATATCAGACGTACATCTTATTTAAAAAATTCATGTCTATTGTATTAGTGATTCGATATCTGATATGGGCAGTGATTAATCTTGTTTAAATTAAGTGGAAAAAATTACCTCTTATCGGATGGAGCTTAGGCAGTCACCATCACAAAGGGTCTTAAATTAATCCTGGGTTTATATTTTATAAAATCCACGGATCATGTGTTAAGTTCGGGTTGACACCTCGAGTAAAGAAAACCGCTGCATAAATAGTCAGTACTTCCACATCCAGATTTCCAATCCAAGTCTCCTTAAACGAATACATCTTAATACTTTATTTGCGCTACAGTGAAAAAATTTTAATAGTAGTTTTAAAAAGAGACAAGTAGGCCCTTCTCTAGATGGGCCTCTGTACTCTTATAACGGTTTTAAATTGGCTTCCAAACTATTTACGTTTATAAGTAGTCTTGGAAATAAGTTTTTAGGATAACTTATAGTTTATTTTAAAGATAAAATTGTTACTTAGGTGGTTTCATATCTTATGGATATTCCTGCTACTTGGGCACACAATTGAATATGTAGTGCGGCCCAGAAATAAATTGCCTCAGGGTCCGCTTTGGCTCTCGACGGCCCTGATATAATAGGTAGGTATTTTCCACGGTGAACTGAATTAAAATTCAATTTACAGGGGGCATTTTCAGCTATTTAGACCATTTTACTGCAATCACGTCGGCAAAACCTATATCACCGCGATATCCACTGGATACTGGTAGGCATTAGATAAAGAATGAGACAAACATTTCAAACTTATTATGAGCGGATGTCTAACACCGCATTAAACCAATTCCGAGCTACACAGCGGATATTTCCAAGATTACCCACGTTCATAGTTCGTAGACAAGCGTAAAAGTAGTTTTTAATAAGTTAGTTGTTCGAAGAAGCGTTTATTGGAAACCAAAACGAAGCGAGGTATTACCGAACCGCTAACAGTTTCGACAAACACGGCCAGAGTGTTTGAACACCTTTTCGTATTTGTTTTAATTATTTACACGTCGCGTACCAATTTGCATCCATTATGTCGCCACGTTAAATATCGCCCGTCCCATTCACATACACGTTCACCGGTATGCAATGCAGTTCAGTTTACAACGCCGAACTCGTATTTTATTCAAAAGAAACCGGCAAATAACAGATATGTTGTATTACAACGAGGATACAGCTCTAAGGAGATGAAAAGACTTTTTTAAAGTCAGTCTCCTCTTGCTAGATGAAAGCTGTTCCGTTGGAACAACGGTCGCGCCGGCCGTTGTTCCAGCGGAATTTTAGATGCGAGCACTGCCGTGCCCGTTCGAGCACAGCCGTGCCCAGTCACTCTGCGGAGGTCTAGCATGTGTCCTCTCCCTCTGCCCCGTCATAAAACACCCTGCTTAGCGATGGTCCCGGACTGCAAGTTGCATGAATGGAATGGGATTGGAAAACTTAACTACTGAAGTCGTGACATACGAGAGAAGGGAGCAATTTGTTTGACATTGAAATTATGGCATGACCGAATCGTAGTAGTGCCCATTAAAATTGCGTTACATGTAATTTATTATTGCCATTAGGTATTTCGCATCAATTTATTTCGATACGAGTTATTATCAAACAATGAAATGGAAAACATTTTTTAAAATGTGGGTATGTACAGTAGACCAAACGATATTTGGCCCTACAAATAATTGCAAAAAATCTATGACGTACCTATGGTCTGTTTTTAAACCAGGAGGAGCGTTTTAAATTTAACGCGCTAAATCATACATCTGTGATTGGATACGCCCTCGCCAGTTTTACACAAGCAATAGTCGTAAATTTTGACATATTTTAAAAATTTTAACTTCATGTCATAAATTATTTGGTTATAATTTCTATTTTATCGTTTGCACATTATATATCAGTTTTTAATCCCTTTTGTATAAATCTGAAGGCAAATGTGGCTAACTACTTGGTGCCTTTATATTGCGTAAATGATATGGATGTTGTATAAAGCGACCTAGAGGTCGATGTATTATACCTATAATGTAATAAAATATACACAAAAACACTGCAGTCGTGTATTATTGGTTGCCTAAAACGTCAAAAAGGTTTTAGTGTATTTTCTGGTTACTTTTTATGATGTGAATGAAACTTCCATGTTTACTCCTCCTGGTTTAAAAACAGACTATAGGATGTGCCGATACAAGCGCTACTAAGGGTTTAATACGTACAACATATTAAAGAACATTCGTAAATGTTGAAGTTTAATACGACAGTAAGTTCACATTAAAGGGCACAAATACGATAAGGTTGTTATAAAACGAATGACAAATAAATTACTCGGATGAGTCTATTTTTAAATACATTTGTCCATCTATTTACGTTCAAAATATTTTTTTCCAAAATGTTTAAGAAGTTATGACTTCATCGACATTTTTTTAAAATAGCCACCTCCATTAGTAATAGTGCCATTTGAAAGACCATAAGCTGCAAATATAGTATGTTCCATGGCAATAATTTCGAAGAAAAGAAGTAGTTTTTAGTTTATTAAATCGATAAAATTTAAGTCATCGGTAGGTCAAAAAAATCTGTGAAAAGTAAAATGTAATAATAGAAGAACAAAGCATACACCGAATTAATAATTGAAAATTACTGGTAAAGTAATAAAAATAAACACGTGTCTAGTGCAGTGCCAAGCTGGGCCGTCGTAGACGGAGACAGACCGATCCATACATTTGTACCTGGGACCCTTGCAAGTGGATGGTTATTGGTATGAGCAACATATGTTTATAAAGCAATATAGACATACTAGCTGTGGACAAAAAAGATAAGTTTTAATTAGTAGTATTAGTTTATTAGTGTATTAGTTTATTCCTTTATTAAAACTGAAAAGAAAATATAAAATTAAAATTGAATATGTATTAAACATAGATAATAAAATGGAAAAATGGTGGGCGAAAATGGAGAAACGGCAATTGAAACTAATTACTACAAAAACAAACCAATATACAGGGTGTACAAAATATTCTCTCGGGCCTCTTTCTCATAACCCTCTCAGGCCAGTGCAGATACCTTTTAAAAAGGCAAGAATCATAATAATTAATAACAGAATAAAAAATTGAAAACTATTGGAAAAGGAAGGAAATATGGCGCAATCAACGGGAAAAATAAATTAAAGTTGATCCAAGTTACGAGGGTAAAATGGGGTGATTTTAATGGTGGAAAATGGTTTATCACGATTTGCAGCTAAACTAGACCTTCTGTCGAAAAAAGTTTAATACAAAAGTTGTAGGTAATGAAAAGGTCTATAACTTTTGTATGAACCATTTTTTCACATAACCTAAAATTTTCCGAGAAAAATCGAAAAAAAACTGTTTTTTCGTTATTTTTATCTCCTACAAAAAAAAAATATTTTCACGAAATTTGGTGAAAACCTTTTTATACCCGAAACACGCTGTAATTTTTTTGAATCAAAATATTTATTTTGATATTTTATTGTGATTTTAAACCAAAAAAGAAAAACCTCATTTTCACCCGAAAATACTCATGTGCTGGAAACAGTCTTTATTTTCGTTGAAACGTCTACTTTTAGGTGTAAAAAAATAAACATTACTATGGAAAAATGTGCCAGGAAATGCGAAAAACTGAAGAAATTAGATTTTAAAAAGTTATTTTTCAATCATTGTTTAAAATTTTTCATTATTTATTAAAATTCACAGTTGAAATCCTTGAAAAATGTACTTATGATGTTACATTAATAAACTAAGTAATTCGAAATCGTTGAAGTATGGGGTTTGCAAAAAACATGTGAAAATAATAAATTTTCCAAGTATTAAATATTAGGTTTGAAATGGTTTCAGCTAGAAAAAAGTGATTACTGCCGTATTTTTTAATATAAAAAACTTGATTAATTAGACTCAGGCGACATAAAAAAAATGTCGCATTCATCTACTTTACTTTTATGTAGGTGATTTCCATCTAGGAGTAGTTGTGGGTCATTATTACTCGAGATTTTTAAATCATACCTTGGTTATTTGGCAAAAATGCATCGAGAAAGAAATGTGGAGGACACAAAGTGAGATTTAATTATCAATATCGGCCATTATATTGTTTAGTTATCAATACCGACCATTTGATCGAACTGATAAAATAAATACTGGTGAAGAAGTTGACACTTCGAGCGACGATTCTTTAGCATCCGAAGATGAAAGTGATTAATAGGCGATGATGATATTAAAAAGTTGAAAAGAAGAATTCGATAAGAAATTATTTCAAATGAAGTTTCATTTCGTTCGCCTCATTTAGCTAATTAGACTTATAAAGAATGATAAGTGTGTAAGTTATTTTTTTATTAATTAATTTCTATTTAAAACGTTCATTAAAAGTATTTACTTCAACTGTATTGCCTCATTCTAGATAATTATTTATTTAATTGCAGATTATAAGACATTACATTAGAAACAATTCTGATAATTGCATTTTTGTCTTATGAAGCGTCAAGTTGAAAATGAAAAAAATGTCTGAAAAGGTTTTTAAATGTCTTTAAGGTCACCTGATAGTAGAGTAAAAAAAAATATATAAAAACAAATAGTTTTACGAAAAATCTTTTATTTTAAAAAACTGTACTAAAGATGTACATAAAGCTTTTGGTTTCCAGGTGTATGAATGTTAAAACATTAATTTTTACTTTTTAGTACAGTTTTTAAAATTAAAGCTTTTTCTTAAACATATTTTTTTATATAATTCTTTTTTCGACATAAGCGCACTTTACTCTTGGACGATTTTCATATTTTTTGTCCCTAGACTATTTAACTTGAAGCCATTCTAAATGCACATGAAATGGTTATCGGACATGCAATAAGTTTCGGCGGTATTTAAACTTTGGTTGCGCAAGTAAAAAAAAAAAATTCCATTAGTTGCACACTTAATCGACCACACTGTATATCCTGAGTGTAGAATCAGGTCATGCATATCATAAAAATGCATTGTCATCGAAACTGAATCAACGTGTAAAATTTCAACTCCGTAGGATGGATAGATAGATAGACAGATAGATCTTGTATTCGTCATATAAACACAAATTATGCTTTGACACGCCAAATAAAAATAAAAATATGGAAAAAAACCAACAAAATAGTGCTTGTCTTAAATTAAAAAAAAATACACATTAGATAAAACAAGTAAATAACATAGAGAGTAAATAACAATATAGCACATAGAATAACGAACAAATAATCATGATCATACAAAGGTAGGTTTATAAAATTAAACAGGAAAAATCAATCAACAGCAATTCGTCAAAATCATAGAATGCATTATCAAGGAGGAATCGTTTAATTACGTATTTGAAGCGAGTACAACCAAGTGATTGTACAGCAATCGGTAACACATTGAAAAATTTTATTGCATAATAGCTTGTCCCGTTTCTGGTTTTTGAAAGTCGCAAAAAATCCATATATACAGGGTGTAATCAGTTTCATGTCATTAAAAAAAACTGGTAATGGGGATCGACTAGACAAACAAAAAACCTTTATGACTTTTCCCTCTAAGGGCACTTTGAAAAACGCTGATCTAGGTTAACACATTTAATATTATGGTAGACAACTATTGAGAACCACTGCTTTTCTTGGTCGATGGACTTGTACTTCCCAATTATGCAACTTTTAAATTGTCATAAAAAATGTGCTGGCCGGCACACGCGGTGTCAAAGAATCATCGACCGCCTTTGATGTACCGCCTCAACTGAACTGAGGCAAGTATAAAGAGGTAAATAATTCGTTCTTTCTTCGTGCACAATTGCAAGCAAATAATGGCCATAGAGGTTTAAACAGAGCATTTCTTCACATGTGTGTTTTTTAATTTGGAACAAAATATTGGATTGTTTATAATTTAGAAAATTTAAATGTGGTTTATTAACATTTGTATTGTTCTATTGTATGTATGTACGTACTCGTTACTGTTCTATATACTGGTTAAGTGTTAATTTTATATGATTTTATATATACATATTATATTACATATATATTTTCTTATATTTATACAAGTTTTACTACTAAGAAGTAATCATAATATGTCTTGTTCGGGAAGGGTTGAAAATCAACTTTGTTGAACCCTTACCCATTGTGTAATTTTTTTATCACAATAAATTCTATTCTATTCTATTTGTAACATAAATGAGTGTCCTGGGTTAAAAGCTTACTACCTACCTAAATGATTCAAAATCTCTGCATCTGTATCAATACACAGTTCGGTGCGTCGAATTAAGTACATACGCACTTCGTTCAACACTAAACACTAAACAATCAACTAACGTTGTCAACAAAGAAAAATAAAATAGAAACTTGGTGCAAAAGCCAAAAAGGAATACAAAAAGAACGAACAAGTAAGTTGTGTCTGTACGTTATCAAGAATTTGACAACTTGAACGGTAAGTCAATAAAATAAATCTTAACTATAAAGTCACAATAGCGCGGAATTCAAAAATAACAAAAACAACGAACGGCGGGTAGGACGTGTGTACATAACGAAACACCGACAGTAACTAAAATATTGCACAAGGGAGAGTTAGAGTATAGTTTTTTTCAGATCAGATCTAGATCTAAACCTACCTCAATATTCCAGCAGTTCTCAAAAAATTTTATTGAAAATTTGCGAAATATATTTTTTTTTTCTCCAAAACTATGAGCTTTAGACCCCATGTTATATCAGGTTTTTTTGTTTGTCTTGTCGTTCCCTACCACCAGTTTTTTTTTATAACATGAAACTAATTACACCCTGTATATTACCCCTATTACGAGATGAGTACGTATGTACACTTTCACATGTTATGTAAATGTTCAAGTTACTTTTAACATGGGCAAGGCACTGTAAAATATAAGCACAAGGCAAGGTTAGTATCTTAAATCTTTTCAAAGCATTCCGACAATCATCCCTATAATAACCCAGCAACGATTCTGAAAGCCTTTCTTTGCTGTGAGAAAAGTGTTGAGGTATGTGCCGAGTGGTCCAATATTAAAATGGTATGGGTAATGGAAGACTGCGTGATATACCATTAGAACTGCTGACTGTGAGAAACAATTTTTTAAATTACGCAATAAGAAAATATTACGTGATATATTCTTGCAGATGTCGGAAGTGTGTTCTTCCCATGTCAACTTACTGTCCAAAATAATACCCAAAAATTAACGCAATGGGTGGTCATCTGTACAGAGTGCTGTCGTAACGAGAAAATCATAATCTCTGTCTTATCATTATTTAATAATAGCTTATTATTTAAAAATCAGTTAGAACTATAGACATGCTGTTTTCAGCTGCTGATAATTAAATATTACAATCATTATGGGAATGAGCAAATTTCGCGTCGTCAGCAGAGAGAGAGAGTGAAATTTGTTAAGGGACTACTGTTTGGCAAATCATTAACATAAATAAGAAATAAAACCGGTGCCAAAATAGAACTCTGAGGAACACCAAAGCTAATATCAATATTACCCGAATTAGCGGCATTAAAATGAACAAATTGATGAGGATCAGTGTAATATTTAACATGATCAATTTTCTGCTGCCCTCAGAGAATTTATAAAATTTCAGTTTGTTCACTAAAATATTTTGAGGCACACAGTCGAAAACCTTACTTAGGTCTAAAAATTGCACATGCCCAAATTCTTTGTTCTCGAAACCTTGATTTATTACATTCATTAACGAATTAATTGCTAACGTCGTTGACAATTTTGACCTGAAACCATATTGACAACTATTAAATAGATGATAATTTTCAAAATAATTCGTGATTTGAGAACTACCTCAAAGATTTTTGCAAATAATGGCACGATAGAAATAAGTCTGTAATTAGCTGGATCATCAATACAGTTTTTTTTTAAACAAAGGTAACACTTTCGACAGTTTAAGACGTTTTGGAACACATTCTTTCTGATGCATTCATTAATTAGTTTCATGAGTGGAATGATAATAATGTATTTGATACAATTGAGAATTTTCATGTTGATATCATAAGCATCTTTACTCTGTTTGTTTTTCTGACTATCGATTACATCTAGAACAAAAAACTAGACTCTACTTATGCCAGCCACTTAATGGAAGAAAAACATAATTTTAACACCAATTATGATATATTACATGTAGAAAATAAAGGATTAAAATTAACACTTTTAGAATCTTTAGAAATCAATAATTTAAAAAATTCTGATATAATTTTAAATGATCAACTGGAAGCAAACCCTTCACCATTACTTAACCTTTTTGAATTTCTATTGTTCTATGTATTTTAACAACAATTCACCTTAGTTATAGATCCATATTATTTCTGAATTACAAGAACCTGGTTTTCCCATACGTAAAAGATAAATTTGTTGGGTTTGTTTATTGCCTCAGCTACCTCTCTATTTTAACATTCAGTTTAGCATTGTACAAGTTAGTTTAATACTCACATCCGAAGAAGCCACTGTGTTGGCGAAAGAATTGTCATATAGTATATATTTTTGTTAAAATATATAAATGAAATATTGTGAACATCGTAAAATATTAAGTTTTATTAAAATTCAGTGATAATAATTTCGTTTGTATGCATACGGCCCAAACGATTAAGAAATAAATCAAGGTAATAAATCGACGGGTATAAATATTCCAAGTCTAAGTCATCGTTTGATATAGAAGGTTTGTTATTGTTTACATTTCAAAGTTTTAAAGTTGAAGCACTCTCGAACTGGGAAAACTCAAAATATTAAATCTGGAGTTCCTAAGTAATATGATTACGATGACGATGATGTATCTTTCAAACTAATGTACCTGCCTACTTTCTATTTATACTCTCTATAATCAAACAAATCGTGAAAAGAAACAAATCATTTTATGCAAATAATTTGGTACCTAGTGGTTAATCACAATCACTAATCAGCATTTGTAAATAATTTTCTGAAAGATATAAATCGTTATAGAAGTATATTTATTCTATTAATATCTACCTCCTGTCTTTACCTGTGTTTATTTACGGTGTTTATAATATTAATCATTGCTCCTGCCAACCTGTACAGATATTATAATTTTTAATTTTGCATTTTTGTTCAATCAATTTTTTTTATATTACTACAAGTACTTGGACTCTGGCACACAAATGTTACCAACTGCAACATATCCGAAGTAAAACAAACACACACAGTATGATATTTTGGCCGAGTCTATATTAAAGTACTGCTTTCCAATCTGAAGTGGGTTATATGAAAACAAATTGAAAAACAAGTAATGCAGAATACATTGTTAAAAAATGTATTTAAAAGAGAAAAACAAAATGTGGGGAGTTCAAAGTGGGCTGAGTTCGGTGACAGACACGTATTTGATAGCTCCTACAAAATCTCGAAATAAAGTCGGTTAAAACAGTAACAAATCGTACGAAATTGTGCTGAATTAAAACGTGAATAATTCTACATTGATTGATATAAATTAGCACGAATCTGGTTATTTTCATATAGCTGATATTGGATTAAATTATATTAGTTGAATATAGCAACACAAAAGAGTATATAAACAACCCGAGAAAATGCAGTGCCTGGTCGTAAGACCATACCCGGGTCCCTTTTTCAAGTAGATGATACAATAAGCAACATATAGACAGCCAGCTGTGAATAAAACAGAAGTTTTGTTTAACGGGTAGTTTAGTTTATTAGTGTTGTTTATTTCTCTTAATTGAAACAAATAAATTCAAATTGCTTTGTTTAGCAATATTGATCGGTGTTGGGCGAATGGCTTTGCAGCCAAGCCACAGCCATATATTACCAGTATAGATAGATAGATAGATAGATAGATATATAGATAGATAGATAGATCTTTATTGGTCATATATACACAAATTATGCTTTAACACGCCAACTAAATGCAAAATATATAAAAAAATCCAACAATAATCGTTGTCATATATAGAGTAGGTTTATGAAATTAAACGAGAAAAATCAGTCAACAGGAATTCGTCAAAATTATAGAATGCACCATCAAGGAGGAATCGTTTAATTACATATTTGAAACGAGTACAATCAAGTGATTGTACAGCAATCGGTAAAACATTGAAAAATTTTAGTGCGTAATAGCATGTCCAATTTCTGGTTTTTGAGTCGCAAAAAATCCAAATATATATTACCCCTATCACGAGTTGAGTACGTATATACACTTTCACATGTTGTGTAATTATTTAAGTTACTTTAAATATATACAAGGCACTGTAGAATATATTCGCAAAGTAAGGTAAGTATCTTGAGGCTTTTAAAAGAATTTCTACAATCCTCCCTATATGATATCCCAGCAACGATTCTGACAGCTTTCTTTGCAGTGAATAAACTGTTGAGGTATGTGCCGATGGCCACATATTAAAATGGCATAGTTAAGGGAAGATTGAATTATAGCATGATATGCCATTAAAACCGTTGATTGTGACAAACAAATTTTTAAGTTGCACAGTAAGAAAATATTATGTGATATATTCTTGCAGATGTAGGACGGGTGTTCTTCCGATGTCAACTTACTATCCAAAATAATGCCCAAAAACTTAACGCAACGAGAGCTAGGTCATCTGTACAGAGTGCTGTCGTAACGAAAATATCATAGTCTCTGTCTCATAATTATTATTTATACTAGCTTATTATTTAAAAACCAGTTATGAACCATAGAGTGAAATTTGTTAAGGGACTACTGTTAGGCAAATCATTTACATAAATAAGAAATAAAACCGGTCCCAAAACTGAACCCTGAGGGACACCAAATCTAATATTAATGTTACCAGAAACAGCATTATTAAAATGAACAAATTGTTGACGATCGGTCAAATACGACATGATCAAATTTCTGCTGCTCTCAGAGGATTTGTAAGATTTCAGTTTGTTTACTAAAATATTGTGAGGTACACAGTCGAAAGCTTTACTTAGATCTAAAAACTGCACATGCACAAATTCTTTCGTCTCGAAACCTTGGTTTATTACTTTCATCGATAAATTAATTGCTAACGTCGCTGACAATTTTGACCTGAAACCATATTGACAACTATTAAATAAATTAGAATTTTCAAGATAATTCGTGATTTGAGAACTACCTCAAAGATTTTAGCAAATAATGGCACGATAGAAACAGGTCTCTAGTTAGCCGGATCAATACAGTTTTTTTAAACAAAGGTAACACTTTTGACAGTTTAAGACATTTTGGAAACTCATTCTTTCTGATGCATTCATTAATTAGATTCGTGAGTGGAATTATAATGATGTATTTGATACAATTGGGAATTTTAATGTTGATATCATAAGCATCTTTAATCTGTTTGTTTTTCAGATTAGCGATAACATCTAGTACTTGATTGTAAGTGACTTTTGTAAAAATAAAATCCTTGTCACCACCAATTTTTATAAAACTTGTAAAATCATTTTCAAAATTTTCGGTGGCAGGTGACAAGGAGTTAACTAAATTTTGAGCAATGTTTTCAAGATAGCAGTATTGACTAATAATGCAAGAGAGAGTTTTCATCTAGAATAAACCATAAACCAGACTAATCAGAATCAGAAAAATTATCCACATAGAAAAATGTCAGTGGCGTTCCACTTTTTTGGTAAAAAATATCAGAGGACATGTTTGCAGGGACGCCACTGGAGGAGCTATAAAATAACTTTTCTAACTAAAATATGTGGTTTTATATCCTATTATTACATACCAAAATTGAAAATAATAGCTAAAGTTGTTTCTGTGATATTAAAAAGTAACGACGAAGACAAAAATTCAACACCCTGTAGCAAAAAATTTTGGCCGTTGTGGACATATGTTCATATGAACTGTTCTTCCTAAAATGATCTAAGGAATCACACCCTGAAATATTAGCATGTCATTAAGGAACACCCTGTATATGTTGTTTTGAATGATGCTGTGAAATATAGAGACTATGGCAGTCTAAGAGAAAATATCGATTACGTCACAATAGGTAGGGAAATATCTTAATCGAATTGATTCGTTTCATCGTAAAGTCACTGTAAAATAATAAACAATACTTTTATAAACTTCTAATAATGATTAAAGCGACAATTACGAGTTACGAAATAGCTACAATGTATCGTCTCCTATTAAAATAAAATAATGGTAATGCCGCCATCTGTCGGAGAGCAAAGGAACTTAGTGTTCCGTTGTAGATTGCAGTTTTCCTTTCAACGTTTGTTCAAGCTGACACACACAGGGTGGCTCAAACAAAGAAAATTGATCTTAAGAATTATTAATTTTGCCGAATCTTTCCTTTATAGAATAGTAGAAATTTTCTACCTGCCTAATAGCATGATCCTGCAAAGTTCATAGCCTAACATTTTATAAACAAGACAGTCGCTCCCTTACACCCCTTCGGAAGGATTATATACCACCTATGCAACTCCCGCCTAAGATTACATAACTTTACAACTAGAAGATAGAACGAGAGGTAGGTCACTAGACAATACACGTAGCCTTAATATATCATTTACGTGACTTATCAAATGTGATAAAGATATTTTTTCATTAACAACTTCTATTGAATAAAGGTATAGAAATCCCTTTCTTTAACAATTAAAAAATAATTATTTAGTATTTAAAGCATTTTTACATTTCTACCGCCTATGTCCCATAAATGAGATGTCGACTTTACCCCGAGTTTTCGTTTTTATGCTGTCCCAATTGAGATCATGTATAGTGTGAACCTAAAGAAACGCACAAAATTTATATATTTGGTATGTGTAATTTTTCAAAAAAATCCTCTGACAGGTCGATTTTAATTTTGTAAATGCTACATTTTGCCACTATACCAAAATTTTTGACATCATTGCTTTTTGACTTACGACACCATTATAAATTTTTTGTTAATGGAAACACACATTCTTGTTTACTTTTTGGTGGTATACTCCTTTAGCTTTCTGGTGATATAAAAAAATTATATTACCTGGGGCATTCTTTTGGAAAAATAACATTTTGATTGATTGATTTGCCAGAGCGTATGGTGGGCATTGCTGCCAATTCCGGGTATCCATGAAGATTCGTTCCAACATGCAGCTTGGTCATCCGTCGAACACGCCGAACGGACGCGACGGCCAAACCGCGTGCCGGAACCAAATCTCGCATGTTTTGTATACCGCCGGACCAGCTGCATTCGCCGGGTTGGACATTGGACATGCTTGTTGTCAGCAGCGAGAGTCGCATGACGCACGGGGTGGGAATATAGGATGCGAAGTGTAGCTGTTTGAGAGATGCTTCTTTTAACAAAATAATAAATAACAAAAAAGTTTACATAGGATGGGAAAGATGCCCTGTTTATGAGGACATCAGTGTACCACAATGTTTCAACTGTTGTGGCTTTTACCATAAAAATATTAATTGCAAAAACAAAATTGTCTGTGCATTTTGTGGAGGCGAACATAGTAAAAATGAATGTCAAAGGCGGATCAAAAAATGCAGCAACTGTGAAGACGCAAATCAAAAATATAAAACTGAATACCCCATACATCACGAAGCTGACAGTAAAGAATGCCCATCATATAAGTACCATCTACAAATTCTAAAAAATAAGATAGATTACGGTCATCAGATACATGGTTAGACAACAAGAAGAAGAGGTGCTAAATAGACTGGATTCAGAAAGAAAAGGTGAATTAATTGGTGCTAGTGAATTAGTGAGCAAAATAAACACAAGCGAAAAACTTCTAAACATCCTGCATGTAAATATAAGAAGTGTGCGTAAAAATTTTGATGAATTGTTAGTTCTTCTCGAATCTTTCAAGCTTTACTTCTGCGACATCATTATACTAAGTGAAAGCTGGCAGATTGAATCTATAACACAATTCAATATTCCAGGGTACACGACGTATTATAATAACGGAGATATAAACAAATGTGATGGAGTACTTTTACTGGCAAAATCAGACCTAAATGCAAATGTCACAACATACAAACTAAATATCACCGGTATAAATGTAAGTAGAGTAACCTTAGAAATAAATAATATCACAATTGGGCTAACAGCACTATATAGACCACCATCTACTGTAGTACAATTATTTATAGAGGACTTTGATAATATTCTAAATAACAACCTTGATAAAAACATTGAAATAATTGCCGGTGACATGAATATTGATATACTAAACATAAACAATCCTATAGTAAATAACTATTTAGAAACCTTAGCTTTACACGGTCTTCAACCTTATATTAATTCTGCTACTAGAGTAACGAAGGATTCATCGTCGTCTATTGACCATATCTTTGTCAAGAAAAATTTGAATTTAAAAAACTTTAATTATGAGTCATTTGTGAGACAATACGATATCACAGATCACTACCCCATTATGATAAATATAGCTCAGAGAAACTCAAATAGCACGGAAACCCCAGCAGTCTTGAATAAAATAATAAAAACTAACCTCAGCAGACTACAGGAAATAGTCAAGGAAACAAAATGGGTAAATGTATTAAATGAAAATAATCCGGAACTAGCTGCAGAAAAATTCATAAAAGAATTGCGAGAAATAATAGAGAAATCAAGTACCTTAATATTTACAAAACAAAAACAGTATAAAAAAATAAAACCATGGATAAGTAATGGAATAATTATTTCTATAAAACATCGTGACAAATTGAAAAAGAAACTATTAAAAGACTTTACCACTAACAAAGAAGCTGAATACAGGGCTTATCGAAATAATAAAAAAAAAATAATCAATAACGCAAAAAATAATTACTACCAAAATAAAATAAATGAAAATTCGAACGATATGAAAAAAATGTATCAACTTATCTCTGAGGCAACAAATGAGAGCAAAAAAAGCGGCAACAATAATCTTCATATTCTTGATAACACCAGCAATAATTTCAATAGTGACAAAGACATGGCCAACTTCTGTAACAACTATTTTTCAAGTATAGGTTTGGAGATGTTAAATAAAATCCCACAATGCCATAACCGAATAAATACACACCTCAGTATAAATAAATCAATATTCTTAAAACCAGTAGATAATAATGAATTAATTAGACAAACAAGCAGCTTAAAAAACAACAGTTCTCCTGGATCAGATGGAATTACCGCGAATATCTTAAAAACCATACACTTATACATTATCTCCCCATTAAAACATATACTAAATTTAGTCTTTAAAACCGGGATAGTTCCTAGTCAATTTAAAGTATCCACTATAACCCCTATTTATAAATCTGGCAATCCCAAAATAATTAGCAATTATCGTCCAATAAGCCTAATTAATAATATCGCGAAAGTATTCGAAAAATGTCTTAAGGAAAGACTATTTAATTTCCTAAAGAGCAATAAATTACTCTCTCCCAACCAATTTGGGTTCACAGAGGGATTAAGCACTGACGACGCAATGTATGAAGTAATAAAGGAGGTAACAGATAACCTAGACAAAAGTAAAAAATGTATAGCTGTATTTTTAGATTTAGCCAAGGCTTTTGATACGGTACCTCACGAGAAACTTATTAATGTGCTGGAAAGCTATGGAGTTAGAGGCATTGTGCTAAAAGTCTTTAAATCCTACTTAACAAACAGAACACAGTGTGTAAAAATTAGGAACACATTAAGTGAACCAAAAAAATGTACAGATTGGTGTGCCGCAGGGTACAGTATTAGGACCAATACTCTTCAATGTATATATTACTTCCTTAACCAACATAAACATTAATGGTAAAGTCATTTCTTATGCAGATGATACTGCACTAATTTTCAGTTGAACTTCCTGGGAGGACACAAGGGAGCGAGTAAAAATAGGGGTCAAAAAAGTAAAAGATTGGCTAGATACATATAAGCTTTCATTAAACATAAGTAAAACAAATTATATTGCTTTCTCTATAACAGCCGCAAATCGTCCTGGTTATAACGACATCATAAAAGTAGACAACTTAAATGGTACAATAAAGGAAACCACAAGTACTAAGTACCTTGGTATTGTAATTGACAAAAACCTAAAATGGGACTGTCATGTAACATACTTAACAAAAAGAATTAGGTGTCTTATACACAAATTTTATATTTTAAGACAATTCTTAAGTCAAAACCAATTACTAACAGTATATCAGACATTGGTTGAGTCTCTAATTCGCTACGGCATAATTGTATGGGGTGGTCTCTACAAAAACACTATAAAACCGTTATTGGTAGCTCAAAATACAATACTGAAAATTATACTAAAGAAAAATAGATTATACTCAACAAACCTACTGTACACTGATATAATATGCAATGTTCGTAGCCTATTCATCATTTCAACCTGCTGTTTTGTACACAAGCACGCAAAAGTTAAACACTATATTAATCATTGCTATGTCACACGAAATAGAATAAATCAACACATAATCATACCAATAAATAAAAAAAACATAAACAAAAAGTTCATGAATTATTTAGGACCCAAATTCTATAATCTTCTGCCATTAAATATCAAAATAATAAGCAATATAAATAAATTCAGGAGTGTTTGCAAACAGTATGTCGTACATAATTATAACTCTTTTGCTCAAATTTTGTAAAAAGTTAAAAGACTCCATCACAAATTCTCTCCATTATATAAAAGTCCTCACACGTCGTTTTTCAGTATCCAAATCATAACTTCTATTATACTTCCTGGTCCGTTCCATGTAGAACACCCTGTAGTTGCTTCCGAGTGATCGGTGACACTAAGTTGAAAGATAGCAAAAAAGGGGTTCCTATCTGCCTGTGAGTAGCCCACTTCATTCCGCTTCTTAGTGTTCTCGGTGAAACAAGTGTACAAAAGTGCTGTGAACAAGATGCCGAAACGAAAAGCAAGTGCTCGTCTTTCAAAAATTCGACGCAAAATGCAGAAACTAGAAAAGTTACTGGAAGACGTATCCTCCAGTTCATCAAGTAAGTAGATATATTTATTTACTATACCTACTATATTTACTTTATTAAAAATTAAATTGCCTGAACAATTCATATGCCTGCTATTACATGAACAAAAAACCGTCAACACTAGAAAAGTGTAAAAACTGTCTAAAATAGATTTCTTATCGCAGCATAGCGTAATGAAAATAAGAACGGTTGATTAAGCAAAGGTTTTATGTGTGTGTGTGTTTGAAGTAAGATTTACCTTGGAAATTTCCGTTGTTAAAAAATATGCAGATACAGAGCGATTTATTCTTCATACATTTTTTGAACATAACATATATTGTCTTGATAATAAGGGTGACTTAATCGTCCCGATTGAACATACCCACGAATAATTCTAATTAAAACCTGCATTGATGATAACAAAATTAATAGGGTGACTTACTCGTCACCTTTTGACATTCCAATGCAGAGTAAAGTTTTTTGATGTGGATGAAAATGCATAAATAAGAGACATTTAATCATGTCTTCTTCTGGTTAGCAGATAATACCAATAGTTTTTTAGCTATTGAAGGTGCGCTTAAAAATATAAGGTTACTTATTCGTTTCCTTAGCACACATAGAAATATTTCCTGAAATCAGTTCGATTTTAGAGGATTAAATAAAAATAAAAAGTAAGATTTTTTTTTATTCTTCTAGGCGAGAATGAAACGAGTAGTGCATGTTCTGAGGAAGCGCAAGTTTCTGAGCCCGAAAGCAATCATACCGAAACAAATAAGCCCGAATATTTGGACATGCTAGGCGTCGATCCGACTACTAGTGGTCTCACTGGTATTCCTATTAACACAGATTTAGTTTCCCGCTGGTCAAGTTATTTAAAAAATGGGTTAACTTCTGAGACAAAGGAGGAACTAAAAAATAAATGGGCAATCCCTGACAACTCTCCGGCTCTAAATGCACCCAAAATTAATCCTGAACTTCAGTTACTCTTATCACAGACTGAATTAACAAAGGACGCTGTTCTGGCTCACATTCAAACTGAATTAGGTACAGGATTGGCCGCACTTGGGGTCTCCTTAAATAAAATGTTAGAAAACGAGATGCAAAGCGTTAGGGAAAAAATTCTACCACAAATGGTTGACTCTGCCAAATATTTGACTCAGGCACATTTTCTAATCTCACAACATCGTCGCCATCAGATGTATCCGAAGTTGGATACTTCTATGCAGCAGGTAGCTAAGAAATGCCCAGTTGATAATTTTCTCTTTAGTGCCGATTTTTCGGAACAATGTAAAGCAGCAGCTAATATTAAAAAATCAAGTATGGAATTAAAGGCGACATCAAAACCAGGACCATTTACTAATAAATCTACAAGAACCTATTTAAACAGGGAACGCCCAGTCTCACGGGCCCGCTTCAAGGCTACTCAGGATTGCAATCGGACGCAAAAAATCAGTCACGACAGAAAACAGGCCAGAAGTCAACAATGGAAATCCAGGAAGCAGTCTCAGACAAACAAACACCGCTATTAAAGGTAGAACATACTTACGCAGGACGGCTTAGGAATTTTGTTAATAATTGGAAGGAACTTACTACAGATTCTTACATAATCCAGTGCGTAAGTGGATATTACATTCCTTTTGATAGTACTCCATATCAACGCAAAATTCCTAAGCCAAGAATTTTATTACCTGCAGAAAAATCTGAATATAAGATTGTCATTAATAAACTATTATCAATTAATGCCATACAAAAATGTAAACCTACAATAGGACAGTTTATTTCACCATATTTCTTGGTTTCAAAACCAGACAAAAGTTTTAGGTTTGTTCTCAATCTAAAACAGTTGAATACTTTTGTATCACCTCCACACTTCAAGTTGGAGGATTTCAGATCAGTAAAAAATATTATCTGTAAAGATTCGTATATGGCATCCATAGACTTAAAAGATGCATATTTTGTAGTGCCTGTAGTTAAAAAACATCAAAAATATCTAAGATTTATTTTTGAGGGTAACATATACGAATTTGTATGTACCGCTCCGTACCTGTTTACGAAAATTTTAAAACCCGCTTTAAAACATCTAAGATCAATGGGTTTTCTCTCAATAAATTATCTTGATGATTTTTTACTCTTGGGAGATACCAAAAACGCTTGTAGTAAAAATGTAAGGATGACTGTCTCTCTTTTACAATCATTAGGTTTTATAATCAATTGTAACAAAAGCATATTAACTCCGAGCAGAAAACGAAACTTTCTGGGCTTTCTCTTTAATAGTCACACTTTAACCATGACTATTCCTCATGATAAAATTAAACGAATTACACAAACGTTAAATTCTTTCCTTACAATTAAAAAATGCAGGATTAGAAAATTTGCTAAAATTATAGGTCATTTAGTATCCCTTTTTCCAGCTGTACGCTACGGTTGGTTATACACAAAACGTTTGGAGAGACATAAATACTTAGCGTTAAAAAACAGCGGGGGGGAGTATAATGGTCCAATTCGGATAAATAGCGAGATCCGTGAGGATATTTCTTGGTGGTTGTCTGTTTTACCTATAGCCAGCGAAACCTTGAGGCCACAAATCTATGAATTCGAAATTTACTCAGAATCAGCCCGAACGGGGTGGGGTATATACTGTAAGGGAGAAAAGGCCCATGGGTTTTGGAGCAAACAGAAATTGAATTATCATATTAATTATCTCGAGTTGTTAGCTGTTTTCATTGGATTGAAATGTTTCGCAGATTCGGTAAAGAGTTGTTCAATTTTGTTAAAGATTGATAACACTACCGCCATCTCATACATAAATCGGATGGGGGGTGTAAAATACAAAAAATTAGCAAAATTATCTCGAGAGATATGGCAGTGGTGCGAGGCAAGAAACATTTGGGTGTTTGCAAGTTACATTGAATCAGGACATAACGTTGAAGCTGATACCGAATCTAGATCGAAACATATAGAAACGGAATATAGTTTGAGCGATTTTGCATTTCAACAAATAAAGTTAAAATTTGGAAATCCAGATATAGACCTATTTGCTTCAAAACAAAACGCTAAATGCCCCAGGTATATATCATGGAAGAGAGACCCTGATTCACTCATAGTTGACGCATTTACTACGAGTTGGTCAGATTTTTATTTCTATGCTTTCCCCCCCTTTCCTCTCATTGCAAAAATATTAAATAAAATTATAACAGAAAAATCGGAAGGCGTGTTAGTGGTCCCCCAAGTAACACAAGTCGTCCTCTTATTACGCTTAAAGCTTTATAAATAATACATTATGGCAACTTATACAGAAAATTAGTTATATTGAAGCTTTATTCAGCACTAAACTGCTTATAAAGTAACTCGGCGGGATAAGATTGCTGATAAAATGCTTTCACAGCATAAATATAAATCTTCTTTATTAAAGCATCTTATATAGTTTTTTTTAATTTATAAAGGCTTAGTAAGGTCTATTATACAGACACACACCATGTATATTTATAACAGATGCATAAACCTCTATATAACATGTATACATCTGTTTTACAGTTTGGCAATTTCTCTATAATGACTTTATAACATTGAAATTTAAAGGTTTTTAAAGCAAAAATTTGCAACAATGTAGTTGTGTAATCCAAATGCCATTTACGTCAGCCCTAATATAGATTATGTATAAATGCATTTTACGTGTAGTAGGAATATTTTATAAAGCGCTTATTCAATTGAAATTCTGCTTTGGAGCTATCTATGTAGTTACAATCTTCCGTCTTTATAGAACTCTTATACAGCTAAACTTACTCCGCTTTATAACCTTTAAAAAATCGCTTATAGTTTCATTGAAACTCCGTACATTTTTCATGTGCTGTTTGTTGTTAAGTGTTACATTACAATATGCATAAGTATTGGAGAAAGACAAAGCGAAGTGGTTATTTCAGGAGGAAAGTTAAATTAACACTTAAGCTGCCTTAAGCTAGAGTACTAGCTCTCAGCTGCGGCATATGGGAATGTCACAAGGAATGGTTGTTGTGTACTTGTATGTTGTGTGCTTATGTTCTGGGTGAGTGATGGAATTATATGGCTAACTCCGCCAGGGCGGTAAAATAAATAAGATCTTAAAAAAACACAAGAAACAAACGTCGTAATGGAATGCTTGCCACAAATGTATGGAAATGAAACTTAATGCCTGGTTGATCGATGCTTGGTTAAGTATTTTCTTTCAGCTTACTGGACCCTATGCCTCGACAGCTCAATTTTATTTGATATAATGTACCTAATACCATTGGTGATATTTTTGTATATACAATGTTAGTGCTAATAAAAGTGATAATTCTCCAATGTCATTTGATTTGCTTTCGAGTTTTTCTTGTTACGTAGCAAAAAATTTTATGCAATCATTTTATCATTACAAACTACAAAAATCTACCAAAATCAATAAAAATATAGGTCTGAAATTGAAATAAAAGTAATAAAATCATATCCCTCAAAATCAAAATGATGAATTCAATTATTACATAAAATGTGGATTTTCTTAAAATAAAGTTCACCTTTTTCTGGATATGCCACTGATTACGAGAGAGCTCGATGAAGGTTTCATTGGAATATCTTATAATCCTCGAAAAATGCTATTATATCACCTCTAGACAGCCAAAGGGCTGTTTTAAGAATTTATAACAGCTTCTGTAGTGACCTTCTTTCGATACTTATTGGGAACCATATTGTACTTTCTAAAAGTATATATGACAGGGCGGCCATTGTTACCGGTTCTAGGTATAATTAACTTTTTATCACTTGAAAAGGAAAATTGTACAAAATATTTACAGCAATCACTAATAGGGTGTTCAATATACGTGGCTCATCATTTTAAAACAATTCCGCAGAAAAAAAATTTAAAATATTGTTTTTTAATAATTTTCAACATTAACAAATTCAAGGAATTTTGGAGGCGCGTCTATTTATGTCAAAGTAAAATAGCATATTTCAACAGAAAAATTTTCTTCGCATGACAAATTTAGTTTTCTACGAATGACAGCATACACTAATTCGCAGGCAATATTCATTCAGCTTCCTAATAAGTTGCCATAACAATTTGCGTCATCATCCCAGAAGAATATATCAACTATAATGTATGTGTGTGTGTGAAGCTGCTAAAGACACTGTAATATCGATGCTTTATAATTGCAAACAGTAACTCACATTTAGAGTAATTTTTACTGCATAGAAACTTATTTGCAGCAATTATATAACAACTTCTTAGCAGTCATATAACATGGTTTATAATAGCTGGTAAGTCGAAACAAAGAGGTTGCTGTAATGTTACTTTAAGTATCTATATACCTTTTACAGAGTTTACCGAGGCTGTATAAATTGCGCCTATTTTGGGTATATAGATACCTTATTAATACTGGACTATTGTTGTTAACTCTTAATTATAAAGTATTAAGCTTTATAAAAAGGTGGAGTAGATATTCATAGCGTTTTTAAAAAGCAATCTGTGCTACTTGGGTCACTGGGAGACACAACCGTGGTATCCTATTTTCAAAAAATTACAAATAGCAGACCCAGTCTATTTTCAACCTAAAAAAGAACTTTTGTTGTCTCCTTTTAGGACCAGTCATCCACTATGGCCCCGTCTTACTCTGGTTGCCGCGAAATTATCGGGGAGGCATTTTCAAGACGGAACGCCTCCCACGAAGCCACATCAATTTTAATTTCATCGCTGAGTAAAAACACTATTACCCAATATAACTCAGCATATAAAAAATGGTGGTGTTTTTGCAATAAAAGTAAAATTTGTTTATATAGGCCATCCGTAACTAACATTTTACATTTTCTAAATTTTGAGTTCAAAAATGGTGCTAGTTACGCAACATTAAATTCATTTAGATCGGCGATAAATTTAATTCTCACGACACCAACCGACGACGACAAATTAATAAACAGATTTTTAAAGGGCATTTTCCGACTTCGTCCTACTTTTCCCAAATATAAAGCGACCTGGGACCCCTACCCAGTCCTACAACATCTATCAAAATTATTTCCATTAGATAGTTTATCGTTAGAACAGCTTAATTTTAAATTAGCTACCTTATTAGCCCTTTCAACCGCACACCGCACCGATTACAGACGCTACAAAAAATGGTTGAAATTCTATTTTTCGAAATGTTAAAAACGTCCGCACCATCCTTACAACAACCTAAACTGGTATTAAATTATTTTCGTGACAAGCCTGAACTGTGCGTAGCTTCTACTTTATTTTTTTACTTAAAAAGAACAGAATCAATCAGAGCATCAGAGGTAACACAGAAAATCTTTTTATTACTCATAAAAAGCCACACCATGCAGCAAGTGTACAGACATTATCAAGGTGGATTAAAACAGTTTTAAAAAATAGTGGAATTGACACCACGGTTTTTTCGGCGTACACCACGCGCCATGCTTCTTCATCAGCAGCCTTAAGAGCCGGCGTTAGCATTGAGACTATACGCGCAACAGCCGGATGGTCAAATGAATCAAGTACATTTTATAAATTCTACAATAGACCTATTGTGAATCAAACTGTGTTTGCTAACGCAGTATTGAATACTTAGTTCTTACATATTATTTAAAATAATGTTATACTTACTATTATCTAGGAGATTTAATTAGTTTTGTATTAGTAGAATTACAATAAACTTTTTCTGAATTATTGTAGATCACTTACAAACTTTAAACAACTACAGGGTGTTCTACATGGAACGGACCAGGAAGTATAATTTGAGATTAAACGACTTACCTGTAAGGAAGTTCAATCGTAATTATACGACTGGTCCGTTCCATGTAGAACACACCCACCCCTTCATGTTTATTATATCATGCCCGTACCCATGATCTACATTAATTCCTGTCGATCACACACGACGCGGAATGAAGTGGGCTACTCACAGGCAGATAGGAACCCCTTTTTTGCTATCTTTCAACTTAGTGTCACCGATCACTCGGAAGCAACTACAGGGTGTTCTACATGGAACGGACCAGTCGTATAATTACGATTGAACTTCCTTACAGGTAAGTCGTTTAATCTCAAATTATACCTCTGTATTACTCTATTAAACAGGTCAAACATATGGTACATACGGGCAGTTATAGCCACATAACTGCCTAGGTACCTAAAATTGTTTATTATCATTTATCTTTATCGGTATACGACTACTCTACGAAGACTTTGGAGCATCACGTATGTGCATGCCTTCACATGTTTCTCATCCTAAAATGACATATTTGTAATACTGATGTGTGTATAAGTATGTATTCTTACCATAAATACGTAGGTTAAATTAGTATGTAGGTATATACTTATTTCTCTTTACTTCCGCATCTATGATGTACCTAGTTACGTTAAATATGTATTATATCGATTATTATTATTCATAATGTAATGTATCCTATGATTAGAAATAAATGAAATGAAATGAAAAAATGAAATGAAAAGTTTTCATGCTTCTATTAAGTTTCCATTTGTGACAATCGGCTGGGGTGTGGTGCAGTTGTTTGCGAGATGGTTCTTTTCAGTGTCCATGCTTCTTTTAAGTTTCCATCTATCGTCAGCTCTTTATTTTTCTTCTAAGTTTTCTGCTTCTTGTGTCTCTGAATCCGGCAGCTTTTATTTTTTGTTTTATTTTTGTATTATTCCCCCCCTTTTCCCTTTCTTTTTTTTATTTATTAACCGCTCCACAAGTAAATATCCATCTACGGTGGAGTTGCTGGGAAGGGCCCTATCTCGCGGTAACAATTTTTTTTGCGCGTTATGAGAAAAGAGGTCCGAAGGGATATTTTGCTCACCCTGAATGTCGTTTCCTTGAAACAATCAGTTTCAATTTTGGGCAGTTTTTTCATTTCATCACCTATATATTATGTTTATTACCTATATATTATGTTTAATATCTTTTCAATTTTGATCTCCAATTCTTGTTTAAAATTTAATAAAGAAATAAATAAGCCAATGCTAATGCTATATAAACAAAAACTTATCTGTTTCATTCATACATCTGGCGTTGCTTATTTTATGTCACCCACTTCAAGAAGGGATGAATCTAGGTATATATTTTACAGTCAAGTATTCAAGCAGTACATTTTTCTCGCGCTGTTTATATACATACACTATTCTGTGTGCCTTTATTCAACCAAAATAATTTAATCAAATATCAACTATATGAAATAGCCCTCTCGCGGTAATTTAAATCAATCAGTGCAGAATTGTTCACGCTTCAACTCAGTACAATTTCGGCGTTTTGTTGCCGGTTTATCCGGATTTATCTCGATATCCCGTAAGAGCCACGAAACATGCGTCTTTCACCGAACTCGACACATTTTGAATTCTTGGAAAATGTAAATATAGCTACCTTTCGCAAATTCACGAGTAATGTTCCACTTTCTTATGGACTGATAAATCTTGTTGTCTACATTTTTGTTTTAACTAGCATGAAAACATGTGACACAAGAACAAAACGAAGAAAATAATTAAAAAACAATCACCTTAACAACAGAGAGATACAGGCCTTTTTGTGTAAAGTATCGATAACTTTTTTATTCCTGGCACGTGTGGAACCTCAATTTTGTGACACTTCTGAGACAGTGTAAAACAATGCCACGATTAAGTGAAAGATAACGCGTAGAACTTTTGATGATTGGATATGGTGATAGGCTGAGAACTCATCAGGAAGCATGTGATGTTTTCAATGTCAAGTATTCCGAAAAGCAAATTTCTAGATCCACTGTAAGTAGATTGGTGGCTAGATATGATGAATCTGGCAGTGTAGCTGACCTCCCTCGATCTGGTCGCCCTAGTACAAGCAAAATATTGTTTAAAACTCTTGTTAATTGTGTTCAAAATGCCGCAAATTTATACTAGAGATGAAAAAGTGGACATGTTAATTATTTACGGGGAAAGTAAAAAAAATACAATTGCAGCTATGGACCTTTATGGCCGACGATATCCTGATAGGCAATGTCCAGCGAAAAATGATTTTAAACGTGTTGAAAACCAATTCCGAAGAGAGCCCAACAAAACTTCATTATTGACGAAGGAACGGAAATTAATGTTTTGGCTCGAATAGAAGTTGATAAGACTTTTTCTTTAAGGCAAGTTGGGTTTGAATTTAACATCAGTCACCAAACACTAAGCCGAATTTTGCACAAATACCACTATAAATCTTTTAAATACCAATTGCACCAGCATTTGTACGAAAGTGATTACGAACGTAGGATAGAATATTTCAACTGGATTTTGTATAATAACGTGCAGCCAAATAATGATTTTCTGGAACTTTATTTTCGGACGATTCAAGGGATTTGGGATTATTTAACCGATAAAATACAAAATATTGGTCACAAGAAAATCAAAATTTATTACGGGACGGTAACTTTCAAGTGCGGTTTGGTTTCAATGTTTGGCTTAGAATAATCGGTAGTAGAATCATTGGTCCAATAATATTTGAAGGACCTCTGACTGATGCCAGATACTTGAGATTCCTGGAAAATGAGATTGAGGACATTATAGATGAGTTACCTTTAGATTTAGGACAGGGAATGTATTTTCAACAAGATGTCGTCTATGCCCATAATTCAAGGATAGCAATTGATTACCTTCAACGGAGATTCGGAGAAAACGTAATTTCGACGAATGGTCCTGTGAGGTGGCCTCCAAGGTCACATGATTTAACGCCCTTTGATTTTTTGTTTGGGGTCATTTAAAAAATATTGTCTATGCAACCGCCGTTACAACCCGCTAAGACCTGGAGCTACGAGTAAGACGAGCAGTTAATAGCATAACGGCCCAGCAATGAGGAAAATGCATAATTTTTTTAAACATCACAGATGAATAGATCACTAAAAAATATTGTTTTTCCAGTATTTTATTCTTGTTTTATGTTCTAATTAAACGTTAAAAAAATTATTTACTGCAGATGTCAATTGAACTACGTTTAAATGGAGACGTTTCCGCGCTACTTCTATGTGACGTCATCGGGCACATCGCACCGACGGAAAACGTATTGTGATTGCGAATGTGTACATATTCTTTATGTTGTGTTATGGAAAATACAAAGAAAAGTAGCTATAAACATTGTATTGTGCCCAAATGTACAAATACTACAATAAAAAGTCCAGAAAAGTTATTTTTTAATGTGCCTAGACGCGATAAAGTTAGGAAGAGATGGTGCAGACCTATGAGACGCGATGACCGAAATGTAGAATTATCGTCATCCTCAAGATTATATTGCTGCCAGGATCATTTTGATGTACATTTACCCATTAAAACTAATTATTTTATAATAATATTATGAAAATATGTACCTACCTAACCCTAATATTATTGTGATAATTTGTTTACATATCATGGTGAATTTGGTCACTTTCCTATTTATAGGAATACAAAAGTTTACTAACTTCTGTTAATAGGAACCTTGAATTAAAATGTATAAATGTATAAGAACGGTGGGAATAATGTAACTTCTCGACATTCTACATATCCAGTTATATATTTTTATATACCTATGTATGTCAACAGTTATTTTTACTATTAATGTACCTACCTACCTAAAAGTACGTACTTAGTAAGTGACGGGAGGTATTTATTATATAAAAAAGTAAAGCATTCTAAGATGAAAAATATTAATTAATATAACTTTAAAACATTGCCTTGTTTACCTATTTTGAGGTTAGGTACATAAATAATTTGTTATATTTAACTACAGTAAAAGGATAAAAATGGGCACAATTGAATTAATGTTTAGAATAATGAATGACACATACCTTGTTGCTTTAGTACTCCAATTTCTGCACTAATAAAATCAGTATTAGTAGCAAAAAAGTTTATCATAAACACATCAACAACGGGCAAATTGTCACTCTGGCCCCGTAAAAACCCACTGTCCGTCATTTTTACCACTTAATAATTAAAATAAATAAATAAATGAATGATTTCTTTTATGAAAATATCAATACGCATTTACAAAACACAAAACAATTTATGATTTAACTCGTTGGCAGATAGACGACCATTAGATATTATGCCGAATGACGTCAGACCAATAGCGTGGTATTTTCAGTCACGTGGATGTTACCATAAAATTTTGAATTTCAAAGTCGTTTATTTAGGCTACACATTTTTTTTATACCTTTTCTTCATAACTTTCTCAACTTATATAACATATATAACGAAAAAATAATACATTATTGCATTTATAAAATTCATGCATGTTGCTCATTGGCGAACGTTCTTCAAGAAACAGCTATGCGAGTTCAGAACTGCATTGACGTTAACGGACAGCATTTTGAACAACTGCTGTAATGTTTTGTATTAATTTTTTGTATTACAAAACCACCTTATGTGTAACAAGGTAGTTAAAATAAAATTGTATTTTCTTATTTTCTTTTAGCTGTATTAATTTTGTTTCTATTTATCGCACATTTTAATACGACATATGAATAAATTCCTTATTAATAGTACTAATAATTGGTACCACGGTACCGATATGGTTCCAAATGAAAAAATTGAGTTTTGCCCCAAAAACAATTTTTGTGAATTTTATTTGCTCATAAATCACGTAATTTAGTTTTTTAACGGGGTTTCGATTTTTGTACCATTACACGGGTCATTTAGAATAAATCGGAACGGCGAAGCCGGAAGTGAAAAAAAAATCAATTGTATGTCAAAAAGTGCCGCTTATTATGTATGTAGTATATCCTTAATTTCAATCAATTATCTTCAAAACTAAAGGAGTGATCTTGTTACACCCGGCATGTTCCTAAAATATTTTTGTTCCAGATTCTTGAGTGTTGAATAGTATTTATACAATTGTTGCTTATTACATTACCCTAAAAAGACTTTAAAAATTGGAATACGATAGATCGCCGGTTTTTTGAAAAATTAAAGAATAATTATTATCATTGTTATTAGCATTTATTGACTGAGTAATTCGTACAGTTTTTCCAAAACATGAATTCTCTCACTAATCCAAGTCAAATTATCTCAATTTTTTTCGCAAATCTCATCAACATATTGGCAGCAAATATACATAGATTCTGAACAAATATGCTATATCCTAACCACTGGTAGCTCGTCGGCGTCAAGATAAAGTCGTTAATTAATATAAAGCATGCACTTATTAGGGATCCAAAACTGATCATTAGAAAGAAGAACATGTACAACTTTGCCCTCATCGGTGTACAGCAAGTAGTGTTATCGGTGTAAAAATAGGTTTGATAGAGGAATTCTGCAGGCAATATGTTGATAAATATCTGTAAATGGAAAAGAGTTAGTAGGGTGTTCACTAACTTTTTAATATCAATAATAGGTACAGGCATACATAATTTCCGTTGTTTGCCCCACCACGTCACAATTTTTTTCTATCCTCAAAAGACAGTTAGAAAAATGCAAAAATTGCATACATCAACATCTTGCACCGACTCACATGAAAATGAGGTGAAACAGAGTCTCATGTTGGGGCTTATAGGCGAGTCTGCCTGGGATTTTTCCCAAAAAGTTTCTATACCTTTTGAGTTAGCCCCGGATTGTTATATAGGAAAAATTCCGATGAACAAGATTTTCTTATAAAAAATTTTCCTAAGCCGCGAGCCTCGTGGTCAAATAATTGTTTAAATACATTTTTTTTCGTTTTTATTTAATAAAATGAAAACGGTTAGACGGATCTGAAAGAATCTTGATTCAATCGAAGGATATTTTCAATACGCGTCGTTTGGCGCCAGGCACAACTCATTTTGTGAACCCATTCATTTGTTATAGCCAAAATAAATTTCTTAATTAACAAATTGATTACTCCGAAACTAATGAGATCAGGATTTTTTTTTTCAAGAAACGTGCCTTTCATACCAAAGAATATACCATTTTTTTTTGGTCCGATATCTTCAATACTTTTTGATTATTTAAACAATTTGCATAATTTGTTAATTAGCAAATAACTTTTTTTTCGAAAGTTTGGTCGACTTCAAACCAACTTTAAACCATAAATATTGATGTCGGACATAACCCCCATAGAAGTCTGCACGAACGCAACTTTTTGCTTTTGTCTATTTAAAGTTTAAATTAATTTTGCAAATTAACAAATGGAATCTCTCGGCTCTGGGTAAGCGTATCGAAATGGGGTTTTGTGCATATGAAAGTGCCTGGAAAATTGCAAATTTTGAGACAAGAATGAACTTGATCGGAAAACCGGAACAGGAAATAAAAGTGATATTGCGTGAGAGGCTCTAATTTGTTTATAAACAACTTTTTGGACACCAGGTTCGGTGCAAATGAAAGCTAACAAGTTTTTCCATTTACCACAAAAGTTCTACAAAAAATATTCAATCCCTGAAGAGTTATACACGTTTTTGAACCTTAAAAAAATCTCTCCCGCAACGTGAGAATAATAAGATTTGAGGGGCAATGGGGTGGCGGGTTCGATCCTCGTTGAGGGCAAATTCCTTTTTCGTCAAATTTGCTTTTCTTTCATGTAATCAAGTATTTTCTATGATAATAAATGTTTTTACTTTCTGAGAAATTTTTAAGAACGTCGTAAATAATTTTTTTTGGCAATTTTCATTAAATATATGGCTATCTTGCAACAAAAATATGACTGTTCTTGTCCAATGAAGGTTTGTCGATACTTTTTGTTTTTTTAACTACTTTCTGTGAAAGAGAAGGCTTGTTTTACTTTATTTGAAGGAAGTGCCTGTCGAAAAAAGACCAAAAATAAAATAATAATGCCATTAAAATAGTTAAATCTTTTGATTATTTCTCATTTACAAATAACAAGGTGTGTGTTTTTTTCATGAGACGTGAACTTTTTTTCATAATAGGAAAAAAGTGAAAAATAAATTTGTTTCCTCTTTATTTTCAGTCTTTTTTCGACAGATATCCCCCTCAAATAAAGTAAAACAAGCCTTCCCTTTCACAAAAAGTAGTAAAAAGAAAACAAAAACTACCGATATACACTCGTTGGACAAGAACAATCATATGTTTGTTGCAAGATAGCCATTTATTTAATGAAAATTGCAAAAAAAATATTTACGTTTTTAAAAATTTCTCAGAAAGTAAAAAAAGCAAATTTGACGAAAAAAAAAATTGCCCACAACGAGGATCGAACCCGACACCCCATTGCGCGTCAAATCTTACTATTTTCACGTTGCGGGAGAGATTTCTTAAGGGTCAAGAACGCGTATAACTCTTCAGGGATTGGAAGAAAAATAAAAGTCTGTAGTGAGTACACGTACCTAGGAGCCATTATGCCCATGGAGGAGATAGCCGAAGAGATAAAAACAGCAAAATAATACAGGCAAACAGGCTATTCACAAGCTATACTTCATTTGGTGGTTAGAACAAATAAAGAAGTCGACAAAAAAATAATTTATAAAAGCGTTGTTCAAAACATCCTATGGATCAGAAACGTGGAAAAAAAAAAGGAAAGGCTGCCTGCGGCGGAAATGGACGCGTTGAGAAGAAGCTGTAGTAGAACATATAAGAATCACTGAAATAAGAGAAACAATGAACAGGGAGACGTTATGGATGAGATAGAGAAGAAAATACTGCTGTGGAATGGACATTTAAGACGTATGGTGCCAGATAGGTAGCCTCAATGAGTGTGGCAGTGGCAGTGGTATCCTCCAGAAAGAAGGAAAAAAGCTAGATTTTTAATTTCTTCCTGAAAACAACGTAATATGAAAAAGAGCAAATCTCGATTACTAATGAAAATACATCTAACGAAATTATTTCATCCATCTAGCCTGTATGCAAAGGGGTAATATTAACTAGCCCTCTTATAATTTTGTAAATATCTTTATGTCTGCTATTCTTTCTTCCAATAAAAAAAAAAGAACTAAACAATATGTTTCGTTTAGAAACTTTTTTACCTTTTGAAAAAATTTCATATCGACCGTTTTTGAGATAAAAAAAAACTAAATTACATCTCCCTAAGTGATCAATCAAAAGCGACGAGGACGAGCACTTATATTAGTCAAAACTCTACCTAGGCTGATGTCAAATTATTATTTGACAGTATTATGTACCGATATGATCATTTGGTGCTTATAAGTTATTTTCGGATACAAATTGGGTTGGGGTGTAGCTGGACAGGAAAGGCTTATTTTGAAAAATGTTGTATGAAGAACCCATCTTCATTTTCGTAGTTACATTTTTGAACGTTATTACGGGACACCCTGCATAAGTAAGTTGCAATGAATCCACCTGAGAGTGGAAACATTCGTTCACCGTTGCGACCTTTAATACATAAAAAGTATTGAATGCTTATGTAAATATTTACTTACCACGTACCAATGCAATAGTGCTAAATACACCTGGAAGGCTGTAAGCTGTCTGAGCGTGGTCGATTCCTTCAGGCTGGGCATTTGCGTCTATGAAGACCCACCAACCAGAGAAAAATAAGATACCTGCAGCGCACGCGACAAGTTGGTTACGTTGGAGAATAGTTATACCCCAGCAATTGTTAGTTTCATACATTTTTGAGAAAAAATACAAAATTAATTTTATTACCTGTCAGTGTCAATTTGGAAATACAAGTAAACTTAAGCCGGCTATGGCATTTTGTCACTGTGACATTATTTCATTACCAGGAACTAGATAGTTAGTTCTGTGACCAAAGCATTGAGTTAGCAGGTAGGGAGAAGACATCCTATACAAATTTCCTATACAGAAACCGCATCAGTGGGCGTGGCTAAATGTAGTAACAATACTGTGGTTTTGCCAGACCCGGACTAATTAAAATAATAAGAACTTTGTACCCCCGACGAGATGGTCCATCTGAATAACGTAAATAAATGTTCAATGCAAGAGTTTTAACAGTTTTTATTTACCTTGTTATATAAAATGTGCAATGTTATCCTAAAATAAACCATTTGTTTCTATTCTACAAAATATATAATCTGAGTACATATATCAAAAAAACATGTAATTAGCTTTTTTTTAATACGGCCCTGTTTGTTGTTTACACTACCTATGAAATGTTATTCCCGTTAATTTCTTCTTGTCAACGCCATTTCTAGAAGAGCAACTTCTTTTAGCACACGACACCATAGTCCTTTTAATGTTTATTGTCTAAAATTTAACAAACTGTCAGTAAAAATCACAATAAATCGCACGGAAAACAAACTGTCACTATTTGACGGAAAAGTAGTAACAAGATGGCGAAATGATGCCGTTTTGATCACGTGACAACTTCTCCCTACCTTCTAACTCAATGGACCAAAGTCATGCATATATATCAAACATAGAGATATGTCATTAGTTCTTTTTTTTTAAGAATTTAGCCCACGGAAATTAGCATTCGACCTAGAGAAAATTAGTAAAAATCTAAATTTTTGAGGTATCCCAAAACCAAATCCACAAAAATCACAAAAATCCCAGCATGGCTACCCAAGATTTTGAAGGCAAAAGTTTCTTGCAAATATCTCGCGTTCTATGCATCGTATGCCCATGATGTCAAAGTGAAAGTTATAGAGAATTAAAATATCTATAAGTTGCCTTTTTTGTATTTTTTCCCGAACCTACCACAACGTTTCGAGATATTCAAGGTCAAACTTTCAAAAACATGGTTTTTCGCGATTTTCTCATGTCAAAATAATTCAGAGAGCAATACAGTTATCATGAAAGTTGTAGAGAATTCAATTATCCACAAGATTGGTATTTTGCATTTTTTCCCAAAACCTCGCCATTTTCCAAGTATTCAAGGTCGAGTTGTATTGAAACATATTCTTTATAGGATTTTGCAAACAGCAGAAAAAATAACTATCTATAACTAAAAGAAAAACTATGTGTAAAAGTATTCTGGTTATGCTAGCAAATTAAAATCCTGAAATGAATTTGTCTAATTTCTTATTTGACAGTTCTCATTCTAACACTAGTATCCTCACGGTCCCCTACGGCCATGCAGATTAAACTAGAATCTACATAACCCCCTACGATTATGAAGATTCAGTTAAAAATGAGAACAAAGGCCTAAAATGAATTTATTTATCTACCTTGTCTCAAAAATTTTTCATTCTAATGGATTACATTTCATGCAAAACCAAGACAATTTCTATGGATAAGTGTGAAATAATTATATTTGACATTGACTGATAAAAACAACCTCACCTATCTATTAGCTAACTAGTATTGGAGCCTATATACTATATGCATGTTTAAAAATGAATTCTTATTTGTTTGTTTATAATTGTATGTATGTATGTTTGCAAAATCCTATAAAGAATGTGTTTCACACATTCTTTATAGGATTTTGCAAACAGCAGGAAAAATAACTATCTATAACTAAAAGAAGAACAATGTGTAAAAATATTAATGAAATATCTGCAATAGCTGAAACGGTTGCAAAACAAAGTGTGGTTGCAGGAAAATCGGTTTTGAATGCTCCGAAGCTTGCACCAATCGTCGGGGGATATCGTGCGTAAATAGCAAAAAGAAAATATTCGAACTAGAAGATTTTACTGTTGAAACCGATGATTTCGAATGTTCAGACATTTTCAGACATTGCAATAACTAATGACAATGAAATTAGCAATGATGATGAGGATTCTGATTCTTATGATAGTAATGATTATAATGTTGATGATAATTCACAGAATGAGTTGGAACTCGATGAAGTTGAGTAGGATTAATGTATATAGAGGACCTTATGTAATAATCGACGCAATTTTCATGGGTTAGGCCTACATGCATAGGCCACGTAAAAATAACGCGACATGCGTTCTACCTCGTGGGTGGTGTGGAAACGAATGCAATGTAAAAAAAAATAGAAACTACTTATTAATTTATCAAACTTGCAGATATTCAAGTTCTCTACTGTGTGTATGTAGACCTCGTCGCGGTTCAATGCATAGAGAGCGAGTTATTCGCGGAAAATTGGGTTTTTGAAACTTTGACCTTGAAAATCTCGAAAAGGGCGAGATTTTGGGAAAAGGTGCAAAAGATCAATCTTATAGATAATTGAATTCTCTGCGTCTTTCACGTTGACTTCATGGACCTCCGGCTGCATAGGAAGCAAGATATTCGCGGAAAACCGTTTTCTTTGGAAATTTGACCTTGAATATCTCGCCAAGGGCGAAGTTTTTGGGGGAAAATGCAAGAGATCAATCTTGTAGATGATTCAATTCTCTACAAATTTCACATTGACTTCATGTACGTCCGATGCATAGGAAGCGAGATATTTGCAAAAAATCGTCTTTTTAAACTTCGACCTTGATTATCTCGAAAAGGGAGAGGTTTTGGGGAAAAATGCAATATATCAATTTTGTGGATAATTGAATTCTCTACAACTTTCATGATAACTGTATTACTGTCTCATTTTTTTGGCGCGAAAAAACAGTTTGAAAGTTTGACCTTGAGTATCTCGAAACGTTGTGGGAGCTTCGGAAAAAAATATAAAAGGCAAAATGTAGATAATCCAATTCTCTGCAACTTTCACTTTGACTTCATGGGCATCCGATGCATAGGACGCGAGATATTTGTAAAAAACATTGACCTTCAAAATCTTGGGTCGCTATGCTGCGATTTTTGTGCAATTGAGTTTGGGGCACCTCAAAGAACGTCCGTGCAAAAATTTAGATTTTTACTAATTTTGTCCAGTCCTCCGTTTTTTATCTAATTTCCGTGGGCTAAATATAAAATAGACGCGAATTAAAATAATGTATCCATTTCTTTAATTAATACTTTGAAACAATATAGATATTGAAGATGATGAAACTATTAGAACAAGTTCTGATTGATCCCGCTACCAAGATTTTCGAGTTACTTTAGCGAAGATAATTCCAACGTTTCTCGTCAATTCTGGGAGAGCTGAGAGGAAAGGTTCAGGGTGGCGGAACGTTTTACCTGTCCTAAAGGGTTCAAGTCGAGTTTTGAACATGTAAAAAGAAGCCGTTTCGGAAGTTTATATTAGCTTTCATTTTCATTTTTTAGTTTATAACATTTACTAGTTTATATATTTTTAGATGTGACACATTTTGTAATGTTTAAGTATTCAAGAACCAACCTATGTCTGATTCGTTTGGCGCAGAGGATTTTTCATCAAAATTTTTAAATATTTTTCAGTGGCAAAATATCCAAAGAGTAAGAAAATCTGAACATGACACAAATAAACAGTTATAGACAGTTTAAGTCAGTAAATAATACCTACATTGAATACTTTAAGTACTTTATTTTTTAATGTCTTAGGAACTAAAATTTAAATGGCCATTTGGTAGTTGGTGGATTTGCGAGTAGTACTACTTTTCGTACTGCGATTTTCCGTCATATCCATGGCCTGTATAATGTCGGACGTATCTCCAACATTAAAAACGTCCCACCTCCCCATCGCGTTATGAATCGAATCGAATTCATGGGTGATGAACGTCTGGAATTTGGTACAGTGCTCAGCTAGCTGATTTTCCAAGTAGGTCATGTGAGTCTTCACCATACTCAGCAGATCCTTCCTCCACTTATCCTCCGGAATTTCAGGTTTTTCCCCTTCTTTATGTATCACTTCGAATTTACCAGAATGATCTTCAAATTCACTTTCATTAAGTGTGGTAAGGGAATGTCCGTCGTGTAGACTTTCGACTAGAAACGGCCCTTTTTCGAAAGCAATTTTGTTTATACGCGAGGGATGGGATTTCGCACACACCAGGTGTTTCAAGGGATCCCTAACATCGTAGATGTAGATGCAACCATCCTCTAAGCCCACGGCTAGGTACCTGTCGTCAGGGCTCGCATCTAGCGCTGTCACAGCTTGCGGGAGGTTCATTCTAAACAGACAGTCCGAGGAGGTACTGTCCAACACACAAACTTTATTATCCATGCCGGAGGTTATCAACAGCTTCTGGTTGTGAGTGAAAGCGATTCCGGTAAGAGAGGAGGAATGCTTCTGGTAGCGACCGAGCATTTCTTCTTTTTCTGTGTCCCACAACGTGACGCAACCGTTTTCACCTCCCACGGCTATGACGTTAGGTAAAGAGGGATGGTACTTAGCCACCGTGCATACCCCTGGCTGATGAATTTCTTTCACAAAATTGTTCACTCCTCCACGGTCGATGAAAATACTCAGATGGTTACAGCAAGACACTGCCAGTTGCTGATCTTTGCAGTTAAACTCTAAGAGTTTCACCGGTTCCGATAGGCAGTCGGTTTTGCTAGCGATGCTTCTTGTTTTGGTGTCATATATTATCACCTCTCCTAATTTATTTGCTAGGGCTATATTTCTTTTGGTTAGGGTCTTAAACGTCACCGCAGACACGTCTTTCAGAGCGCTAATGGTATGCACTAAACTAATGTTGGCCCGATCCTTTGACGATATGATCTGGGGCTTACTGTTCTCTGGAAGAAGAGCAACGTAGCTGTTATCGTGACTCCACGACACATTCAGGATTTTTGACTCCGGACTGTGGCCTTTCGTGGGGTTATACAACGCTACTTGATCGAAACGGTTATTAGACCAAGAATGAATCTTCAGCTCAGAACCTACGGAGGCAAACATATTCAATACTTTAAATTTTTTATATGACACTGTTTATTCTGACAAGCTGGTTCTATCTAGATTTGTTTGTGTAGTAAAACCGCCCATCGTCGTTACCTGCGTTTGGTTTTGAAAACTCGGAGTCGATTAAGTAGATCTAGGTTTATCTCAATGTGTGATTACCAGAGCCCGGCGCAAAAGTAGTTATGCCAGAGACGGTCTCCACACACAGGTAAATAGAATGTTTTGTATGATTCACATAAGCAAATAAATACATTATTTATGGGAAACAAATACCTACTTTTGCGGTGAGAAATAAAAAGTATGGCATAAAACTCATAAAATAATAAATAAATAATTTATTATTGGTTTGGAGAAATTATTTATTTGGTATAGTTGAGCAAGTAGATGTAAGAGATGTTTACTGAAACTGGTGGATAAAAAACACCAGACTTCGGCCGCACATTATATATACCTGTAGCATCGCGCGTCGGTCTGATTGTCTAATCGAAAACAAAAAACTCCTTAAACGCACTATAAACGGCATACGTCACTTCAACTTTTTATATCAGTTAAGGAAATGTAAACATCTCCCATATGTTTCTTCTCAACTATATTAAACAATTTTCAATTTAAAATATAATTTTTAACTGTGCACATAATATAAGGCACTATAATTTAAAAAGATATAAGGAGAATTTTCGACACCACAAAGTCACCGCCACGCTTGTCACTCTCTTTCTGCTTTTTTTACGACAGCAAATAGGACACGGTAAACATACCCCAGTGAAATAAAACTTCCTCTGCGGAATGAGGCCGAACAAGCTGAATTTTTGCAGAGACCTTCGTTTTGATGTTCCAATGAAGCACAAAAAAATCTCACATGCCTACCCTTGTGCGTCTTGAGATATCGAAGGTCAAAGGTCATGAAAATCGGTTTTTCGCGAAAATCTCGCTTCCAGTGCATCTGACGTCGTAAAAACCCATAACAAAACTTACGTAAAATAGTATTCTCTACAAAATTGTTGATATAAATTTTTTTCGTACGACCAACCGTTTTCCAGATATAGCATGATAAAGCGGGAGCGCGCATTCGTAATAGGTAATACTGTATTATACTGCAGAGCTATAACTATAAAAGCACTTTTCTTAACTTTTCCCGCTTTATCATGCTATCTCGAAAACCGTTGGTCGTACGAAAAAAATATATATAAAGAATGTAGAGAATACTATTTTACGTAAGTTTTGTTATGAGTTCTTATGACGTCAGATGCACTGGAAGCGAGATTTTCGCGAAAAACCGATTTTAATGACCTTTGACCTTCGATATCTCAAGACGCACAAGGGTAGGCATATGAGATTTTTGTGTGCTTCATTGGAACATCAAAACGAAGGTCTCTGCAAAAATTCAGCTTGTTCGGCCTCATTCCGCAGATGGCCTTTTTTTTTACTTATTTCTCTGGAGTAACAATAATAATAGTAAAATAAACAGCAGATTGCGTTTTATATTTTGCAGAAGACCTCAAACATACAGAAAGCATTTGAACTAAAAAAGGTCCAACAATTATTATTAATTTATTACACAATGACCAATGACGTGAGATTATTTCATATGCACATACGCATTATGGAGTCAACACTACAGACTAAAACTTGTCAGTTCATTTGTTAGAAGTAAATGTGTCGTGATTTGTTATGGCGTCGAGTGGCTTTCCATTAAATGAAAGAGTACTTTCTTAGATTAAAGATTTTCTGGAACTGCAGTCTAACGGTGTAGAACTTTTCTGTGCCAGCTGTGAAAAAACACTTTCGTGGACATGCAATTCGAACATTTTAAAACAAGTTTCATCTGAATGTCATAAAAAACTAAAATTTAGCATATTTACATGGATATTTCTCACGGATCCCTCTAGCTATACGTTCAATGCCGGACATAAATCTGCCATCTATAAGAAGCTATACTTATTTTAAATATGCGCCGATTACATCGGTAGACGTTGAACGGTTGAACGATCTTTTTTCACAACAAAAGTGGGATATTCAATGACAGGCGCCGGAGTTTTATTTCGGACGATTTAGAACAAGTGCAAATAATATATTTTTATTATTTTAATAAGGTATAGTTACTAGGCGTTTGTGTTTGTGCATCCAACAATAAGTGCATCAAAGTAGGTATGATTTATAACCGTTTCGGGGCCATTTACCTTTAAATATTACGGAATTCGCTAGATATAATCATAAGGTAAAATATTGTATTATTGCGCATGAAAATGTTTATATAGTTCATATTGCGCAAAGCCGACTCTGGCTTTTACGTCATAACTACCTCTGAGCCGGGCTCTGGTGATTACCAACATAAATGGATGCAATTTATTGCTGTATGTTGCAGAATGAAATATGGATTATATATAGTCAAGGAAATAAGAAGCGTCTGGGGAAACCGAAATGCGAAAGCTTCGAGCATGCGCAAAATGTGATATCATTTGTCTGAATATTTCTTTTTTGCTCTAGTGTTTATCTTCAGCCAGATGGTTAGTGCATAGGTAACGCTTTCGCTTATGGTCCAAGAGCCAGTGACACTTTTCAGTGATGATTTAGTTAAGGCCTATTTTTTGAGAGGATGTTGAGGGGGGTATAACAAAGCGTTATCCGTGAGGATTAGCCCGGATTCCAGTCATAAGGGGGTGGCAGAACGCCCCCCATGTGTAAAAAAACTGCATCTTTTTATTATTTAGTTAAGGCTGAAATTTTTTCCAGTACTCCTCTGATAGCCCACAAACATCGATGTAATATTGGCAGAACGATTGGCCAGTCTTAAGAGAGTGGCAGAACACCGTCAACATGTCGTGGGAGCAATGAACTTTTTATTATTTCGTTAAGCTTCATTTTTTAGTATGTTGTTTTAGCAACTATTCCAAGTATATATGCAAATTGGCAGAACAAAATGGCGGTCGTAACTGCCTGGCAGAACGATTTAATTGTGCCGTATGCGCGCCGTGACTTCGTGAGTTCGGTCGCAGATTAATTTGTATTATGAATGCTTTAAATATAAACGATAATTTTGCTCATTTATTTAGAACCTTTTTAGTAATCACATAACTTCATTTACCTATGGAGCTGGTATTTTAAAACTGATTCGAAAGTTACAAAAATTTGTTTTTCATTCGAGAATGACTTTGCAACTATGAGGGACACGAAAAGTTGTACTGTTGTTGGAAATTCAATTCTCTACAAAAAAGGTCTGTTGTCATTTTTTCGAATATTGCTTAGTTTCTGCGATATAGTGAAAATAAAAAAAAAATTAAATATTTTTTACATTCAAACGCAAATATCTTTTGAACTATGCTAGATACGAGAATATGACTTGAAGACTTTTTGTAGAAAAGCTTTCTTAACAATTTTTCGTATCTCTCTTCATTTCGGAGATAAAGTGAAAATAAAGAATGTTCTTTTCGGAAAACTATAATCAGTATCGACTGAGAACCACAAATTATGATATATATTATTGTAATTGTATTGTCATAATAATTGAAAAATGCGATTGCCAAGAAAAAAATTACTCAATTTAAAAAAAAAATTGTGATTATTAAGTTCCATGTTCCAGATAGATAAATAACATTGTGAATATGTGTAGAATCATTTATATTATTTTGGATTATATAAAAAATGTTCCGAAACAGGAAATACATAAAATATATTTCAAGAAGCATCGAAATTAATTATTGCAATGCTAAAAAAAAAATGAATAAATCGTAATACGTGAATTAAAAGAATATTTCTATTACATTTTTTTAAAGAGAATTAATTAATAAAAAATTTTATTTGATAAACATCATGAAGTAATATATATACTTCATGATGTTTATCAAATACATTTTTTTTAAATTAGTTCTCTATAAAAAAATGTACTAGAAATATTCTTTTAATTCACGTATCATGATTTTTTTAGCACTCAATCATTAATTTCGATGTTTCTTGAAATATATTTATTTTATGTATTTCCTATCTCGGAACATTTTTGCTATAATTCAAAATAATATAAATGATTCTACATATATTCACTATGTTATTTATCTATCTGGAACATGGAATTTTAATAATCACATTTAAAAAAAAATTTTTTAGTAAATTTTTTTTTGGCAATCGCATTTTTCAATTATTATGACGATGCAATTACAATAATGCACGTCACAATTTGTGGTTCTCAGTCGACACTGATTATATTTTTCCGAAATCCGCAAAGAAAATTCTTTATTTTCACTTTATCTCCGAAATGAAGTGAGATACGAAAGCTTTTTTTTAGAAAATCAAATTTTCTACAAAAAGTCTAGTAGTCATATTCTCGTATCTAGCATAGTTCAAAAGATATTTGTGTTTGAATGTAAAAAATAGTTGATTTTCTTTTATATTCACTATATCGCAGAAACTATAAGCAATATACGAAAAAATTTCAAGAGACCTTTTTGGTAGAGAATTGAATTTCCAACAAGAGTACAACTTTTCGTGTCCCTCATAGATGCAAAGTCATTTTCGAATGAAAAACAAATTTTTGTAACTTTCAAGTCGCATTTCTATCGGATGAGTATTAAAATACCAGCTCCAAAGGTAAATGAAGTTATCGTTTATATTTAAAGCTTTCTTAATACAAATTAATCTGCGACCGAACTCACGGAGTCACGGGGCGCGCATACGGCACAATTAAATCGTTCTGCCAGGTAGTTACGACCGGCATTTTGTTCTGCCAATTTGCATATATACTTGGAATAGTTGCTACAACAACATACTAAAAAATGAAGCTTAACTAAATAATAAAAAGTTCATTGCTCCCATGACATGTTGGGGGTGTTCTGCCACCCTCTTAAGACTGGCCAATCGTTCTGCCAATATTACATCGATGTTTGTGGGCTATCAGAGGAGTACTGGAAAAAATTTCAGCCTTAACTACATAATAAAAAGATGCAGTTTTTTTTACACATGGGGGCGTTCTGCCACCCCCTTACGACTGGAATCCGGGCTAATCCTCACGGATGAGACTTAGTTATACCCCCCTCAACATCCTCGCAAAAAATAGGCCTAACTAAATCATCACTGAAAAATGTCACTGGCTCTCCTACTATTATGGTCCCGGCCATATACGTGCATTCGCACAACGCCCAGGCGACGAATATGCTCCTAAAGGCGCAAATGGCTCGTGTCACGGCGTATTACGACAGGTGGAAGATTGGGGTTAACGTCGAGAAGTCGGAGGCCATACTCTTCACGCGCAGGTTTACTGAAAACCGCATTTTAACGCCAATTTCGATCCGAGGTCGAGAAATCCCAGTTAAAAGGTGCGTGAAGTATCTGGGGGTACATTTAGACAGACGGCTGACATTCAACATACATATAAACAAGACGATACGCAAGGTCTACTCCATGTCCAGGAGTCTGTATCCGCTCCTGGCAAGGGGTAGCGGACTAAATCGAAACAACAAAAAATTACTGTATACGATGGTGATAAGGCCGGCCATCACATACGCGGCGCCGGTGTGGTGCATCATCCCGGCCACGACAATGAAGAAGCTACAAGTTCTTGAGCATAAATTTATGCGCCTCATCTCCTATTCGGGCAGATACTCGCCTCCCTCAGAGATTTATATGATCGTTGTAACGACATAACGCCACTAGCGGACTTCTTCCGGGACACATAGCAAAAATTCTACGCTTTTCGACTGGGCGACACAGTCCGCTTACGCGCAACATTGCCCAAATCAGAACGCATAATGCCCCATTCCAAATCAAACACCCCTTACCATACCAGGCGTTGCCTATCTTTCGGCAACCTCTCTAGCCAAACTTCTTCTAACCAAAACTTCTTTCTATTAAAGATTTTAAAATTTTAACCTTACCTAGCCTGTATATTTGTGAAATATGTATATATGTTTTTAAGAATAAGAATAATTTTATTTTAAATAAAGATTGTCATAATGTTAATACAAGGCAAAAGAATAGGTTGCACGAACCTTGTGCCAGACTTAATATGACTAGTAAATCCCCAAGATTTATAGGACCTAAAATGTTTAACCGACTGCCAGATGAAATAAAATGTAGTAAGACCGAGCATTTCTTTAGGAAAAAGTTAAAATTATTTTTGTTGGACAAATGTTACTATTCTGTACTAGAATTTTTTGTCTCTTAGTTTGTAAGGACTATATGACCATTCCTATACAATATTCTGTATTGTCAAAAAGGAAAATAAACTATTATTATTATCACACGCTTTTCACCGCCATATTTTTATTCTGTACCTATCCTCTTTCTTATTGTTTGTCACCTCTTTGTATTTTTGTAAATTTTTATTTTGACCTTTTTGTTGTAAAATTCCCTTTTGGCCGAGAAACTTTATAAAAATTCAAACTATTTTTTCCTTTCTACTAATCACAACTTCCCAACGGCGAATAGACTATTGGGGCACAATTGCCTCGAACGGGTCTTTTCCATTGAGTTTATTCCCGCCTCAACAACCAAAATTAAATCAGTGTTTTTATCCAGATTTTTCAATGTTTTCTTAGTTTCAGTGTTCTTAAATTTAAGTTTTAAATATGTGAAATTTTAATGACGATCTTAAGTTGCCACAGGCGGCAGCTGAGTCTTGTCTATTTTAATTAATTTTATTGAGCCGAACCGGTCGCGATCCACCCAACCGCACTCAGGGGCGTGTTTAGATAAATTGGGCCCCTAGGCCCTGTGAGATTTGAGGGCCCCTCGATTAAAAAAATATTAGATCTAAAGATTTGAAGGCAAGTATATTTTTACAAATACATATTATCATATTATTTTCTTCCGGTTTTACATGTTAGCAAACTTGTCAATTTGAACGTTTGATATCACAGTTTTATGTGTCCACAGATACAGTATACAGAAGAGACAAATTTTGAAGTCGTTGTTGCCCCGAAGTACTTCGTAGGTAGTTTTTAATTCTTTTGAGCGCTGAAAAAGTGCGTTTACATGGGGGATTACTGACGAGAATGGTCAACTAAATATGCAAAAGGGTTTCAACATTAAAAAATGTCGCCTGCAACGCATTGAGAATAAAGGACCCCGCAGTTTTTTATAGTAAAAATAGGTTTCAGTCGATTGTTCTGAAACTTGGGGAAAATGTTCTCCTGGCCCCCCTGATAAAAATTCTCCGTGACCACCAGTCCGAACGAATTCGATTTTTTGATCTAGAGGCGACTGAAACTGTGAACATCTTCGAAGGTCTGCGTAAATGTTCCATAAAAATTCTGAAAACATTCAGGCTCATTTTTTGGAAAAAAATAAGCATTTTTTGTCTCTTAGCGTTTTTTTTCAAAGTGCGGATCTCCCGGAAAAAAATAACAAACAAACAAAAATACTTTATGTGATTTCTTTACGGGAAAAGGAAGCACTTTGAAGATAAACACTAAGAGACAAAAGATGCTTATTTTTGTTCAGAGAACACGCCTACCGGTCTTCAGAATTTCTTAGACAAAAATAATTTCGACCAAGAATTTCCCTAAAATTTTTTTTTTTTTTCTTCTTCAGAAAAATCCCAAAATATTCAGGCATATTCTTTAGGTAAAAATAATCAGCTTATGCCCCTTCAACTTTTTCTTCAAAGTGCTTCCTTTTCCCGTAAAAATTGCAAAAAATTACTTTTTTCCGTTAGTTATTTTTTTCCGGGAGAAGGAAGCACTTTGAAAAAAAAAAACACCAAGAAACAAAAGATGTTTATCCTTCTCCAAAAAATGAGCCTGAATATTTTAAGAATTTTTATGGAACATTTAAGCAGACCTTCGCAGATGTTCACAGTTTCAATCGTCTCTAGATAAAAAAATCGAATTCGGTCAGACTGGTGGTCCTAGAGAATTTTAATCAGGGGGCCCAGGACAACATTTTCCCCAAGTTTCAGAACAATCGACTGAAACCCATTTTTACTATAAAAAAACTGCGGGGTCCTTTATACATTTCAGCAGGCGACTTAAGCCGGCATATATCAAAAATTGATGCAATTTATCTGGAGATAGCTCAGAATCTATGTCGCCTATATAGGTTGATACTAACGCATTGATCATTGCAGTGCACTGATTTTCAGCTTGTTTTGCATCGTCATACTCTTTTTCCAAATTTTCTCTATTTTGTGATTCTTTTTCTATTTGTTCATCATCGCCAGATTCACTAGAATCGTTTCCTAATGGTTCTTCCTTTTCACAGTCCTCATCACTGCTTTCAAAATCAAAATTTTCTCAGTTATTTTCTCGGGTTTTCTAGATTGTTCTGTCTCAGGTTCTTGAATTTTCGCATCATCATTATCAGTAGATTTATTTTCATTAATGTGAAATATACCGAAAAGCTAATTCGTCATCTGGCACGTGCCGTCTGCCGAAACTTAAATAGTAACGTCTGAGGAATTGCCAAATTGGTCTGTTACTGATTGCATTTTTTTTTTTAATACACTGAAAAAAATATGTTCGAAAAATCAATGAATGAAAGTTCAGAGAATTTATGAATCTGTTGATATAATGTATATGTTCATTAATGCAATGTACACATTTATTATTACTATGTAAACGTACATTATATTAATAAACGGATTCATCACTTTTCAGTCGATGAACCGATTCATTAATATTACGAACATATTTTTTTCAGTGTGATACAGTGAATAAAAATTTAAAAAATGAATATTCAAGAATATTGAAACACGATAAACACAAACAATAAATTCGTATAGACTTCTACATTGGAATATAAAAAAAAATTGAAATTGAAAGGAAGAACTATAAAATGATTTCAAATTCAAATGATATAAAATGTAAATAAACGACAAATGTACGTGAACACATACTCGCATGAACCATTCTTATTTTTTCTATTTTTGTTGCAATTGAGATCTGATGAGGATGATATTTATGAAAAGGGGAAGAAATGTATTTCATGATAGTTGTAATTATCATTATTGCTATCAGTAAAGCGAAAATAAATAACGACATAACAAAGAAATAACATTTTTACATCGCTTTTTTACCCCAATAAATCGAGAAATGGGGGCCCCTCAAAAAGTGGGGCCCTAGGCGCGCGCCTAGGCCTAAACGCGCCTCTGTTTAAGGTTTAATGTTATTTCTCAGTACCATCATCTTAATTGTCTTGCGTATCGTGAGCGCAGTGATGTACCTACATCGATTAACTTTAGAATGTAGAGTTGATATTTTTGTCAAAAGAAATACGCATTACCACCCCCTATGGCCTGACGAGTGATACGCCCATGATTACTAAATAACTGAAATTAGGGGCCAACGGTTAGGCAACCAGTAATACACACCATCATCTCTTCTGGAAGCTTATAGATGCTCTAGAGTTCTATATTGTTCTGGAATTGGCAATCTCTGGATGGATCTAGAGGCAATTTTGGGATATATAAGGCGAAATCGACGGCGGAGAAGAAAAGTTTTACTAAAGTGAAGTTTGGTAGCGACAAGTGAGGTTAAATATAAAGTAAACAAAGTAAAGGTTATTTTGGTTAATTAAGAAGTATTTTGTAATCTGTAAATAATTAAATAGTGTTTAGTGGTTTACCAGAGGCAGAGCTTTGACAGAGAATCTTATGTGAGAATTAAGGTCACTTGAAGTTAGTTTCACTTCCTACAACATTTATCTGGGCAAGTTCTTATTAAATCAGAATTTCCAAACTATTTGCAACAATGACTTTTTCGACTTTCGTAATAATATGACCTTCATGGTAAGGGGAGGACCCCCTTCTAATAACTTTTTCTTGAAAGATTCATATCTTAAAGTGAGAATATGAGTTTTTTCTGAATCCAAGGTGCAAAATATGGGTTTTATTGAAAACAAGAGTTTACAATCAAATAACTTTGAAAATATTGCTAGAGGCCAAAGGCAAGATCATCACAAGGTAGCTTTCTCATATTCCTACAATTTCTGTTCTGGTCTTCCTCTGAAATCTCAACGTTAAGTTACTATAGCACTTGGAAAGTTAAAAATCTGCAATATATGAAAATCGTTATTTGACCTTCAAGTGCTTATACAGTAGTGTCGCGATAATCCGATCCCGCGTTAATCCGGATGCTTCTATAATCCGTATTGCCTTCTTGTTCTCTTGAAGTATTCTGTAATCCGGATTTTACTTGATTTTGTAATCCGAATTCATTCAGGTAACTCTTTGATTTTGTAAGGTGTTTTAAGAACTTAAAGTTACAACATGCTGTATGTTTGCTTCACAATGCTCGGGAAAATGTACCAGCCACTTCCTTAGAAAAATGCTGGAAAACGATTTTAAAACAAAAAAATGAGAACGACTTAGAAGATGATCCCGAGGATTTGATCCCTTTAAGTGCTATGCAACAAAAGATGCTAGCAGAAGAAATTAATGTGGATTGATTGAACAAGAAAATTTAATTCATGCAAATGATAGTGCGCCGACTGATGATGTGATGGAAATTGCCACTACGGTCAGAAGTAAAAATGAAGATGCTGTCAAAAGCTTAAATCTTGCTTTACAGTGGGCTACAGAAAATGACATTCCTTTAAAAGATTATGATGCTACAAAATCTCAAGGAAATTGCTTTTGAAAAACAACAGCATGTAAGTATCAGAGTAAAATCATTCTTTTTAGTCGGTGCCGAAAACTGCAAAAGAGGGTACCACACAATTCTGAAGCCGATGAAATTAATGTACAAGAAAGTGATGAAAATGTTAATTATGTATATGTACATACATATTTTTAATATTTCATTTTCTTGATATAGGATCCCCTTTTTTATTTGTCTTGTTTTTTATATAAGTACAGTGCTTACTTTTGTTAAATACAGCCTTTTATTAATTTTTTTGCAATTTTAAAAGCTGAATTTAAAATGTTTTGATAATCCGGATTAGCCTGGTTTTAATTGATTCGGATTATCGCGACACTACTGTAACTTGAAATTTATGGACTTTTTGGATTTACTGCACATAAACTCTTGTCCGGAATACATTTTAGGTGGTTAGGTCAAACAACTGTATAATTTTTACTGTGTATTTATTAATCTCCGTTCCTTCAAATATGCGTGTGTGTGTGTATAAATGATAGCATTTAGCTGTTTCACAACTATTTTTGTTTACTTTCTCAATATTTAAGCAATATGCAATAGAGCTGTGCACCAATGAACTTCAGCCCGAGGATGTCCTTTATTCAACGGTTTATGGTATGTTGAGAATGAACAAAGCCGAAACAGTCACAGCAGTAGATATGAAATTTATGAATCAACATAGTACGGAAATCCCTCCATGTGACCTGAATTCAGAAACTCCGTAAAAATATTTAAGTCTTAGCAAAATAAGTGGAAAACAGGTAGACAGATGCGTTTATTTTTTTTTTTTTTTATTTAAAACAATTATATTAAACATTACATCTCTAAATTGTATTTACAGAGAAATATGAAAGATATAAACTATGTACTTTTACAAGTTCTTAAGATAAACATGAAATAAATACATATATGAAACCCTACAATTATGTTCAACCTATAAACGAATCAAAGTCATTTAACCCCTTCCAGATACACAGTTATAGTTTTAGAGTAGATCTAATTATAAACATTTTAAGTTTCTTGCAAGAGAGTGGAAATGGCTTATGTTGTGATTAAAATGGGAAAATAAAAGTTTCATATCGTTTCATTTGAAACCAATCATTACTTCTGCTTATACATGGCAAGAAATTCGAATTGAGTAGAAATAATAAAAATCAACAAGAGAGGAATTCTGAACACCTAAATTGATTTAAATTTTAAAATTACTACCTTCATACCCTGTTCTATCCAATGACCCTACACCGTTATGTGTTGCATATTTTGGTTTCCATTTGCAAATAAATGAAAGGGTTAAAATAATGGAAGGCCTGGGCCAATTACCCATATCAGAAATGATCGAGAACACATGCCGACCTTAGCAGTTGTTAATTTACGTTGCAAATTGAAATGGTAACTGTATAGAAAATGTATAATTTTTGATATGCAACTGCATGTCATGGAACGTAAAAAAGACACATTTTCCTACCTTAGAAATCAGAGCGTGTGGGTGTTTGCAACAATTTCTGATACTGATTTTTAGCTGAAGCCTTTCATTCACACTATTATACTTTGGTTGGTGTAACTTCATCAAATCAGACATAAATCAGAAAAGAAAATATTTGTCTTTATCTATTAAACTGCATAGCAATACCCACACACTGCTCTCAATGTTAATGTTTATGTCTGATTTTGTCAAGTAATAACGACTCTTTAAATTAAATAGAAATAGCAAGGATGTATATGAATGTCAAATCTAGCTGTTCCAAGTTTAGAGACCAATTTAAAAATGTGGTTATTTCGTGTTGTAAACTAGATTGGCCCTTGAGTGTAATGTTTGCTCCCATCTAGGCGCCATTTAAAATAAATTATAATAGAACTAGCATTTCGTTTTGGGATGCGTATCTACATTAAATTGATTGCTATGAAACTCGTCGTACAAGATAGCAGAAAAGGTTAATTTCTCTACTTTTTCTGCTGTAACTTGGACACAATCCAAAATATTACAGAAAGTGTTCAATAAATACATTTAATGGCGAAAATCGACGAAGGCAGGTGACGTAAAAATGACAAAAACTGACTGTTGCATTTTCTTATATCTTATAGTATTTTCTTCTTCTTCAATACTTTGGGACTTCCTGCCACATGTAAGTATATTTTCTTTTTAAGTGGTGCTCAGGAAAACTACAAAATATCACAATTAACCACTATGTTACTGGTAAATAACTTCTACGTCTGTGACTTTTACGTCAAAGGATCAGTTAGAGGTTGCTTTTTTAAATAAATAACACAAATAAGTATAAAAACATGAAATTAAATATTTCGTTGACGTTTCGGAAATCTATTTCCTTTTTCAAGGCTTTTTTGAAAAATCTTTTTTGCTGTGTATGATAAATACACAGCTCTAAGAATATTTCTTATATTCAATATCCATAGATAGTTACTATTTACATAGAACTGTTGATATAGATAACAGTTTTTATACAATGTTAAGTTTGTGAAGTTCTACTTTTAACATTGGCAACCAAGTTGTACAGACATCTATGGAACAATTCGACACGCACCTATTCTCATTCAATAATATTATGCGGATTCTTTAATTTTTCTTTTTTTTTGCTATCTGCTTTTGTTAAAATAGGAAAAAAAGAAAAATTAAAGAATGAGAATAGATGTGTGTCGAATTGTTCCATAGATGTCTGTACAATTGGTTGCCAATGTTAAAAGAAGAACTTTACATGAAAACTAAAAAAAACTGTTAACTATATCCACAGTTCTATGTAAATAGTAATTATCTATGGATATTGAATATAACAAATATTCTTAGAGCTGTGTATTTATCATACAGAGCAAAAAAGATTTTTCAAAAAAGCCTTGAAAAAGGAATCAGATTAGATTTCCGAAACGTCGGTGAAATATTTAATTTCAAGTTTTTATACTTATTTGTGTTATTTATTTAAAAAAAGCAACCTCTAATTGATCCTCTGATGTAAAAGTCACAGGCGTAGAGGTTATTTACCAGTAATATACTGGTTAATTGTGATATTTTGTAGATTCCCCGAGCACCGCTTAAAAAGAAAAATACATATGGCAGGAAGTCCCAAAGGATTGAAGAAAAAAATTAAGATAATGCCACAAATAACATTTAGACAATATCTTATAGTATCTTGAAGGCTATATCAATTTTTGATATCCGAATCAGAGAAAATTTGAAGGGATAAGATGTAAGAAAGAGGGATTTTGGTTGATTTTCGCTATTTTTTATTCTACATTGAAACCATATTATCACCATCACTTATCGTGGAGAAACATAGAACTAAAAAAATTTAAATATTGAAGTGCTGTGCATATTTCTTATGGAAAGTGGCTCTCGATTAAATTGGCAAAAAATTTAGTATGATGTAGTTTACAATTCACCGATCAAAGGTTCTATTCATTCAGTGTTTCAAATTGAAGCATTAATTTTATTGTGTTAGTTTAAGTTCTTTTAAATCAATATAGTTATATCCAATTTTAATTTTCTTCTGAGCCTCCACAAGGAGCAGGTGTTTTAAGTGTTATTTAATATTTTATTGACCAAACCGGTCGCGGTCCGCCAACCTCATTCACAAAACGACTCTGCGTGCCGTGGTTGGCTCTGGATCGTGATCCAGGGAGGCAATGTCTGCATTTTTAATTCACAATAAAGTCTGTTATGATGATCAAAGGTTCTCATGACAACAAGATCCGAAAATTGATAGTTTATCTTCTACATCAGCTTGAAGCGCTCACACAATGTCAGAAGAAAATACTTTTCCTCTGTTCTGTGATAAACTATCAGTTTTCAGACTTTGTGGCCATGAAAATTTTTGATCAGTGAATCGTAAACTAAAACATTACATTTTTAGTCAATTTAACTGAGGGTTACGCTCCATAATCAGGAATATTACGAGACATGGTACCTAAAGTACCTTTAGTACACAGGTACTTAAATTTTACAAATTTTAGATACTTTTCGTTACAGCATAAAAAACGAACTTTTGCTTTCCCTTTCTATTCCATATTTCCCTACGAGTTCCTTTTTGTAAATACTCACAAAAATATAAAAAAATAGCAGTGCAAAATGAATTTCAACTTTAGTTGAATTTCTCCGTCTGAGGTGTGGCTTATTTGTCAATAAGCTAGAGAAAAGGATTTTTGGAAGGGAATATTTGACATTCATATGTTAACAGTGTTCAAAAAATGAAACAGCGAAAAAAGAACAAATTTAAAGGCAGAAAATGAAAATCTTATGATGCTTACTTAAGAGTTAAAATAAATAACAAATTACTTTAAGGGTAAAAAAATATGCATAAACATTATGTCAATCCATTTTATATAATAACCTCAAAATGACAACTTGGAATGAATATTACCCTTGAAGATATAATAAATTCCTGGAATTGTTCTTCTAGGGGACATCTTTAACACCTTTGAAACAAAGCGGAACCTTTACCCCCGACTTAGACTAGGACAAATTACTTTTACAAAAGATAGTTTGTACACTAGGAACTCTATACTAATTTATAATGTAGCTGTGCGAAAACAATTTCTAGCGTTGGCTGCAGTCTAGCGCATCGAATGATAAGTGCATTTCAACTTATCTCTTATAAGTAGTTTTATGCATTAAATTTATGTAGACTCGTAGTGCTTATTTTGAGCATACAAAAATGCACAAGTTTTGTTTTCGAATCATAAACTATATAAAAAAGGGTATGTAGAAATAAGGGGATTTTTTAAATAGTAGCTGTGTTGTCACACTGCCTTTACTTGATATTTTAAGAAAGGGCAATAAAGAAAAATGGCGTTTTAAAAGACACCTAGGGAGAAAGGGGAAATGTGACCTTTTAACATGAAGTAAATGTTTGAAGGACAAAGGCAAAAGTCATTTTGCTCAAGCAAAAATATGAATGAACAATAGGGAACTTGCCTACAATTTAAAATATTAAAATAATACAAAATAACACAGCGTAACGTTGTAACGTGTATTTCACAAAAAAATTAGATTCCTAATTCCACGCGATCAGTATGAGGGATTTAAATAGCGATAAAATTGAAATGGCCCGGAACGAGCTGTGACCCTATCATACCCTATAATATTCGGTAGTCGTGGCGACGAGAAGCAACACAATCAGATGTTTACCAGTGTTATTAGACGGTGATTGATTTTTGTTTCCATTTTAAATATTATACAGTTCAAATTGACGGAGATGCTTGTATTTACAGCTGAATGAACTATGAAATCAAGCGGACGAGTGCTGGGATCTCCGTCGTCGCTTGTATATTGTAGGGTGTGACGTCACGACCTGCTTGAAACGGTTCGTTCGCGTGCAAAACTTTAATAATTTATAACAAATTTATTATTGGGAATTAAGGCGTCATATTTTACATATTAATTAATTAAGTTCCCAAGAAACTATACAGTTTATACAGGGATTAACATACACATCTTACCTTATTTTTTAGTCACATTTTTATGCAGTAAAAAAAAAAGTGAAAGTTCCCTATTATACAAAACTAAATTCTTTCAACATCTGCAAGTTAATTTGATCAAATGAAAATATGCTTAGAATAATACACAGAGCTTTCAACAATGATTACAAGAAATGTTGTTTAGGGGCCGTCCATAAAAACCGTCATTCAGAATTTCACCTTTTAGGATTCCTCCTTCCTCTTCGTCACGCTAAGTGACACTTTCGGCGACCCTCCTAACAAATATTACATCACAAAATCTATCCATCTCCCTATAAACGATTTGTTGTGATTAAAAATAGCATTTTTACAGGCTTTTATGTACTTGAGAATGACTTTCCATTGTAATGAAAAAATTCATAAGAAAAAAATTAAAATAAAATTGATGAACTGCCAACGTCACATTTCCTTAGACCCCCCGCCTCCCCCATTGCCATATCGAGTCACGCTAAGCAATATCCCCCCCTCCTATAGGCAAACGTATTTTATGAACGGTCCCTGATTAATCCCTTGGAATTTACGAATTGTTTTTAGTAAAGCTTTTTAGGGATATTTTTGAGATACAGAATACCTATATCGAATTTCATCTGTGGTAGCACTGTAAGCACTCTCTACAATGCTATGCATCATCTACTTCATGCAATAATTAATTTTTTCTCATAAAAACCGGGATATTTAATACCAAAGTACCATTAATTGATAAATCATCTGTGATAAGAATGATGTAAAGTTCCCACTAGACGTTAATATAGCGTTTTATAATTTAAAAAAAGAGCATAGATAGATAGATTGATTTATGTTAAAAATTTATAAAAAAAAATGTACACATGTCAAACATTCTTATTACAAAATACCATGCCACAAGAGTAAATTGGTCTTATTTTAAGGATGCTGCGTTCTTCTTTAAATTCCCTGTGCCCCAGAAGAAATTTCATGAAAAAGACAATGAACACTCATCCAATATCACTAAGTATGCTGGGATAATCTTTTGATGATGATGATCAGACCTTTAAATGGTTAGTGGCCATGAATGTATGCTGTTATTCGTCAAGAGTAGCCCTGGTTGCCAAGATTGTATCTTGAGACACAAACATTGCACAATACAGGGTGTTTAAAAAAACTCCACATTACTAAGGCCGGTAGTACATAAAAAAGTAAGAGGAATTGCTTTAGCAATATTTGTCTGGATCTAAACAGTTTTCGAGATACTGTATATTAAACAAATGGTTTCTAACACAGCTAGTAGTCAGCTTTCTATGAAGAAACAATTTTTTTGCAACGAATGGAACACTCCACATTTCTTTGTATACTTCATACGATCTCAATTGGGACAGCATAAAAACGAAAACTCGGAGTCCACATGGACTTGATCCGCCTGTCAAATAGAAATGTGGGCTGTATTAGATGCCTAGCTAGTTTGATTTGTCAACACAATGTGACAGGCGGATCAAGTCCACGTGGACTCCGAGTTTTCGTTTTTATGCTGTCCCAATTAGAATAGAAAAATATTTATTGTATTATATATAAGTGTACACATAGATACAATATTCTACACAAAAGGTGACGTTCGTATCAATGTTCTTCCGCGCCACCAAACAAAGAAACAAAAGAAAAACCTACTTCTTCAATTGATATCCTATTTATATATGACTCTTAATTCTGTATCCAGACATCTTGTTTTTAGACTTCCACTGCAGCATTGCCACATTTATTACACTTTTTCCAAAAAAATGAATTTGCAGTGATAAAGAGTAAAATTTGTAAAAAACGTATTTTCATAAATTTGACCATAGTTTCACTTTGAAGTCAAGGCCATGTTCTAATTTTCAGGCCTCTCAAAGTCGAACATAATTCTACAGGGTGTTCTCCATGATAATTCAAACTTTTACATTTTAAAACTAGCGTAACCTAACTTATTCATTTCACCCTGTATGTTTTTAATTAAAATTTTTTAGCGATCAATTATATCTACATGCTGATACTAAATAGTGACATTTTTTGAAGATCTCTGAAAATTCAGGTTGAAAAAAGTACTTATTACGGCTCCGCATTTAGATAATTGATTAAGTTGAAACATATAGAGTCTTCCATTAGAAAAAACTGAATATTGACAATTTAAAAAGGTAAAAGTTTGAATCATCATCAAGAACACCCTGTAAAATTAGGTTAGACTTCGAAAAGCCTGAAAACTAGTACATGGCTTTGACTAACATTCAAAGTGAAATGACGGTCAAATTTATGAAAACATGTTATAAGAAGATTTCACCCTTGTCTGCTGCAAATACATTTTTTATCGGAAAAAGTGGAACAACATGGCAACAGTGTAAACCCAAAAATGATATCTGCCTGGATAGAGAATTATTAAGAGTCGAGTATTCCATTTAAAAAAATATTTGTTTGCCACCACTATATGTATCACCCTGCAGATTTAAAACTAATTTTAAAATATTAAAATAAAATAAATAAATAAACATATGAACACTACACTTGCGCACATTTCATTAACCATGTTTGTATTATCTTCTACATCATCTCCTGATGGTGCCAACATGGTGGGTGAAATGCGCACAGAATACAGTACTTCTGTGTAGTATTCAAGAGCTTTGGTGCTTTTTGGAGTTCCTGGCTAATGTAAAACCAAGCAGTGTAGAGATATTTGTTCAATATGTCCTGCAATCATTTATGAAAGTTCTGTATATTCAGTGCTGATAGTTACACTTAAACAAATTTAACAGAATAAAATGGTACTTGTGTGCCCGATGAGGTCCAATAGTGTCTGTCGAGCTCAAATGGACAATTTTTTTGGTTATATCAACTATTTATATTCCCCTTAATTCTACATAAAATATGATCACATCGTGATTTCTAGAAATGCCCATAAAAACATACTTAAAACTTACTTTCATTAAATACGATGTAACAGGTCTACTATTGTCATCATCAGCATTACGATGAAAAGAACATAGGGCAAGATTTCATCTGGAAAATACAAAATGTACTAGGGTAAGTAAAATGCGTTCTTATTGGTCCATTTACACACGATCTTGTGAGACGGAATCCAATATTGCACATCTCAGCGAAAATAAGCGTGGCCTTTAACTAAATTAACAAATTTTCTCAAATATTGGGCGGGGAAGTTCCAGCTCTTTCCAGTAGCCAATGATGAGTGCCGCGGGTCTATGCCCAACGATTTTCCTATTTTTGCGAGACCAGTTTTTTAGAACAATGTCCATTAAAACCACATTTGAAATCCTCTCCCAATTAAAAGATTGCGATTTTCGATCGAGCATTTACTGGCAAGTAACTGATGATGTAATACTGAGAAAAATAAATTTTTTAATTAACCATAAAATTTAGATCTCCCACATTTTAGAAAGTTATTTCACATGTTTCTGCTATGCAGCTAGACAAAAAAAAACAAACGAATTTTTGCATGCAATACAATAATGAAAGAGGTACGATTATAAAAAATTGTGACTGAAAATGTGAAACACACCAGTAGAAAGAAACATTTAATAACCTAAACCAATTAATTCACTTTACAGCAATTATACTCTTATAATCAATAGTTACAAAATGGCTATGGTAACGACACGTTTATTAAATATGTACAGCTAACCTAGATTTAAAAAAACTCAAAAATAAGTCTTCTCATATAAAGTAGTTTAAAAGCAGGCTCAACCCGCTTCAAATATATACAATATAACCCAATATCAAGATTGGAATTGTTGCCTATCCTTCAATACGTTGTGGGGTAAGTTATAGTTGCACTAGCCGCTTCGTTGTCCAGATCTAAGTACGGCATACTGCTATTAGGGCTCAGAAACGGAGTAACCTGTTTTGAATTTCCGTTGGTTTGGCCCGTCATCATGCATGAGGCTGGTTGTTGTTGAGGTTGGGGCGTGGGGTGGGGAGAGCGAGGGGGCGATGGGCTGTCCAAGTTTATTACTGACGGACTAGCGGGGTATCCTGAACTTGAGACTGATGAGGGTCCAGGGGTTGTGGTTACTCGTGATTGATTGCTGCTGGAGGAAATGCTCGTCGAATCTGCAAAAATCCATATTCACTCTAGTTTTTAATTGGAGAGTAGTTGAAAATGAGGAAAGAGGGTGGAGAAACGTGATGGACAGATATGAGGGTAGATTGAGTGAAGGACGATAAAGGAAAAATTTTGGAGAATGAGTGGGTGCTGAATCTAGTACTAAGGAGAGCGATAGTAGTAAATGAAGTGGCAATTGTTAGACAGGATTTTTATATGATTATAAGACATTAGAGAGAGGTTCGTCATCTGTACATTGTTTTTTTTTTTAATTCATTTTAAAATCAACTTCAATTCCAAATTGTTAGCGAAGTGTCCAAAATTAAATTATTGTGTAAATTTCCCGCCATTAAAACCAGGGGAGATATTATGTGCAAGCAGTGTAAAATTTCAATTTTTATGAAAGTGTTAATTTCAACTTGAAAGGAACCCACACAAATCTTATGGAAAATAGTTTTTAGTGGAATTGGTTGAAATTGAAGTATGTTGTAGATACTGACATCCTGGTCAATTATCTCAATGGGCCCAACTTAGAAACAGTACTGTTTATAGACAAGTCATTACAATGATATATAGTGATGATTACAGTTAATTAATTATGGAATTAAAGTAATAATAGGGTTAAGAAAGATAAAATTAAACAATGATAAGTGTCGGACGATATTCAAAAAGAACAAAATAAATAAAGAAAGAAGAACTCACTGTTCTTCTTTCAAGTTAAAATTTTAAAGTTTATTTAGCTCTTATTTGAATTCTTTTATACCAAGCACTTTTATATTTATGGGCAGGGCATTATAGAATTTTAGGCCACTGAACTCGGTTTTTCTACTTTAGTGTATGGACAGATTGAATTTTCTTTATGCCTTGTATTGTAGTCATGTACATCACTAAATGTTTGGAAATCACTTAAATGTTGTTTTACATAGTAGATATTTTTATAAATTATTAGAGAAAAAACAGTCATTATATTTAATTGTTTAAATAATGGTCTACAGGAATCACGGTGACTTTTCTTAAGTATTCCTCGAATCGCTGCTTTCTGCAGAATTAGTACTCTTTGGATATGGATATTTGCTGCAGTTCCCCAGGATAATATTCCATACTTTATTGTGGAACGAAATTTGGCATAACAGGTAAGTGCGGCTTCAGCGTTTATGATGGAGGTTATCCTTCTAAGCATGAATACTATAGACGAGAGTTATTTACATAAATTATGTGGCTTGTCCATATCATTGAGGCATCAATATTAACACCTAAGAATTTGGTGGATTGGTTATTGGATTTATTTATTGAGAATGACATAACATCTGTTTTGTTTTCATTAAGGAAAAGTTCGTTGTTGTTGAACCACAATTTGGCTGTTGTGAGCACAGTTTCATTGATGTCCTCGAGGTTTGAATATTGCGGTGTTCTGATACTAAAAGTAGTATCGTCTGCATACATTAGGGTCGTTAAGGTAATATCATTGACTTTCATATTGCCCAAACAAGAGAGGGCCCAGAATTCATCCCTGGGGGACGCCTTGTTTCATATATAGTGGCGCGCTGTTCGTTCCATGACAGTGTACTACTTGTGGTCTATCTTTTAAGTAAGATTTAAGCAGTTGAAGCGCTGACCCTCGTATTTCATAATATAGTTAGTAAAAACTAGTTAGAAGCATGGTGGAACACTCTCTATTGAAATTGGGCAATATTCTTCATACAGGGCTCTCCAGAAGCATGTAAAGTACTAATGTTTGTATAGTGTGTTTTGTTACAATTTTAGACCAAATAGGCCAGTCATTTTAAACAACAAACTGGAATTAATTACAAAGCATTTCAAATTTTGATGAAATTTGTATGTTCATGCAAGAAAAAAAACTAAATCATCTCAAAATATAATCTAGTTTCAGATGCCTTTATAATACATACGTGTACCAAATTTCACGTGAATATTTCAATTCTATTTTATCAACCCCTTTAATAATGGAGTAGGGGTGGTGGGGGGTTGAAAAATATAAAAAAAACTGAGGCCCTGGCTTCTAGTACATGCAACCGAATTTCAAGTTTCTATATTCATACCAGCCTGCTTTACTTATTTTCCCCTATTTAAATCTATTTAACCCCCAACCCTTCAACGGAAGCTTCTCAAAATATAATCTTGTTCCAGATGTCATTATAATACATACGTGTACCAAATTTCAAGTGAATATTTCAATTTTATTTTATTAACCCCTTTAATAATGGAGTAGGGGTGGTGGGGGTTGAAAAATATTATAAATAATTTGAGACCTTGGCTTCTAATACACAGACCGAATTTCAAGTTGCTGTACTCTTACCAACTTGCTTTACTTATTTTCCCCTATTTAAATCTATTTAACCCCCAACCCTTCAACGGAAGCTTCTCAAAATATAATCTAGTTCCACATGTCGTTATAATATATACGTGTACCAAATTTCAAATGAATATCTCTATTTTATTTTATCAACCCCTTTAATAATGGAGTAGGGGTGGTGGGGGGTTAAAAATTATTATAAAAAAATCTGAGGCTTTGACTTCTAGCATATACACCGAATTTCAAGTTTCTGTATTCGCACCAGGTTGCATTACTTATTTTCCTCTATTTAACCCCCAACCCTTCAACGGAACCCCCAACCCTTCAACGGAACCATCTTAAAATATAATCCAGTTCCAGATGCCATTATAATACATACGTGTACTAAATTTCAAATGAGTATCTCAATTTTGATAAATCAACCCCTTTAATAATGGACTAGGGGTGGTGGGGGGTTGAAAATTATTATTAAAAAATCTGAGGCCTTGGCTTGTAGTAGGTACATATATTAAATTTCAAGCTTCTGTACCCTTACCAGCTTATTTTACATATTGCCCCATATTTACTCCTATTTACCCCCCAATCCTTCACCGAATACCTTCAAAAAACAATCCAGTTCCAGATCTCGTTATAATATATACGTATACAAAATTTCAAGTCAATATCTTAAACCGTTCGGGAGAAAACGTGCGGACAAAAAAGGTTACAGACAGACAGAAAATTTTTCTTCGCTCAAATTTAGAATCTCGACATTTCATGACATTATAAACCTATTTCAAGATAAAAAAAAAAAAATTGAAAGTTTTTTACAATTACTGTACTTCCAATCCACTACGTGGATGTGGAAGTAAAAATAAAATATCTGTAAATGTTTACATAAAACTTCGCTCTATATTTAGTACTTTGTACTTATTATTCTCGAGATTTTTCTTATTTTACCACCCTTGTACACTTTTTCTCGGCAAAGATATAACCGGTTATTTTTCTTAAAGAGTCTACATTCCAAATATTATGGTTCCCTGTCACATTTTTTCCATTATGATGTTGGGGTGTCCACCTAACACATTGACATAATTGAAAGACATTAATTCTCGTATTCGATATAATCTGAAACATGAAAAGTCGAATAAATGTCGGAGAAGGCTTGTTCCACGATTACGATACAGTTCCCTTCAGTAAGGTAAGTGCGTAAAGAAATGGGATCCCACGACTCTACCACACAAGCTTTTTTACTCAAGTCACCAAATTTCTTTGTTTCTCAAACATTTACCAAAACAATTTTGAGCCTAATAACCGTGGTTACATTCAATATATAGGTAAAGCGTCAACAGCTTTTATGTACATATTAGAATAATGTGTTTATCGTAATTCATCCAAAACAACAGAAATTTACATCATTTCACGAAAACATAAGCAACCTTCATACAGTTCTTCATTTATCGTAGGTAGGTATTATTAAACATCGGGAGTTTCTTAAAGCCTATTCGTTTTCAAATTTCACATTTGTAAATGTAGAACAGCTACAAACTTTAAAAACAATTTAATCAAGAATAAATATGAAATTCTACTTTATACTCATAATTTATTTTTTAGAGTGGGTGTTTTAAAAATACCTATCAGGAATAATAATTATTAACGATTACATCGATTTATTAGACCCATTTTATTGAAAAAAATTTTCGTCCAGCTTATATAAAAATACGAAATTTAGACAAGCACCTTTCTTTTGTTGCCTCATCTATGAGACAGTAACCGAACTAAGACAACAACATTTAACTCAAGAAATCATATAGAATTCTACTCTATACTAAATAAATATGTCAGAATATGAGTAAACATAGGAAAAGTGCGTAAGAAAATTTAATTCGAGTTTTCTAGTGTATGAAGTATTTAATTCGATTTTTCCCTTTTTCATAATGGGTGAATGTTTAACTTACGTAACGCCTGTATCAGTTTTCCCTATTTTTTATTTTTCCTAGTGCGAAATAATTATTGAAGTGATGAGCAGACATCGTTTCTAAGGTACAAGTTAGACAATTTCTTTATCTATGAAAACATTACTTTTTAACAAAATAAAAACACCCCTTACCTATGTTAAAGTTTCTAGTTTCGGTTTATGTGCTACTTTTATAAATATGACCCATACTTTTTAAAATAACTTACTTTAAAATCATGTGATTATCCCCACAATTTAGTACATAAATATGGCCACCTTAAAACTGTGTAGACATTCACCATACATACTAAAATTTAATATTTAGAACTGTGTAGACAATCAAAATTCATATTAAAATCTAGGATTTAAAATGATCATAAAATTTTTGCACATCATAAAATACATGTCCTTCAGAAAATTTTTGACTTGCTTTTGAAATTTTAATACACTTAGATCTTTCCATTCATGGGGTAGAAGGTTGTAGAAGTTAACAGACAGATATCTGCATGAGGTGATATTTTTTGAGAGCCGAAAATATGGAGCAATCAGAGGCTTATTTGTATCTGGTGTCATATTTATTTTCGATTTGATAGTTATAATCATACTTTCTGGCATAATTTATACATTCATAAATATATAGATTTGTGCATGTAAAAATTCTCAGGATATTAAAAAGTGGTCTACACGCTTCAGTACTCTTTAAATTTGTGAGAACTCTGCACGTTTTTGGAGGTGTAATATTAATATTTTTATAGCATGTGCTGAGCCATCCGAGTATGATCTTATAACACAAAACACTGGAACAAAGTATAGTACGCCATTAAAATAACTTTTCCGTTTACTGAGATGGTTAAGTTTTTTAAAAGTATGTACAGCTGGAGAATTTTTTTGACAGAGAAAGTTTGTGCAGTTCCCAAGATTACTTGCTGTCTACGGTAATACCTAGACATTTACCAGCCACTGGTAACATTATTGTGAGAATTAAGATTGAAAATTATGTTTTAGTTTTTTCGTTACTTAAACATAATGCAACGTTTTCGTAGTAATCATTGGCCATTAACTGTGTTTCATGATCTTTATAAATCAGGATGTCCAATTCTGTCTATTGACAACAAGGTGAGATCATCTGCATATCCAACAGATTTAGTTGTGATAAAATCAGCTATGTCATTTATGTAAATTAGAAATAGGATTGGCCCTAGTATTGAACCCAGTGGGACTCCATAGTAGTGTTATCGCTCGACGAAAATTTATTAATTAGTAATAACTTCTTTCAAATGGTACGGCCATGCTTGCCATACCGTGCGACCTATTATTTTAATAAATTGTACACAAAATTTTATTTTCTTCATCCTATTGTAGAAATATAGTTTTATTAGTAAACTATCCCAACATATATCATTAATATAACTTCAAGATTTTTAAGCCATACATACAAATTGGCGTTCAGCGATGAACTATTTTCATCAGTTGTATGTATAAAATTTCAACCCTCCAGAACTTTTTCAGAAGTCAAATGACGAAGTACCTGGCTAAAGAGTAAGAGGAGCCTAAAAACATTCCTGAGAAATTTGTTGAGGGACGCAGTTCATAAGGCAATAGTGCTGCTAATTAAATTCATATCTAAAGGGATAGAGCGATTGGAACAAGAGGAAGGGCGCCGAGGTGATTCGATGTCACTATGAAAGAGTAAGGTGTGAAGATAAAGATATTAGGAAATTAAAAAATCTACAATTAGAAGCTGCAGTAGCCGATTTATGACCACTGTGCGGTGTGATTAATACTGACCAAAATTTCACTTGCTAGCTGCCTGTTTTTGAATTTTTAATAATGGTCGGACAATACTTTGAAAAATTCATAGTGTTAACTGACTCCAGGGTCAAGAAGAAAAATTTAGAAGTGCTACAAGCTAGTGCCAATGATATCCTAGAATACAAACTATTTAAATTCACTTGTGCTTAGTACTTATACGGTCTTTAAAGAGCAACTTTTTCCTAGTTTATCCATTGCATCATGCTTGAACCAAATCGGCAGGGTTTTAGGAAAAATAAAATAAGAAAATACTTTAAAAATATATAATTTGGAAAAATTTAAGTACAAGTGGAACAAAAATAAGCTTACTATTAACAAAAAACAATTATTAGATGATCAAAAACTTGACCAAATTATGTACGCAAAGATAAACAAATTTAAAGCATTTTATAATTTATTCCAGTTTATCAGTTCATCAAGTTTTCCTTCATCAGACAATATAAAAAAATACATAAAGTGATCTTATTAATATCGGTTACAAAATTATAAGAACAGTGTTTGGAGATCGGTATTTCACGGGTTCCCTGATTCGTTGAGGGTTGGTAGACCTCAGATATTGCAAGTATCGCGACTGCAAAATTACTTACTCCTTTAATCTGAAAACGGGCAGTTTCAGATTCTTAATCGAGCAGTAGTAAAGTTTAAATTAGTATTTCCAAATTTAGTCTTACGCCTTAGTAAATTCCACAAACCTATCGGTTTATAAGCAGAAATTACAGTATAAAAGTTTTGGGTTAGCCATAAATTACTTTTATTTATCCCAATGGGTATATTCGTCTTATGATGGGAACAATTTCTATAAATTACAACAAATTTTTTGGCAAACTGTGGTCAAAAATGTAGAATTACAATGGATGTTTAACCTTTTTAGATCGGCAGTGTTTTTCATGTGATCCCTCGAAATGGAGGTTTTTACTATTTCGCAAACGCATACTTCCCGTTTTCACGCTAACTTGCGCTTTCTGATGTCTAAATTAACTTTTGCTAATGTAAAAACAAAAATAATTCAAAATAATTCAGGGATTTTAATGAAACATATATATGTAAAATAAAAATTTAAAAATACTTCCAATAGCAAATAACCTTACAATTCCTGAGTAAAAACAGTAAAGCAAATTTACGCTTCCCGACCAGAATGCCAGAAGTTAATATATTTGAGAATTGCACAACGCCCCGTTAAAACCGGTAAAAATCGAAGACGTATAAAACGCATATACGGGACTAAAAATAGGCACTCGCTGATCTGAATGTATTTCAGAGTATCTCACGATAATGTGGCTGCCGTCATGAAAGGGCTAAGCATGGCAGAGGTGAAGAGAAAGGCATCGGACTTCATCGGTTTGAACTTAGTTAGTCCGCCTCTACGCATCCTTTTAAGGGTATACTTTTACACTTTCATACTCTTGGAAAGGTTAAAATTGATCCATTAGAATTACTGCGTGCTATATAGTCGAAAGTGAGTAGATAGCACAGATACCAAAACGCCACACACTGATGATCCCAACATGGTGGACGAAACGCACTTTAGGTGTAGTGTTTTGTTGTTCTATTAGATGGTTAGTAATAGAAGAAAGGGTTAAAACTCGATTTATTGGAATCCCTAGAAATAAATAAACTTACGTCATTTGACACTTTCCTAAATGATCAAATTGAAGCTAACTCATCTCCCCAACTATTTCCTTATATATATAAAAAAAAAAACTTTAAAATATGCAGGAGCTGCTTTCTCAAGCTTATCCTGCTACGTACTTCTGCTTCGCTAAGCGGCATACATAAATCGGGAATTCCGATCTCCAAACAAGAGTACAATTCTCACCAAAAGAATAAATAATAGCGTGAAATGAACTATTTGTCCATAAGCACTAAACTAATTGGTACTAGATATTTGAGCACTAATTAACTTTCTTCGAGATACTGGAATTAACACAACAGGTAGTTATCAATTTTGGAGTGGTCATGAAATAGTGATAAACTCACCGGGCTTTGGATTTACGGCTCTTCTCTTGGCGAGCGGTTCGTCGTCATCCGAATCAGACAACGTAAGGTCGACGACGTCTTTTTTCTTTTCGGGAGGCTTCTCCTCTTCTTTGGCTTTGTCTGTAGATGACGTAGCTGGGTTGTTCACAATAATTTCTGTAATAGAAACACTCGTATAAACAATTTTGGTTGATTTCTTTCCAGATGTAGAAGATGTCTAAATAATTAGTAATAGGAATAAAATAAATTGAAAGACAATCAGAACATGTCTCGTGATACAACTATAATTGAAAATGGATAGAAAATATGAGATATAGTTGTAGCTAATAATTTTCAACTGTGCATACGATCCTGACTTTTTGAGTTCTAATGAATTTTCTTTGGATATAGTAGGTTCCATATGAAATCCAGCTATACACAAAAGCCTAAAGAAAACTGACCGCATCTGATTAGTATACCACCGGAGTCGTGTAGTACAATAGTGTGAGAAATTTAATACATTTATTCTTAAACTTATGACAATGAAACAGTTACTCCACCCCTGGAACTTCACGCTGACTAGATCGCTTATTTCAAAGAATATCTATTTGGTAAGACAAATTTCAACCAATTATATTCAGTGGGATTGGTCCACGTATTTAACTCAGGAAATATTTATGACAATTTTTTGTGATGATACTAAATGAAGCCGAACACCTTCTTTATGACCTTTTCGTACATAAATTGAAAACACATATATATTTAAAAAAAACCAGTAGGCCAGAAAATTGAAACTAATCTCAAAATTTCTGTCATAAAGTAAACGATTGGTAGTCTTATTTTAAAATAAAATCCTATTAAAATCAGGTAATAAAACATTTTTTACAGGAGTGTTCCATTTAAACTGGATCACACTGTATATTTGAAGTGTTACATTTTTACAGTTATCTGCATTTGTTTAATCCACATAAAAAACGCGTCTCTTTCACTTGGCGGCTGAACAAAAAAGGTGTGCGAGACTATAGCAACCAGCTTAGATCTGCGGTTAGGTCGAGGTTCGAATTGAATTTATTTTCAGTTTTATACATTTGATTGCCAAAAAAAATATCTTGGGGTGCCAGCGTATTCAAACAGGAATATTTTACAAACAAAACAAAATAAGTATTGTTGGAAATTTTTATTCTCTGTTTCTCTCTCTCTATTTGTTTTCGTTTGTTATTAATGACAGCATTCTTTGTTTTTACAAAGTATGAATTTACAAATTTCACTTATTATATTTTTTTCTTGTCTAGTATTTGAATTTTGATTTTAACTTGCGTAAAACAATTTTTGTTACATACTCTAATAAAAATGTATTATTATTATTACTACGGAAATGACACACTTACCTACGTCGTCCCCTATTATCTCAATTGAGTCATCTATGCCGATAACCGTTGTGGGTTTCTCAACTTTCACAATCTTCTTTTCTGGTGTTTGCGTGCTCCACGAACCATCCTTGTTAAGCTGAATCTCGTTACAGTCAGATGGCAGGAGTTGAGAGTTTAATACTTCTTGGAAATACCTGAAATATATCCATATTTATTAAAGGGTATTAACATGAAGGTAAAATTTTAATAAATCTCCAAAAATATGAATTTTCTCTATGGTTATGTCTATAAAATGTGCCAATATGAAGGAAAATATCACTATTTTTGCCTGCCATGCTGTAAGAACAGGATTAATAATGTCTCTAGTCATTACAAATTATTAAAATTCCAATAAAAAGTAAATAATAGAATTTATGTACCAGAATGGATTCTGTTTTTAAGTTATCAGAAAATGTATTCAATAATTTATACAAATTCAATTTCAGGTGGAAGAGCATGATCTCATAACCTAATAAGTTATGAAGATTATTATTATTATTATTATATTTTCATTTACATGATTTTATCAATATCATGATTCAGATGTTTAAAAAACGGTCATGAAATTACGAAATTCGATTTTCTTTACTCACCCATCTATAACCAAATTGTCATACAGAGAAGGCTTATCACACACTGGACAATTCCATGTAGGTTTACGTTCGTTCATTTGCAGATACAACGATGCGTCGAAACACTGCAAATGACTGCACGTTATGGCTCGGCATGGGGTGGTCATTCTCATTTTTCCTAAAGGACACATAAGGGACACTCTTAACGATGTGGTGGCAATCTCACAGTCACCATCGTCGCTTAATTTTTCTTTGACTGTAATTCAAAAAGGAATATTATTATTATTATTCAACATAAGCTGCCTAGTGCACATTTTCATACTTAGAGCTCTGGTGTGGTCGGCATTCTTGGCTCCTTTGTTTTTCAAACGTTGGAGGAGATCAAACGACGTTAGTTTGTGAACAAGTGCCACAGTTATAGCGTAACCACGGCCATAGTCTGCAGCCCAAGACACTGTTATAGTGTTGGCCACTGTGGGACTCAGTTTTACCATTTGAGTTATATTTACAGGGCGAGGTGGCCTTTTCGGTTCCACGCCAGGTTTGTTCGTAGGAATTGGATTCTAAAAAGTACAAACAGTCAATCAAGAACAATAACTCGGCAAAATGGAGATATATTTTTTTGTTTTTATTGATATCTTTACACTAAGAGCATTATTGTGTTTCAAAAATTTATGGCTTATAGAGTAAAAAAAAAACTGCATTCAAAGCTGATCACCTGTTGAAGAGATACGACAGACAGACACACACAATATAAATCTCATTTTGTGTTGGGATTTTCTCTATTTACATAACAAGTCTTTATTGTCTGTAATTGTTATTTGTGGCATATTCAGATTTTCTTACTTTTTATTGGGTATTTTGCCACTGAAAAATATTTAAAAATTTTTAATGAAAAAACCTCTGCGCCAAACAGATCGGACAGAGGTTGGTTCTTGAGTACTTGACTGTTTCAAAAAGTTTCACACCTAAAAATATATAAACTAGAACAATGTTATAAACTAAAAACTGAAAATCAAAGCTATAGGTAGTTAACGTTTAGGAAGAGAATCTACTTCCGTTCTCAAAACTTTTTGGGCCGTCAACCATGACAGTTCTTTGTTTATGTATTTCCATAGTCACGTGAGACATTAAATTATATTTATCTTATTTTTACTTACTTCGTCTCTAAGGATGGGCAACCAACTAGTACAAAAATCTATTGAATAATTAGAAACGCATCTATCCTCGTTTAATAAAATAATCGCGGATTCTTTAAGTTTTCTTTTAGTTCCGTTGCTCCCCTTTTCCAAAATCTTCGCCGAGTCCCATTTAATTCTATGATTATTATCCCACGCGTGTTCACAAATTTTGGATTTTTCAAATTCTCCCCTTCTAGCGTAATTTCTATGTTCATCAAGCCTTACGGTGAAAGGTCTAGATGATTCACCTACGTAATGTTTTCCGCACTCACACTTGTACTAGTTGGTTGCCCATCCTTAGAGACGAAGTAAGTAAAAATAAGATAAATATAATTTAATGTCTCACGTGACTATGGAAATACATAAACAAAGAACTGACATGGTTGACGGCCAAAAAAGTTTTGAGAACGGAAGTAGATTCTCTTCCGAAACGTTAACTACCTATAGCTTTGATTTTCAGTTTTTAGTTTATAACATTGTTCTAGTTTATATATTTTTTAGGTGTGAGACTTTTTGAAACAGTTAAGTACTCAAGAACCAACCTCCGTCTGATCCGTTTGGCGCAGAGGTTTTTTCATTAAAATTTTTAAATATTTTTCAGTGGCAAAATACCCAATAAAAAGTAAGAAAAGTCTTTATTATTGCAAAATAAAAACCAGGTTAGGACTGACAAGACAAAAACAAGCCCGAGGGAACAGAAACCTACTACGTCCACATCGTTGTTCCTGTGTAATGCTAAAAGTAGTTTCTTGAAAGAATTCACCGCTATCCACCACCAATTAAAAAAATTGTTTCAATTAACTTTCACGTAAAATCTAAATTGGCAATGAAAAATGGAGGTTTCCATTTAAGATTCCACAGTTTCTCCCCAAGCCACTCCCAGGGGGTGGTGGTAGCACGTCGAGTTTGGTATTATTGGACAGCTTTTTTCAGAATATTGAACAGGGACTTTTGTATTTTTCATTTCAAAGTGTACTTCTTGAGAATTGTGAAAATTCTCATTTTTGCGATTACAACGCCATCTATCGCGAATAAAAAAAAGTTTAAAACAATAAAAACCACAAAACCTACGTATTTTGTAGTGTAGAATCCGAATTTGTAATAAAAAAATGGGAATTTCCGTTTCAGATTTTAAAGTTGCCCTTACCCCGTCTCCAGGGGCTCGAGTTTGGTATCATTGGATAAAGTAAACTTCATATTTCTAAGTCAGATAAAAAATTTCAAAGCTTTGCCGCCTATTACCACTAGGATAGAGCGGGGCATGGATTAAAATAAGAAATTAAGGGAAACTCGCCAGTATCAGTTATAATTTCTAATAATTACGCCACTCACTCCTAAAATATTTTACGATCTAACGGTCACTACTGTTTACTTAATTTTTTACACACATACATAATGCTGTAAAAGAGCAAGCACTTTTATGGCCGAGTTTTACGGCTTTTTTTTGAGTGTCTCGCGCCTTTGCGTGTCTCCTTTGTCGGGAATTTTTTATTTGACTTAGAAATATGAAGTTCACTTTATCTTTTTCAAAAATATTCAACAAGTACTTTGTTGTGTTTTGATTCGCACTCTGCAGCAAAAAATTTAGGCAAACATAATATGTTCATATGAACTTTTCTTCACAAAATGACCTAAGGAATCAAACCCTGAAATATTAGCACGTTATTAAAGAACACCCTGTATAACTTACAGTCTTTAATACCGATCCTTGTATAAAACAAGTTCTACTCTGTTCATTAGCATTAAGAGAAAAAAAATATATTAAACTTACCGGAAGGGGACACAGCTTATTGTTAACCTTAACTATAACATTAGGAGGGAAATAGTCCTCCTGCTCACAAGTGGTCTCCAAAAGACAGAACCTCATTTGTACTTGTTTAACATAATCACATTTGACCCCGGGTCGGATGTCTCTTGAGCTGGCGACATCTGTAGCCTGTTGAGGGGTGAGATGAAAATAAAACGTACCCTCTTGCATTCTTTGGTTGCTCTGTGGAACTAACGATGATGGCTTAAGAAGATCCGCCAGGATGTCGTAGAAGGGGAGTCTTCTAAATTTCACATCAGGATATATAGGGTAGTTGCCTGCTAGCACGCCTTGGGGTTGTTTAGCATTTGAATATTGTGGGTAGGGTGAATAGAGATTCTGTTGGTACATTTGTGGCTGACGGGCCTGAAAAAATTTTAAGATAGATGAATCATACTACACATACAGGCAAACAGGGTTGATCAAAATCATGATTAAAAAAAAAATAAAAAATCACGATTTAAAAAAAAAATGTTTAAATCATGTTTTTTTTATATTTTTTTACATAAACATCCTAATAATTGTCATTAACAATGCACTTAGTACTTATCTTAACAAAGATAGTTTTCGTTTAAACTTACAAATGGAATAAATTGTGTACCTTGTATCTATAATTGTAAAATAAGCTAGAGCTTATATACATGAAAAGAACTTGAAAACTCGCCTGTTTTTATAATGAGGGGATGATGCGAATGGCCATTATTTGCTAATCTGCTTCGTAATAAGTGAGAAAGCAAGTCTGAGTGGTTATATTTATAGCATTTAAATATTAAATAATTTTTTAACATGTCCTCTAATAGAAGTGGAAGGAAGTAAGATTCTATTTGGCAATATTTTATTGAAAATTCAAGTAAACGATGGAAAAAATGGTAATAGAGCTACATATAAAAAATGTAAAGTAGAAATGTTTGTGGACCGACCAAAAGTCCACTGGAAAAAATGTGCTTCGCATTATGCAGAAAGTGTAAAAACAAATAATGAAGGTCCCTCTACTTCAGGAACAGTGTCCAATGTAAGTATAGTGTTATTTTATTTATATTTATAACTTCTTAGTAAGACAAAATATTAAGAGAACCTTTTTTTTAACTTTACATATTTAAAGTCGGTCCATTTCTGCGACTAAGGCCAATTGTGCCAGGAAAGGCAGGGGATGTGTAAGCAAGCAATCGTTCGCACGAGAAACGCGGAATTTGATTTTTGCAACAAAATTTTTTCAAGTCTGGACAAATGCAATCGCAATTGAGAAAAATTCCGTCAGAAGCATGGAAAGTAAAAACATACAAATTGTCATTTTGTCCAAAAACCACCCCCGAATTTTATAATTTTTTTCAGTATTTACCTCGTATTCTATTTAGAATGTATGCATAAAAACATATAAATGGTCACTTTGTACAAAAGCCACCCCTACGAAGCCACCCTGAGATATTTTTTTATTTTAAATAAAATGCATGCAAAAAAATATATAAATGTTCACTTTGTCAAAAACTACCCCCTACAAAGCCACCCCTGAGTTCGATATTTTATTATTATTTTTTTTCATACTTCATGAGTCATTTTGAATAATTTGCATGAAAAAATACGTGTGAATAGCCATTGCCAAATAACCACCGCTTAAAACCGACCCCAAATTTATTCAATTTATTTCACTATCTTCCTCGTGATATGTATCTACGTCATTCCTGCGTCATTAGACAATAATCAGATTTTTGTCCACTTTTCTCTGATGTTGGACCACTGTGCATAGGATTGAGTTGTGCCCATGGAGATTTGTTCAGAAAAGTCAAAACTACAACATACTAAAATTTGAACAAAATGCACAGAAACCCACTGACCATTTACTTTGTGCGGGGTGTGGTACTTTAAACGATTATTTATCAAAACACAACAAACTTTGGATCTTTACAAGTTGATATCGAGTTTGACATAGACTAACTTGATAAAAATGTGCTAAATAAACAAAAATCGTAGTAAAAAATTCATGGCTGTCTAGACCTTCAAGAGTAGGAGAAAAATATTATTAAAAAAAAGCCAATTTATCTCAGTTCCTTTAAATTTGCTCATGTGTGTATTATTATCAATTTAACATAAGATTAGTAGAGTTGTAGAATTTATTTTGAATTTTACCAAAAGTTAAAATATACAAGTTTCAATTCAGTATCAAATGCTACTGGGTAGCATTGTAAGGGTAGTACAACACAAGGCGCGATTAAAGTCGGAAAGAAATGCTACTGAAGTCGGTCCAAAAATCGCTGCATAATGCACTAAATACATGGTTGTAGTTTTCGTCGCCTCCTAGTGATGTGATCTTGATTGGCAGAACTTTCGTCGAGTATAACGTTGCGTAAAACAACAGCTAAGTAAAATCCTATACATTAAGTATTTCCTAATAATCTATATCCAAGAAGAAACGAAATGAATGCGACCAAGAAGAAACGAAATGAATGCGACCAAGTATTTAATTTTTACCTAAAAAATGAGTTGGTAGATTTCCTTACCTTCTGTTGGTAAGCAGAAGTTCCTACTACATAATAACTAATTTTAATAATCAATTTTCTTACACACATTAATTATTATAAACACAAAAACAGGAATTTAATCGATATTCGATTTATTTGAAAATCTAATCAAATAAAAAACTACACTAGATTTAGAGCTGACTACAAAACAGCAAAATTTTCAAATATTTTAGGTTATGTAGTAGTAGTAGTTCAAATGTTTTCAGAAATGCCAACCAAAATGTCGCTTATTGCAAGTTCACAGCTTACTTATTGAAAGAGCTGTAACCAGGATGAGACTTGGCCAAACCCCCCGTTTTCGAGGGTGCTGAACACGGTGGTGATATTTTTAGGCCTCCCACCCCTCAGGAACTACCCTTAAACGCGAAAAACCACCTCTATTCGCGTCCTTTCCATTCTAGGCATGCGAGGGTTGTCTGATCGAGTTTTTCGCTTAGGCCGTATAGTTGTCAGACAGAAATTGATAAGAACCGGTCACTAAATGTCATATGGCTGAATTTTTCAGAATAAGTATTTTTGTTGGTGTACAATACGACCAAAAAAAAGTTTGCAACTCTAAAACTAAAAACTAAAACTCTAAAAAATCGAAAATATTGGCCGAAATTACGGCTCGCGAAGTGTGCGCGGTCTCGGACGCGCTACACTAAATTTGTTGCAACTTTTGAACTAATTAATGAAATTGAGCTCAACAAAGCTTAAATGAAACGAGAAACGTGGCTATTGGATTATCATATTTTCAAATATAAAAATGGTTGTATGAAGAAATAGTACATACCTATATGAAATCGGAACATATAGATTTCCGAAGAAATCGGTAGAAGCTCTACCATTTCTATAATTTTTTTTAATAAAAGTTATTAACGTTTATTTTTACCCCTAGTTTGACGAATTTTGGAGCAAGGAAAAAGTTTTCTTTCATTTTCGTAAAATAATGAAGGTTAATGCAATTTTTAAGGTAAATCGCCTTAAAACATCTTAAAGTACACATTTCAAGCTTTAAAAATCGCACCAACAGAAATCTAATAATAGTCCCTTCAAATTAGAAGAAAAATCACTGACTTTGGGAAATTTTTCCTACAGCTAAGCCACCCATATAGAAAGTTGTCTTGGGGTTGTGTTAACATATTTTTCACCAAGCGCATGAGAAAAAAAGGGTTGTTTTTTAGATATTGATACATATATATGTTTTTTTGGCCATTTTGGCGGTTTTTTGCGTCTTGCTGCAAAACTATGCATTTTTGAGAAAATATGACCTGATTTGATATTGTAGATCTAGCGATTCTCTACAATTTTTGATCTCTTCATTTTTTTGAAATTCCGCTTAGTTACTCCGCTAGAACGCGCTGAAGTTTATGTAAATGTATAAATTTTTTTGGTGTTTGATTTTAAGCCAAAACTATGCATTTTATAAAAAATATCAAGATATCAAAGTTGTAGATAAAAAAATTTCCGACAAATGTTGTTCTTTGTTTTTTTTTTCAAAGTCGCGCGGTATTGCCGCTAGAGCGCGAAAAACATTTTTTCAATACTCTTGAGCGGAAAAATAAATATATCGCATATATTTTTGATATACAGGGAAAGCTATGCATTTTTTTAGAGTACTCGTCAATTATATAAAGAATTGGGAGAGAAAAAAAAATATAAATATATTTTTGAAACCCATCGTTCATTTCTTACACAGCTGCGCATAGAACGGTGCATCTAATAGTATGAACTACGCGCATTCAGCTGTAGTGGTCGTGATGGGCCTTTTTGTATATGTCATCCTTAATGCCATCTATATTAGCTTAGCCGGTAAAAAATATTGAGTAGAGGGAGGTGGAGGGGCAAAATACAACAGCTGTTCACGATGCCTATATTTTATTTTATCTGCTGAATAGTATTGAAAAATGTTTTTCGCCCTCTAGCGTCAAAACCACGCGACTTTGAAAAAAAAAAACAGAGAACAAAATTTGTCGAAAATTTTTTATCTACAACTTTGTTATCTTGATATTTTTTTATAAAATGCATAGTTTTGGGTTAAAATCAAACACCAAAAAAATTTATGCATTTACATAAACTTCAGCGCGCTCTAGCGGCGCAACTAAGCGGAATTTCAAAAAAATAAAAAGAACAAAAATTGTAGGGAATCGCTAGATCTACAATATCAAATCAGGTCATAATTTCTCAAAAATGCATAGTTTTGCAGCAAAACGCAAAAAACCGCCAAAATGGCCAAAAAAACATATATATGTATATATATCTAAAAAACAACCCTTTTTTTTCATGCGCTTGGTGAAACATATGTTAACACAACCCCAAGGCAACTTTCTATACGGGTGGCTTAGCTGTAGGAAAAATTTCCCTCAATTTTCCTAATTTGAAGGGACTATAACGTGATGTAAACCAGAGTAAAAGGTGGTTAAAGTTAGTTATACATATCAAATTTTATCACTTTCTTAAGATTTTGAAATTTTGTGTGTACATCTTCAAAAATAAATTTTTGTGATTTTTTTCACTCATCGGATTTTTTTATACATTACTTCAAGAGTAATATGTGAAAGTTTCAGATTTTTATTTTAAACATTGTAGAAATGGTAGAGCTTTTACAGATTTCATCGGAAATTTCTTTATGTTGCTACTTCATATAATGTGTACTATTCTTACATACATTCATTTTTATATTTGAAAATATGATAATCCAATAGCCACGTTTCTCGTTTCATTTAAGCTTTGTAGAGCCCAATTTCATTAATTAGTTCAAATGACCAAACTTCAAATGTTGGTCCATTTTTCGTCACTTTGATGACAAATTGCTCTAAAACCGCCCGACAGAAATATCTGTCACTACAGTGCAGCACTGGACACCCCAAAACAAACATTTTGCGCTAGGTTTACTCCGGTAACTAAATTTTTTTTTTCAATTTTCGGTGACCGCGCACCGACCGGAAGTGTCGTCTCCCAGCGTAATTGGGGTATATGAAGTACATAATATGAACTACCTATGCGAAAAGATATCGGTAACCATTTGGTTAAAAAAAAATGTCCCCCTATACCAAAAATTTGCAGAGTTTCGTACTTGATTACCGACTGGCAGAAGGTAACTTTTCGTCGTCGAATTTGTACGCCATTTTCTAGACGATAATATATGAAAGTATAAATACCTGATAACTGCTCGATAATTCCAATGTAAAAGGCGAGATCAATGGCGTCATTACTAAAAGATCAAAGGTTTTTCGCCGGTTGTACATTTTGTCAATTCTCTAATTTTTGGCACATGTCATGTCTATGGCATAACCTCAATTTTTCGTTATAATGAAAATCGATACGTTCAATCACATATAAATACATAGCTACATATTATGACATCATTCAATAAATATTTTTTGCGGAAATAGACCCAAAATATTAACAGCGAATCGGGCGAGGCTTTAAAACGGTTCCCGAGCTGGGTATTTTCTTTTTTTCTAAAGCCGAAAATGGAAATACTTATGGTACATATCACTACTGATACTTTATTGCGAAATAAAAAAGCTTTACACTCAATTTAAGTCTAAATTACATACCTATTTGTTGCAAAAAAAAAAGTTGGTTACGTCACAATTTACGTCAAATTAGGATGTCAACATTTTCATATTTTCACAGAACAGAAGTTCCTGTCTTCTGTGATATTTTTTTAACAAAAATTGCCGTTCGCTAACGCCATCATATTGATTTTTATGTGAAAAAGATCGTTTTTTCCGGAACATATATCTCGTTTCTGGTAAATTCTAGTTATTGTCGATCTTGTACAATATCAAATTCTCCACAATTTTTGTCTAATGCACTTTGTTATTAGAATGCATACTCCACTAAAGTTTATTCTACTAAAAAATTGTATCAGACATTCAAAAATTTGAAATGGCGGCTTCAGTATTACGAATAGGTGTTGCCATTTATGGGTACGGAATTTTTTTAAGTGACACGTCCGGTTTATGTATTTGATTTGTGGTACTGTTTCCGAATCGAACAAGCAAGTTTAATTAGGACAAAAATAGAAAGCGACGTCGTGATATCAAGGCGATGGAGCAGGTTTTAATTATGTCGTGAAAATGTGTCTTAAAATACGGAAATAGGCCGCGCGCGATATTTCCGTTTCGGTACACTGTCGTGCAACTTCAACTCGAAAATTTTCCAACAATTAACGTGACTAAAAAAATTGTGCAACAAAGAGTTTAAATATTAGGAAGCACACTTTATTTATAAATGGCCATAACGAAAAAATTTCATATTTCGGCTTCCAATTGGTGTAGTTAAACTAATCTTATTTATAGTGTTTACGAAGTCAATTGAAACTGGTCAGGCTAAAGCACAGGACCGTGCGCACTTAACTTGATATTTTGTCCTATGTATTTAGCAACGGTATCGAGAATCGAATAGTAGTTGAAACTGTGCAGGCGAGTACGAGACTGGCAATGTAATCAGCCTGAATGAACCATCTACGACTGCATTGGTTTAAAGATAATAAAACGGACAGGTCCACTAGCATAAAAAAACCCGTAAATCGTTTCTCAGCAGTCAACATGGACTTGTGAGATTTGCCGAGTTCTTTATAACATTTTTCCAGTGCAGTGCAGAAATACCTATTATAATATCAAGTGTGGTTCAGTTTATACTTATTGTTCATATTTATAAATATTTATTATTAAGTATATATAAAAGGTAAGATATTATTTTATTATTTACTAATTTACCATGGCTTTCTGGAGGCCATTTGAAGCCGAAATAAATTTAGAGTTTAAACATTTACACGTACAAAGTCAACACATTATTTTAAATATACATGAACATTTAAAAAGCAAAAATCGTGAACAATGTGAGAAAGAAATAATAGAACGTATTAACGAATTAACTAAAATATCAAAATCAACAATTTATCGCATAATTAAAAAAGGAGATGTTATAGATTACGGTACAAATAAGAAACGGAAAAATACGAAATTAAAAAATATTGATGATGCTCCCAAAAATGTAATACGGTGTATAATTTATAATACGTATGAAGAAAATATAGTTCCTACATTAAAAATGATTCGAGAAAAATTAAGCGATTATCCTGATTATAATTATAGTTCTTTAGATACACTACGAAATGTTTTATTAGAATGCGGTTTTAAACATAAAAAACTTGACAGTCGTATGGTAATTATGGAATCACGACATATAGTAGCACTTCGGGTAGATTATTTGGAAAAAATCAGAGAATATCGTAAACTAAACAGGCATATAGTGTATCTAGACGAGACGTGGTTTGACACTCATGATGTTGTTCAGTATGGTTGGGTAGACGGTTCAAATAATTGTGTTTTATATACTCCGTGTTCTAGAGGAAAACGCGTTATCATACTTCACGCGGGAAGTGAAAACGGGTTGGTACATAATGCGTTGCTCTTGTCGGCCAAAAAAATATCGCGGTCTTCTGCAGACTATCACGAACATATGATAATTGTATTACATGATGCTTCTTATCACTCGCGAATATTAAATAAAATACCAAATACCAGTACAAGAAAGGAAGACATTTTAAAATTAATGAGAAAAAAATATGGAAATTCCTGTAATTTTGTTTTAATTTATGTTTTATCTATACAAATATTTATTTTTGTTGCACTAATTCTTTGCTTTGGTTAAGAAACTTACATTTTTATTTTTATTTTAGAAGAAACTTAAATTTTATTTTTTACTATATAACACCTTTGCCCCTCGCTAATCTAACCTGTGTCATTCCTTCATCCTGGCAAGGATATGTTCATACATTCTCGTTGGTCCTTGCTGAGCAATAACATATTTCAATATAGTATGGGATAACTTTAAAACTAAACCCAATAAATTTAAATATTTAGACTTTATATTTAAAAATGACATAATACTTCAAAAATATGTTATTGGCGAAATAAACAAAAATAGCCTATCTAATAAACAAAGAATCATAACATTTTCTTATGACAAGCATTTCTATTTACCTCCGCCCATGTACAACAAAGAGTTTCCGACTGTTTTTTCCGGCTTTTAGTTTTTATATGGTTTCAATTCTGCTTGTATAAAGTATACACTTTAACATCAAAATATTTTATATACAAAATAATCTTTAAAATTGGAGGCTGCAAATTGACTAAAATAGCTGCCATGAGAACGATAGAATCAATAAATGGTAACATTCTGATGCTCAATTTGTGTAAAATTTTGTACGTTTTAATTCTTTGCATTATTCTCTCCACATGTATGCGCACGGCTGCAATCTCTTGTGTTTCCCTAACTTCATCGCTTGTGAAATACTCTCTTCTTAAAAATGGTGGCATTACTAAAACTACATTATTTCCCAGTTCATCTAATGTAGTTTGAATGTCAGGGAAGTCCTTATCTGCCATAACAATATCTCCAGCTTCCAAAAGACTCAAAAGACCACTTTGATTTAGTGATGGGTCGCTCACCTATTTTTACTGAGCCCGCTCAGTTCGTTCAGCTCACCGAGGTGAGTCATTCATCGAGAGTCGTTCATTTGAACGACGCGCGACGTTCCGATGTACGGCGGCATTTCGTTCATTCTTTTACAAAGATAATACATATGTATCGTATCAAGTTCATGCACTCTTTATTATGGGCACGAGCTATATGAGAACGTCACATATTATGTATAAATCAACAACGAGCTTGTGTTCTGTTTAATCTTTTTATTTTATTTAGTTTATTTACTTTTTGTTCTTTATGGTTGTAGAATGTTTTAAATTTGTTTTATTATAAATAAAAAGTGAAAAAATATATTTATTAACTCTATACATTTATCTTAATGTTATACCTAATTTTGTGAATAGCATGGCAAACTGAGCCGAGTTTGTGGAAGAAACGTATGAGGTAACCTACACTTGCATCGTTTGTGAACGAGTGAATGAACGATAACGATACGGCAAGCTCGTGATCCATTCAAAACTTCCTCAGCTCAGGCTTACCATTCACCACATAATCTGTGCCGTGTGCCACTCAGGCGCTAGCGCTCACTGAACTGCAGTGCGATACGAATGGTACGGAGTTGTAATGGTGTATTGAACGAGTTGTATTTTAAATGTGAGTCGTTCATTCACAGTTCACTGAAGTGAGTCGTTCACTTTGAACGACTCGTTCATGAACGACCCGTCACTACTTTCATTAGTTATTTGAGCATTGGTTGTTCTACCACCATATGCTTTTGATAAAAAAGAAATATAACTGTTTGGTGTGCAACCGACTAATACTTTTATTGTAAAACCTTTCTTATAGTGTGAATATAAACGCACGCGTTGATTAATTTCTGGATGTTGTTGTACAGGAAATTCTGTGCAGTCAATAATTACACGACACTTTTCGTACTTTCCTCGAAATGCCTCTGGCAATAATTCATTAACTGTTTCTCGTGATGGCCAAGTTAACAAATTTCTACACTTTCTTGTTAGTACTTCTAAAACAGATTTAAAAAACGCGAAGCAGTGCTTTTATGAATATTAAAAAGAACACCTAAAGCCGATGATGCCAATCCCAATTTTATTTTCATAAGGAATAACAGCAACCGATTTTCTCTTTGCTATTCACGAAACGGTCACAAATTAACCAATTGCAATGTTCTTCGTTGCGCTCTGGTAAAATATGTAAGTACCTGAATTTCTACGTCTTTATATTTCGGTGGTACTAATTCATGAACTTTTTCCGGGTGAAATGCCTCAATTTCATGCTCCGAAATTGTTTCATGAAAACCTTCAAATGGGGTTGTAGGTACATTCACTTTTGCGGTCTTGGCTTTTGTCGGGGCACTGCTCCTACCATTCAAACTGTTTCTAAACCTGCAGAACATTTCATTTGTGTAATACATTGTAAATGAGACTAAACAATTAATTACTAAACTCAATGAAAATTTACCGTCGTTTAGCGTTTACAATTGATTTTTCTGTCGGGCCAGTCTTTGAGTAAGAAGATGGAAAAATTGATGGCGTGAAACTAGGGCTTCGTGGATGGTCCGATTTTACATTATCTATAAAATGTGCACTGCAAATCTTCGAGTACTTATTAGGTCGCCATACGGATCCATCTGGGCTATAAAATTAATGATCAAAATTAGTATTTTGTCAGAATATCTTGGATTGTTAACTACACACATATCTTGAATTTCATAACGTACTTTACTCTCCGAACTGCTTTGATCCACTTTTCCCTCTGCTCCAGTTTATACGGACTTACGGGAAATGAATAAAACTTTATATTTTCAGTATTATTCGTTCTATTTCCACAGTCAACCACGCAGCAAACATCTCCGCACGATCTTCCCATGACATTAACTGGAGGTTATGTGACACAATAACAAACACTAAATTGCCGATTTTGACAATGTCAATTGCAGCTATGGCGTTCCCAAAATATCCCTCTTTGGTTGCATTAAAGTAAACCCAGGGATTTGCGCGTTTTTAAAAAGCTTATAATAAAATGTTTATTAAAAATAGGGTTTCTCTTATTCACGTACATCGTACATGTAAACGACACAGGAATTAACTTTCTACTTGGCCACTATGAGCGCTAGCGGTCACGTACCGATAAGCTCCGCCTTTCTACATCTAGTCGATAATAGGCGAGTCTGTCTGGGATTTTTCCCAAAAATTTTCTATACTATTTGAGTTAGTCACGGATTCGTATAGGAAAAATTCAGCTGAACAAGATTTTCTTATGAAAAATTTTCCTAAAACGCGAGCTTCATGGTCAAATAATTGTTTGAACAAAATTTGTTTCGTTTTTATTTAATAAAATGAAAACGGTTTGACGGATCCGAAAAAATGTTGATGCAATCGAAAGATATTTTCAATAGGCGTCGTTTGGCGCAACTCATTTTGTCAACCCCTTCATTTGTTATAGCCAAAATAAATTTCATAATTAACAAATTGATTACCCCGAAACTAATGAGGTCAGTACCTATATTGTTTTTTCAAAATGTATGCCATTTATATCAAAGAATACACCATATTTTTTTTGGCCCGATATCTCCAATACTTTTTATTTGTTTAAACAATAGAGCAGTAGCAGCTGACGTCACAACATGGCCGCCAAACTTGCCTGGGTGGTAATAACCTAGTTTTGCATTTGTGTGCTTTCTGATTAATTCGAGTTTTTAAAGAATTTGTAGTGCTTTTTTAAACGGTTTTTTCGTGTCACATCAATTTTGGGTGTTTTTCGTCTATTATACATTTCGCGATTTATTGATCTGACTTTAATTTAGTGTTTTATTTGTGTTTTTCAACCGGCGTGTTATCTTCCGTACCTGTCAAAAGTTATTAATTTTCGATATGGTAAGTGAATTTCAGTGAATTTATTATAATTTTATTTATATTCTACATTTTAGGAGTCCCCTCATTACATTTCTAAGCTGAAATGTATTAATGGAGCCAACCTATATGATTTAAAAGTGAGAGATTGAAACTATATCGTTAGGCGATTTTTCAAAAATATAATATAGCATTGAATTAATGAACCATTGTGACCCTTCTTGTAAATAAAATTTATATCTAAACTATAAGACTATTATTATTCATACTTACCCTTATAATTATGTATAATATGTATAATTTAAAACATTCAATGATGGTAGACGATGCTGTTAAAAGTGTGATATTTTTTAAATTCTGTTGTGTTTTAGCTCACTTACCTTCACTGGTATTTTATTTGTGTACATTATCAATATTTTGAACCTCTGTAATTATAATTGTAAGAATCAGAACAGATACCAAACTAGGTATATAGCTATATAAAGTATTCGGAGCGTATTATGTTGTATATTTGTTCGCAATTTAAATTAAATGGAAACTGAAATGATCTCACAGTCCTATCTTTTTATTAGATTTACTATTACTCCTGCATTTCATAATACAAACCTCTGATTGTTGTTATTAATTTGATAAACACAAACTCGTTACAAACTTTTGAGCCTAACAAAAGTAAGACATAAATCAATAAAAAGTTGAAGGGAAATATTTTACATAGTCAAAAAACGTAGATTTTACAATAGGTTTATAAAACCATTAATATACGATTGATATATTGGCATAAATCAATGAGTATTTTGATAACTTTTAACCTAGTGTAATAATACTACCTAACCTATGTCACTGCCAAGCTGTAACTGAGGGTATATTAATTAAACATTTACTAAAATATGTCTTGATATTATATATGTACAAAAAATGTAAAAAATCCAATATAGCCTTTATTTTCACTAATTTATGGGTTCACAAAGATGTCAACGTTCTTGACACCAAACTTTACATTGGTAAAAACAACACTAATAAAGTATATATAAAATTTTCTGTCACAGTAGATTTAAAAAATATATATTTATAAACATCACTACATCTATCTGATGTTAAGAGATCCTCCACTTTAATTTATATTGAACGAAAATTGACCCCAACTCAAATGTCAAATTTCTGAATTTACCACCCAGGCAACTGACAGTTGGCAATACTGTGACGTCACTGCTACTGCTCTATTGGCATAATTTGTTGATTAGCAAATAACTTTTTTTTCGATAGTTTGATCGACTTCAAACCAACTTTAAACGATAAATATTGATGTCGGGCATAACCCCCATAGAAGTTGCACGAATGCAACTTTTTGCTTTTGTTTATTAAAAGTTGAAATTAATTTAACAAATTACCAAATGGAATATCTCGGCTCTGGGTAAGCGTATCGAAATAGGATTTTGTGAATATGAAAGTGCTTGCAAAAAGGAAATTTTTGAGACCAGAAAGACTTCGATCGGATAACCGGAACCGGAAATAGAAGTGACATTGCGTGAGAGACTCCAATTTGTTTATTAACAACTTTTTGGACAGGAGGTTCAGTGCAAATGAAAACTAACAAGTTTTTCCATCAATCACAAAAAGTTCTACAAAACATATTCAACCAGTGAAGAGTTATACGCGCTTTTGACCCTTAACAAGATCTCATCAGCAATGTGAAAATAGTAAGATTTGACGCGCAAAGGGGTGGCGGGTTCGATGCTCCATGTGGGCAATTTTTTTTCATTAAATTTGCATTTTTTTCATGTAACCAAGTATTTTTTATGATAATAAAGGTCTTTACTTTCTGAGAAATTTTTAAAAACGTAAATAACTTTGTTTGTAATTTTCATTGAATAAATGGCAAAAAGTTGTTAATAAACAAATTAGAGCCTCTCACGCAATGTCACTTTTATTTCCGGTTCTGGTTATCCGATCAAGGTCTTTCTGGTGTCAAAACTTTCCTTTTTGCAAGCACTTTCATATGCACAAAACCCCATTTCGATACGCTTACCCAGAGCCGAGACATTCCATTTGGTAATTTGCAAAATTAATTTAAACTTTAAATAAACAAAAGCAAAAAGTTGCATTTGTGCAGACTTTTATGGGGGTTATGCCCGACATCAATATTTATTGTTTAAAGTTGGTTTGAAGTCGATCAAATTTTTGAAAAAAAAGTTATTTGCAAATTAACAAATTATGCCAATTGTTTAAACAATCAAAAAGTATTGAAGATATCGGGCCAAAATAAATATGGTATATTCTTTGGTATAAAAAGCATATATTTTGAAAAAAACAGTATCCTGACCTTATTAGTTTCGGAGTAATCAATTTTTTATTTATGAAATTTATTTTGGCTATAACTGAACGGGTTGACAAAAAGATTTGTGCCTGACGCCAAACGACGCGGATTGAAAATGTCTTTCGATTAAATCCAGATTATTTTCGGATCCGCCAAACAGTTTTTATTTTATTAAATAAAAACAAAACAAAAATTTGTTTAAACAATTATTTGACCATGAAGCTCTCGGTTTAGGAAAATTTTTCATAAGAAAATCTTGTTCAGCGGAATTTTTTCTATAAGAATTCGTCGCTAACTCAAATGATATACAAAATTTGTAAAATCACCTCTTTTTTACCCCAGGCAGACTCGCCTATAATACCACAATATAACACTAGGTCTTTCTACTGCGCCTGACACACTGTACTGTACAGTACACAAGCAACCCGCCGATTTGTGGTATTTCCCTCCTTGTCTAGCTCATGTTTATATATGGCGTCAATATGCAACTGCCACTTTCATATTATAAATTTGAATATATAAATCATGTTCAAAACGATCTATACAATGAAAAAATAAATTTAGGTTGTAGAAATCAGACACTTTTAAATAAGTACATATTGTTTTAATATAAATATATTATAATATTCTATAAAATGTAAGAAAAATAATACATAGGTACCTAGTTACCATTTTCATTTCATATATATTTATTTACTAACCTGCTCTTGAACTTGATCTTGCATTAAATTCATTTCATTTCGAACCAATACTCTACGGGCCTCTGCATTTTTTTGCAAATGTTTGGGAAAATTAAAAATACTTGGCACAGCATCCAATTTCAATATTTTTTTAGAAATGCCTGGTCTGGTTATATAGTCCGTCTCTTTGAAGTGTTCACTGCACAGTTTGCTAGTTCTTGATGGTTTCCAATTTTCCCTCCTTATTGCAGTTAACCATAGTTGTAATATATCTGGCCGTTTAAACGGAAATCTATATAAAATTACAAACACATACATCTTTCACAACTCTCAAATAATAAAATTCAGTGTCCAACTTACGAATGAAAGTGTACATTTATCCTCTTGTCGTGTAAATTTTTGCATCCATAAGCCACACAATATTGTACCATTTTTACTGCCAAATAATTCACAAAACACTATATTACTCACACTTTCTGGTACTCTAGTCGAAACACCAAACTATACTAATAAAAATAAACCCTCTTCACCTTCACAGGCCCCAGGTAGCATAAATAATCATCAAGGTGCAAATACGCTCTGTATAGCTGCATGGAATGAACAAGGATGGTTATACCACAATATAATACTAGCTCTTTCTACTGCCCCTGACACACTGTACTGTACCACTGTACGGGTAGAACAGCTTGCCACCCTTCCAGTTTGTATCACTGAACTCTACATAATAAATGGAAGACCAATACAGATATATGCGCGTGGACAAAATACGGCCTACATGCGATTGAGGGTCGGCGGCATATGCGTCGCCGCAGTGGAAATCTAATGTTAAAAGTATGTTGGTGCTTGAGTCAGAATGCTTCTTGAAGACACTATGCGCCGACGCCATTATTCTTTGATTTGTCTCCCATAGCGGGAGGTCTTGGATTGATACAGAATTTCAGAGCCGTCGTCAAACAATTCTCTCGTTTTTATCGATTGTTTTATTTAGCAGGTATTTACAGTTCGTGATAAGTTAATCAAACAATATGGTCCGTAATGGTATTGTAGATACTGTTTTGCAAGAATCGGGCCAAAGGTTTGTTATATTTTAAGTAAGTACCTTGTTCTGGCCTATTCTATAAAATATACTACTATCTAAATATCGGCGACAACTCCGAGTTTTGGGATCTTTTCTTTTAACGTGGGTAATTTTGCCTGAAAACTTTTCGATAGGGTATACTTTCCGAGATATCTACTTAACTCTACATGATAAATATATAGAACTCAGTGGAAATTTAGGATACAATAAAATTCTCTATATAACCTCACCTATTTTCCATAATTTCGAATTTCCGTTGCAAATTTTAAAGTTCATTGCTATTTGTGTATCTACCTAAATAATTTTAAACAATCCAACATTATTTGCATTACTGATATTGACTTGATCTATTCTAATTTGAATTTCAAAACAAAATAAGAGGTTATGTTTAATACATGCAATTATACCTATACTGTGTCCTTGTTGCTTTGTGTTTATACTTATGTGACCTTATTAACTCCCAGTAATTCTTATTGCATTATTAGTGTTATTTTCATTACCTAATCTTATTTTTTGTACTTATGTGTATTTTGTATTTATTATCATGCATATGTTAATAATTATTTATTTTGTATATTAATATTATTTATGTTACAATTAATTACTTATTATTTCATAATAATAATTAGAAAAAACATTTATCATCATATAATAGAGCTTTTTTGTAATCTTTTATTACATGCGGGTAGGATTGAAAATCAACTATAAGCACGTTATGAACCCTCATTCATATCTTTTGTGTAACTTTGTAACACAATACATTTTTATTCTATTCTATTCTAAATTATATTTCGATCTAGGAGGTAGAAAATATGACTTAATTTTTTGGTGGACTCTATATTCAACTCTCATCAATATGATCGTGCATTATCAAAAACGTTTACCAGAAAGAATTAAATAATTATGTTTTGGGAATGGCAACATTTTTTGTTCTTTAATAAAAATTAAGACAAAGGTTAACTATATAAGAAATGTCAATCTATACACGCGTATTTTTGATGATTTGTGAAAAAAAGACATATTAAAAACACTTGCAATAGAAATAGAGCCGGCCCTGATGGCTTACACAATACGATTGCGCCGAGACCTCCCGTCGCCATACTTGCGCGAGATTCAATTTTACATACAAATAGGAATAGACATTGGCATTCCATTTATATGGTACAGTTCAGTGGTTTGTATAGAGTTCATTGTGTACGGGTAGAACAACTTACAAGTCTAGAGAGACCGAAATGCGAAAGCTTCGAGCATGCGCATTACCTTGTAAATGTGTAATAAATTCGTGCAAGTGGAGAAATTGAAATATTTCCTGTTATTTTGTGGTAAAAAGGCGGGGGGACACCCCCCGCACCCCCCATTTTTTTGTTTGCGACGCTAATACTGCCTGCGGCGCTAATAATATTAACAATTAGATATCAAAATAAAAACCTACAAACCTACCCAAAGAAATCACGAAAGAATGAAATTATTATATAAAAAGAAAGAAACCTAAAGAAATCAGAAAAGAATTTGTAAAAAAATATATTAATCGTTACAGAATTAAAAAAAAAAATGTGCGGACATATGAATTTGAAGCTAAAACGTAACCTATGCGCTATCCATCTCGCTGGAAGTAAGCGCTAGAGCAAAGAAGAAATAGTCAAACTAATGATATCAAGTGTTGGGCGTGTCGAAGCTTTCGCATTTCGGTCTCTCTAGACGCTTCTCTTCCAGTTTGTATAGTTCACTGCACTCGACTAAATATTGTAAATATTAAATATAAAATACAACCTATGCTTTTCAAACATTTCATAAATTTTATTTGTAACTTCATTTCGGATCCTTCTTTTCTCTTTTTCAGATAAGATCAGGCGAGGAACGTCTGCCAAAGTCGTAACAAGATGGGCGCAGACTTCAGAAAGAGTTTCTGAAAACCCCAATCATCACCTCTCATCTGAACAATCAGAAGGATCGATTTGCTACACGTCGAAAACGCGTATAGTACAATTTACGGCTAAAAGCGAGAGGCGTGATGGAAGTGGTGCCACCTAGCGAAAATAACGACAACTACCACTTTCGCAGGTAGCGCCAGTGCAGTGTATTTACAAGGCGGTCATAAAAATCATCTCCACATTTCAGTACAGGGTGATCACAACAAATATGGCTTACGAACAAAAGTCGAGTGATGATATTGATTTTACTGCATACTAGTGTTACTGTAATGTTAATAAATCCAGCATTTATGGAATAGCTTAATATTAATTAAATATTTTAAAATAGGTTTGGTTTGATTTACATTAGGGATTTTTAAATCTGTGTCATGATATTAAGGTAATCTGTCTTTGGATATCACCTATGAATTCAAATTTTTTAAATAATAATAATAACAATAATAATAAGTTATTTATTGATTGCATTAATATACAATGTAATACAATACAATCAAAAGGCCATCGACCTAGATCCTTCAGCCAAGGAGATAATAATACTATATTTAACATTTTGTATAGAAAATATGGTGGGAAACAACCTTATTGTTTTTGAACAAAGTCGATCAATAAATAGTTATTCATTTTTTAAATATATTTTTTAATGTTTTGTAATTAAACTAAAAATGTTAGTACAGGCAATGAAGGCAAAATGTTGTAAAAACCTCGCAAAAATTAACAAAAGAATCATCTCTGGGATTTAAGTAGTTAATAACCTGTAGAATGAAATGACGCATTCTTTGCACTTCCAAGTTCTGGGAAAATTCAAAAAAAATTGGAAAAACTTTTTGATTTTCGGTTTTTTTGCTCTAACGTCTAAAATAATGAAAATACAGAAAAAAGTTTTCAACAAAATTTGTAGCTCGTCTCGTTCTCTACAAAATAGGTCTTTACAAATTTTTGTCTTACTTAAGTCGTTTAGGAGATAAATCCAGTTTTCTACTTATAGTTTTGAGCCGCTCCGAAATGCGCGGAAAATGAGAATTCTCTGGGAGTTTCGTACGCCCGGACATATCGATCGATAATTATTACTATTCAGAGCCGCTAAAAAAATGAAAACAACCTAAAATGTAGAGCTTTGATGTGGAACTAATCACAAAATTCATACAAATTTTTATCACAGAGAAAAAAGTGTTAGAAGATGGCTTAGTAAATTTTATACAGTTGATTTATTCACATCTTCGAGTTTTATGCATCCTGCATCCTTCTCCCGTAACAATGGGTGCTTATTCACTATATGGATTCGATTCCACGCACTTTAATCTATATTTCGTGAAAATATCATTGAAGAATGTTAAGAAACATATAAGTTGTATGTTTTACTGTATAATTGTGAATTTTCTGAACGTGTATGAATAATATAGACAAATTCAAGAAGTACTGCGCGCATTTAAAAAACTCTAAAGTCATTCGAAAGAATATGTTTTATTGTCTTTATATTCCAAAAGTTAAGACTGTGCTATTATTATTATTAATTAAGATATAGCGAATTGAACTCCAAAATGTGGAGGTGATTGATCGGTTATAAATTTTCAGGATAAATGGATGTATATTATAATTTAGTTTTTTTATTACCAACCAAAGGATGTTGTCCTAACCAGAGTTTCACTGTTTTTCTAAAATTTGAAAATATTTTAAATTTTAATAATGGTGCTACAATATGCAGTCTGCAATATGGAGACAAAAAAATTACACATAAGAGGCACTCTTTTTTATTTCATTCCTATTTGTATAAAGACTATTTATTGGGTAATAAAATTTGCAATTCTACTGTTCAAGGCAGGATTAGATATTGCTAAGGCTCGGGGGAAAATAGAACCTGAGAAAAGGCTAAAGATTTCCTAAAATTTGCTGTTTGTGGCAGAAAATATATTTGCTAAAGTACCATTCAATAGTCGAGGAGCTTCAAGACAGAAAAGATAGTAGTTGAGAAAAAAACCTGGCCAAATGCAAGAAGTATTTGCGCAATTCGTGTTCCGTATCATCGGCTGTTTTTAAATATAGATTTGATAGATTTTTACATATGCTGACACTAAGATTAATTAGTTAGGTCACGTTCGTATCATTCGCTGTGGTTAGTGACGAAAAGTACTAATATGCAACTTCATTCTTTTCGATACGGCTAAAATATTTCTTTTCCACTTACTTTTCAATTATGTTAAATACAGTGTGATTAAAAGATTGTGATTAAAAAGATATTTAAATTTTTCTTTTTCGAAATTAAATACGCCTACTATGATAAAAAGAAATTTGCAAAAATTAGGAATTTATGTTAGCGATTGAGATAGGGTTTTTGTTTTTACAGAATCTTGTTCGGCATGATCTAAAGCCCCCGTATACAAAATTTCGTTAAAAAATATTCATTCCTTTACAAAAAAAATCATATCTAAGATTTCAATAATAACCACACTACTATTCGAGTTATTGTCAGATATTTACATAACTTGGTAGTCGTGTAATAATGAAGCTCATTAAGGAAGTTCAGACGTTACAGTCCTAACCAAAAGTAAGTCGAATTCTAAATCGAAACTTTTCCATAATAAATTATTACAAAAGGTAATAAGTCGATGATACCAATAATCATTGTCATAAAGGCATAAATAAATAATTTTTTATTATTAATTAATTATTTAAGTAGATTTATTATTTTACTTAATGAACTAACTTTTGGATGTTTTGTCCAAACCTGTTAAAAAAAAAAAAAAAAAAATTATGTAAACATCTGTGTATTTTACAAATTTGTTTCAGTAAATAACTGAAGAAAAAATGAGAAGCAGTAAAAATTAAAATTAAATCATTAAACAATTGAAGAATCAGTTAAAAATCATTAACGAAAAGAGAAATTTGACAGTTTACAGATGTTTAATAATTCTTTTTATTTATTAAAAGTCTCCTAATTAAATTGGAAACAATATTAAAATATGCGTAAGACATCAATGCTTTACATAGTTAGTTTTCGGAACTGCTGACATTATTTGGTTATTTGCTATAAATTAAAATGTACCAAAAAATTGATTGAAGGAGCCGTTACTGTGTGGTAGTTAATCATTTTGCACAAATAACTAAATAAAACATACTACTATGTTCTCTACCACATAGTGGTAGTTATTTGTGTTAAAATGTACCATTTGCATGCTGGGATGACGTATTTTCCCTAAGACTACATGCAAAAGTTTTTAAATTTTATGAATCTCCTAATGGCTTTGGATTTTTTACCGAAAATTGTGTCATATAAAAATCCATGAAAAAAACTTTATTTCATATTATTTTCGTTTAGACGAAGGTGTTAACACCTCAACCTCCTTTAGGACACATTTTCTGTTCAAATAAAATATCAAATAACTAAACTTTTATTTTTGTAAAATCATTGTAACTCAAACGACACTTAAAATTATTAAACAAAAGAATAATTTTAAAAAGCAAATTTAAATATTATCTTTCTCCACTAGTCCTCCATCAATTCTGATACATTTTTCAATTCTCTTATTATTTTTAACAATTTTTCTTAATTGTTCAACTGTTACTTCATTACACGCTTCTCTAATTCTGTCACAAAGTGCCACTCTATTTAGTGGCCTATTTTTATAGACTTTATTTTTAATGGTACCCCAAAAATAAAAATTCATAGAGGTGACATCTGGTGATCTAGGTGGCCACTCAATTAAAAGACTATTTCTTCCAATCGAACGCATAGGGAAGTTGTTATTCAGCTAATTTTTAACTATTACCACATTATGAAAGAAACCCCCATCTAGTTGGAAATAGAGGTTTTGTTGTACAGCTAAAGGTTTTGAACGGCATCTCGAATTTCATGTGTTAAAAAATAAAAAATGTTGGAATCTCACACTTATTAAAATTTGGTATGTTCGGCTTGTGGGCAGGCTTGCCGTGTGGGGGGCAGATGATCACCCCCCCCTACTTTTTAAAATGCCGACCGAGGTAAATATCGAAATGTATATTGAAGATAGGTGGGAGTGGTATGTTGCAACTCCCCAGGTCCTGATTTTCTCTTGACGGTCCTGCTTGTGCGAGGATTATTGAGAGGATTTTGAACGTATGTGGGAGCGAAACGGAGCATTTTGAATTAGATTTAGGGGTAATTTAAAACATTTGGATTGGCAACACTGTTGATTTGAGGGAGTGCTTTATTTGTTGATACATGAATGAGTCAAGTATTATATTTCCATTTTTTAATAATGCCTAACTTTCAAAGGAAACAAATGTCTTGTTTATGATATGATTTGCCAAGCAATTAAATGTTCTCTAGATAGGTCTACTCATGGTGGGGCACTTGTAAGGAGAAGGTCTCACGGTCAAACAACAAAGTCTTTCAGATAAAACTCGACCTTCGGTCTCAGTCTCCTAAAGTAAATTATTAAGTCTCGAACTTTTTGTAACAAACAATTTACAAAAAAAAAGCTACCCGCAGTTTATCCGATAAAATTCAGAGCTCTCGGGATACAACCTATGATTATTTATCACTTAGTGAATATAAAAATACAATTGGTGCACATCCCTGTTAGAGGAAGTCCACAGGCACACATTCTAAACCTACAAGTTATGCCACAGGGCATGATAAACAAGTGTAGTCAAGCTGATGTCTTTGTTATAGATTAATTATCACTTATTTAGTTATTACAAAAATACGATCAGCAGACATCCCAGTTAGTGGACGTCCAGAGGCAAGCATATATGCCGGTTAGTGGAGATCCAGAGACCAGCATTTTGAACTTGCAAAGCGCCTACTTTTAAACCACGACTAGTGACTATCAAGCCGGTGTTTTTATAAACTAAGTTTTCATAACCAATAAATATTCTCGTATCACTGTTGCTGTTTGCCATTCTCTAAGGAACAGGATTAATCATATCTCTAGCTGATTCAAATGTATCAGGCGATTACACGTTGGCTCCTATACTATTATAGTTCATCTAGCCAGTTTGAAAATAATAAAAAAAGACCGACAATTTTTAGAATCACTTTTTAATTATTGTAAGGGTAATTGACTACTTTCGTTTGAGGCAAGTGCTTAACATATCTGGTTAACTATATTCGTATACGGATATCGCTTGCAATATTAAGTACGGTCTCGGGTTTTATTCTATCATATCAGGCTTTGTAGCAACGCTTTAGACTGGATTTTTAAACTGACAATAGAAGCTACCATACCACATATTCTTACCCACTGTTTTACCAAATCAACTTTTTACTTCCCTCGCATACCGAAGGGAAGTATTGTATTCGAGAAAAAATCACCCTCCGAGATTTTTTCGGATTCTGACGTTTCAGAACACGTAGATTCCGAAAATATAGGTTTTTCAATTCCGTCAGTCTGTCTGTCGGTCTGTCTGTCTGTCTGTTGGTGTATTTACTAAAAAACTACTTGACGGAGAGCAGTCAAATTTGGTAGGTAGTTAACCCTACTGTCAGCGAGGAACTGGTAGAATTTTCACTGAAAAATATACAGGGTGGACCGTCTAAACGGAATAAATAGTGAAAAAAATTTTTTTTTGCTCAAATTTAAAATTTCCACGTTTCATGACGCGCTAAACCTGTTTCAGGAAAAAAAATTTTTTGAAAATTTTTTTCACATTTTTGAAAAATTTTTTACCAAGATGAAAAAAATTTTTTTTTGCTCAAATTTAAAATTTCCACGTTTCATGACGCGCTAAACCTATTTCAGGAAAAAAAATTTTTTGAAAATTTTTTTCACATTTTTGAAAAAATTTTTACCAAGTTGAAAAAAATTTTTTTTTGCTCAAATTTAAAATTTCCACGTTTCATGACGCGCTAAACCTATTTCAGAAAAAAAAAACATTTTGAAAATTTTTTTTCAAACATTTTTGAAAAATTTTTTACCAAGATGAAAAAAATTTGTTTTTGCTCATATTTAAAATTTCTACGTTTCATGACACGCTTAACCCATTTCAGGAAAAAAAAAATTGATAATTTTTACACCAATATTTTTGAAAAAATTGTTACTACTAAAATGAATTTTTTTTTCTTTCTTCAAATTTAAAATTTTCACGTTTCATGGCATTCTAAGCCTGTTTAAAAAAAAAGTTTTTTGAAATTTTATCACTAAGATAGAATTTTTCTTTCTTTGTTCAGATTTTAACTATCCACGTTTCCATGACATTCTAAAACTATTCAAACAAATTTAAAAATGTTTTTGAAGAATTTTTTAAAAAATTTGAAAACATTTTTAATCCATGTATCACTACTATAAAACAGACGAAAAAATTTTTTTTGCTCAAATTTAAAATTTCCACGTTTCATGATATTCCAAACCAATTATCGGAAAAAAAATTTTGCAACATTTTGTTACCAGTTTGGAAAAAAATTTAACACCAGAATGCTCAAATTTAAATGACATTCTAAACCTAGGTATTTCAGAAAAAAAATTTTGAAAATTTTTTTCACCAACATTTTTCAAAAAGTTTTTACCACTAAAATAGATCGAATTTTTTTTTATTTGCTCAAATTTAAAATTTTCACGTTTCATAGCATTCTAAACCTATTTTAAAAATACATCATTTTTAATTTTTAAACTTTTTTTAGCACTACTATAGAACAGAAGGAAACTTTCCTTTTTGCTCTAATTTAAAATTTCTACCTTTGACATTTTAAACCTATTTCAGAAGAAAACAATTTGAAAATTATTTTACCATCGTTTGAAAAATTTTTAAAAAATGAAATTTTTTAACCACCACTATACTTCCACTCCATTACGTGAATGTTGGATTGAAAATGTGACAGATGGCAATAACATCTGGCATATGCACCTATTATACTTTTATTGAAAAATGTACAGGGTGGTCATCCCAAGAAATAATTCAGTCATGGTGGACATTTGTAAAGGTATTTGCGCAAGCCTGCCATATGTGGCACCTGCTATTTAGTATTGAACTTTTGCTGTTGGATGAGCAATCTGTATATTTTTTTGACCAAAACTTATCAAGTTTTCTTTGTAATAATAGCAATAACTCTACTCCGATTATTATTCTCAATGTCATTTCGTAATTATTATTTTTTTAGAGAGACTGCCATGAACGAGGGAAGTTCTGTGTAAATACCTTTACCGATTTTTTAATTGGTTTAAATAATTTCATAATATTTTTATTATTGCCCTTTATTCGGTCATGTATATTTTTGTCTTTGTTTATCAATTTTTAATCCTTTATCATATATTCTCTTAATATTTTGACTTGTGTAACCATATTAATGTAATCTGATACCAATAAATTATTATTATCATTATTAGAAAATAATAATTTCGCACTTAACTCAAAATGATTTCCCAACGCTACGACTTAAAATACAAAGAAAGAAAGAAAGAGACTTACCGCCATTTGTCTGGTGTCCACGTTATAGGGATGCACTGTAGCAGTGGTACGGGGTACTCCTCCTTGAGTTTGAGGCATGTTGTTCACTTGATTGGCAGCGGGTAAATCTTTATTTGCTGGAGATGAGCTTGGTGGAGGGGCGCCTGCTAAAGCTCCGCTTTGCCTAGAAACAGGAAGTCTGAATGTTGAAGTTAATTTTAACATTGTTGCAACAAACTCTAGTTTATAAAAATATAAAAATTTCTCGTAAAGATTTGTGTACATGCAGTTTAATACATTAAATGGTTCATATGTGCATAATATAGAAAAATAGTTGGTCAGATAATGGTGGTGTATTAGCTCTAGACATTTGTACCTACTCAAGTAACAATTTAAATGCTTTTTAGATTTATTTAGGTTTTATCAGTGTTTTATAATGGCCACCTCATAAACCACTGATTTATGTCAGATTTATTAAATGCCAAATGCATTTAAAGATAGTTTTGTCTTAAAGAAAGTTTTAAAAAGGCCTTCAAGAACTTACATTAAAACTAAATTATCTTTTAGTATTTATTGGCTTATGATTGACTTATCAAAGTATTTGTCGAGCCTTCAATAAAACTTGTGATAAAAATACCAAACAAAATTGTGTGGCAAACATAATTAAATATTTAATTCACCAATAACTTAAAAAAAAATAAAATGAAATAACAAATAACATGCCTTTTACTTTAGATTGGCAGTTTACAGTTCATGGAATATTTTTTGATTTTTGTAGTTTCACTAATGTAAGAGAAACCGTGAGTTGTTAATATCTCTTAACGTGGCGTTTGCATTGGAAAAAATATTTTTGATAACTCATTATGACTTTAAAGTTGATGCGTCGCTTTTGCTGATTCAACGTGTATGTTTTACGTCTTGTCTTGCTCATGAATAAAAAAGGATAATTCTGAAAGGTTACTTAACGAAAAGAAGTCACTAATTCACAGGTAGGATTAAGATTTTTAGTTTGAAATTTTCGCTAATTAATTTTTTTAATAGCTTTACTCAATGTTTACTTTTTTTGTCTGATTAATATAAGTTTAGATGTTGCAATCCACTTCAGCAGTATTAAAGATGGACCTAAGTAAATTTTCCTTAATTGCATATGTGTAGGGCCTGGGCAATACTATTTTTTTAGGCACTGAACAGGTCAAAAACAGAAAAAAAAACTAATGTGCCACATTAATACAAAGAAAACTAGTATACAAGCAACAATAAAATCTATCTATCTAACTTTAAATACTGTACCCTGTACTTTTAGTAACAGAAAATAGTTAGTAAGAAAAAATTGATGGCTTATTTTGTGAATTTCTTCGGTTATCCTATTTTATAAATCTGCAATATTGTCTAGCCGATTATACAGGATGAGGCAATAGTACATCGGACCTCGAAAAATGCAAGTAAACTAGATAAAAAAGTCTATAACTGGAAATTATTTTTGAACATACAGGGCGAGCCAAGACGAAATTACTGGTGCCTTTTTTAAAAATGGAATGCTATGTACTTCAGTACATTTTTTAAGCCTCTTTCTAGGCTCTGTTTATTCCTATATTAGCATTGAACATCTTCCAGCCACTTGGATGTAATGAATTTTTTTGTTGAAATAATGCAATCTGCAGATGGATATTAAAAAAATCACCACAATCACAATTATGGGTTTTAAGAAAAGCTTATGTGAATACCAGTTACGAGACATCTAATTAATGTTTTTGAATCATTCGCATTTCCTATAAGTGTACAGGGTGGCCAAATTTCATTTTTCAATTAAGGATTTTTTACATTGAATTTTCTCAATTTTTTCAAATGGAACACCCTGCATATTTTTCAACGATGTGATGTAGAAATGAAAAACGAACATTTTTTGTAAGTACTTCCCTATGGCTAATTGCAACCAATTTCGTTTTATTGAGCAATAATTACAAAATTCAAAAGTAAACTTAAGAAAAGAGGTTTCTTCAAATAACTCAGTAGAAAAAATTATAATAAATGTTCCACATGTTGCCCATTTTGATTGACACACATCTCTATGTGCTTGTGAAATGAGGTTCGCACTGTTCCTAAAACTGTCGGTGTGATAGATCTAAAGGCAGTAATTATTCTTTCCTTCATATTTTGCACTGTTGTTGGTGTGCCTCTTCAAACAATTTCCTTCATATATCCCCATAAAAAGCAATCTATTTTTGTAAGATCTGGGGACCTAGCAGGCCATTTAGTGGGTCCATTTCTTCCAATCCATTGATGCGGGTAGGTATTATTTAAGTGATCTCTAACTGCATTTAAATAATGTGGTGGAGCACCATCTTGCTGAAACTACATCCTATTTCGAATTCTTTCAAGGAGATTTACCAATAATTGTGGAAGATAGTTTTCGAAAAAATTAAGATAAATAGCTCCAATCAATGCACCATCAAAGAAACGTGGCCCTATTACATGTTCTCCAATAATTCCTACCCAAACGTTTATAGACCATCTGTGTTGGTTATCAACTTGCATAAAAAAGTGAGGATTTTCCGAAGCATAATAATGGAAATTGTGCCTATTAACAAATCCATTTTTATGAAAAGTTGCCTCACCAGTGAATAAAACATTATTGAAGAAGTTGACATCATGTTGCATTTTACCTCTGGCCCAATTACAAAATTGTAGGCACTTTTGAAAATCGTCATCAGATAATTCCTGGTGCATTTAAATATGATATTCATGCAACTCATTGGTTTTTAAGATTCGACCCACAGACCGTCTACTTATTCCTACTAATGCGCTCACTTATCTTTGACTAACATGGGGATTCTCAACCGTTGCCAGTACCACAGAAAACTCATTTTCTTCGTTCACAACACGTTTTATTCTTTAATTTATTTTATATGCGACATTTCCGGTTTCCAGAAATCTATTGAGAAGGTTTTGGAAGCTGTTAACATAGGAATCCTTCTTTCAGGATAACGTTGGTGATAAATTCTATTGGCAAGTAAACAATTTCTGTCCGACTCGCCCAAAACAAAAGTCATGTCTACAAGTTCCGCTTTATTAAAATTCATACTGTAAAATTCCAAATATTTTAAATTCAATACGAATTGTAACTAACGACCGATTGGTGTGATAAATGCTCCGTTCTACATGACAATTTATATCAAACTGAGGTTTTATTGCTTCGACATATCGAGGTCCGACGCACTATTGCCCCACCCCGTATTTTAAATAGCCATATAATTTAATATTAGTATAAGGCAAATTTTTTTTGACACTTAAAATTTGGAACATTTGTTACCAGATCATGTTTATTTTTTATGTGTTGCACGTGTATACTTTCATAATTTTCAAACAATTAACTATTTTCTGCTACGCATCTGCATAGATGTGGAGTCGTATTAGTGTGATTTATTTGGAGAAATATTTGTTCATAGGATTCTGTATTCTCATATTTAGTATATTTCTCAAGCATCTCTTTTGAAACGCAAAAATGTTCTTTGCCTTAGAAGAGATGCCCCACAAAATAATGCCACATCGGATTCTTGACTGTATATAAGCATGATATGCCATATTCCTACCATTTAATTGGATTTTTCTGTCTACGTATAGTACGGGAGGCCGTAACCAAGATTTTCGCCTGATCGCCTGATGAATCATGACCATATAGATTGATAGATTATGACATAGCCAACAAAAAATTCCCCGGTGACGGAAATTTTTAGTGGGGCGAAAACTATTTAATTATTTATTGAAAATGTAAAAAATACAAGCTCAAAAATGTAATTCCCTAATGTCCGTTTGCGTATTGTGTGTCTTTATTTACATGAAAAATATACACAGAACATGGTAACGGAAATTTGTAGTGAGGCAGAACAATACTGGAGATCGGAACAAAAAATTTATAACAATTTTTTTTGGGGTCTAATCGCCTAATGTCCGTTAAGAAAATTATTATTTAATTGATAATATTTTAGGTAAATAAAAAATACAAACGGACGTTCGAAGTGGGGCATTTGTCTGTAATTAAATTTTGAATATGAAGAATTTCTCGGTGTAATTTTGTTACCCCCTAATGTCCGTTCTCTATCGGAAACGGTTTTTGTTTGTTTAAAAAAGGCCAGAAAATTTACAACGGACATTTTCAACGAGGCTGGGCTAAACAAAATCGATTTCCGTCGGGCTAGAAAAAAAAAATCTCAATTTTCACCCAGTCCCAAATAGGAAACGAAGGGTATTTCTTCTTTGCTCTAGCATTTACTTCCAGCGAGATGGTTAGCGCATAGGTTACGCCTTAGCTTATGGCGCGAAGGGTCCAGGGTTCAAATTCATATGTCCGCACAATTTTTTTTTAAATTCTGTAACGATTAATATATTTTTTTACAAATTCTTTTCTGATTTCTTTAGGTTTTCCTTCTTTTTACATAATAATTTTATTCTTTCGTGTGATTTCTTTAGGTTAGGTTAGTAGGTTTTTAGTTTGAAATCTAATTGTTAATAATTATTAGCGCCGCAGGCAGTATTAGCGTCGCAGACAAAAAAATGGGGGGTGCGGAGGGTGTCCCCCCGCCTTTTTTTCCACAAAATAACAGGAAATATTTCCATTTCTCCACTTGCACGAATTTATTACACATTTACAAGGTAATTCGCATGCTCGAAGCTTTCGCATTTCGGTCTCTCTAGACTCTTGTCAAGGCTGTGTAGCGTCTTTCCAAGCATCAACCGCCGGGTGGAGTGGCATGTGCCAGAGCGCACGCGCAGAGCACTAAATACAGATGCCGTCGCGCTGTATCACAGATCCCTGTACAATTGTACATTTCATTTCATGTGAATACGCCCCATGAGAAATGTCCGTTTAGCATTTTTTTCTCGTGCATTCGGTGTATACTTCAATTTAAAACAAAAATTAGCCATTAGGGAGTAACTTTTTTACACGCATTTTCTTTACATTCTCCTTTCTCACTTTACCGATTTCGCCCCATGCAAAATGTCCGTTCTGTGTGAATTCTTATTATTTTATATATTTTTTACAAGATTCCACTGAAAACGGACATTAGGCGATGAAAAAAAAATGACATGATTTGTTACGGACGGAAAATTGTTTCCCAATTAATCGCCCCATTTTTGGGCTTTTTGTAAGAGAGATTTTCTGTTTGTTTTGTAAAAAACTACCCATTAAACCTCGTCATATCCATTAGGGAATAACAGGCTTTTTTGGTTACGGCCTCCCGTACTATATGTAGTTGTACTAGAATAAATTGTATACAATATTGGCACTATAGACACTTAAATTAGCCCAAATAAGTTGTCCATTATAACCACGTCTTCGCGGCATAAAGGCATGGCCATAGGTGTATTTAACCAAATAAATTACATGTGTTCGAGATGCTTTCAAGATGGGACTTAAAAGATTCCACCTCTAACCTGAGATTCTTTATGCCTGCACTAGCACTACTTTTCTTTCTTTTGTTACTGCTAGTAGTCGATGCTGTATCTTTGCTATCATAGTTAGCCAGCTGACTTTTGAGAAGTCTCTTCGGTGCATTTCTGATAGACATGTACGGTGTAACTTCAGGCCTTAAGTACTGATCTGTTTGCATTATTTTAAAGTAATTCCAGTTGGGACAGTCTTCACTGAGCTAAAAATTAAAATAAGCTATGAATCCAACTTCACAACCAGTAAAATAGGAGAGGCAATCAGGGCCGGATTAACTTGAAGTGGGGCCTGTAGACAGTGCCTCGTTGCCTCTGGGTTAATCCGGCCCTGGCAACATTATACTAAAAATTCACATCAATTCATCCTTGGATAAATGTCCGCCATGTTGCAAAATGCTGGTAAAGAAATAAATATTTCAGAATATTCAAGGCCTTGAAAAATTAACAAATTTCGCCTGAGCATTTATGGACTTCTTGCAACCCTACTATGAATAACAAAGAATATATATTTCACTGGCGTAGGGGCATGCTAGTCCTTGATGAGATCCTGATTTGAGGACATTAGTAATATTAATAAACTTTGAATTACAAAAAAAAAAAAAAGTGAGAATCTATTTTACACAGAATTGAACAGATGATGTACGTTTTTTCGCCGGAGCAACAGTTACTGAAATTTTTTTTTTTTCTTTGAACACCGTTTCGCATTTGTCCGAGGTAGGGTGTATAATGTTCCCCATGGTATATATTTTAGTTTAAAAATCATGCTGCAATTTTTCAACGTTAAGCCATTTTTATTCATTCAACGCCTCTAATAAAATGATATACAGCAAGCTAATAACTTAACACACTTACTCTAAAATGATCCTCACAGACAGCGTGAGTCTCGTCAGTGGGAAACTTTTCGAATTTAATGTTTAAGGCAAGTGACCATCTGGCTTGTCTGAATTCAGGGTTAGGCAGTGGGAAAAAGACTTTTGTAGGCGCATTTTCTGTAGTATTTTTACAGCAATAAAAATGTTAGGTAACTGTTACATTTAAAATACACCTACATTTACTAACAATAATTGCTATAGTGAGTCCAATCGCAACTAGACATAACTGTACTGCAATGCTAAGTACTCCATGTTCAGAGCAAATGGTATTCTAAAGATAATTGCAGAATTTTATCAGACAATAAGGAGTTCATAAAACCCGTGTTCACATGTAACTAAGTTGTGATAGTTCTTCTACATATGTTTCGGCTTATTAGGCCTTTATCAAGAGTATTACATAGTGAATACAGTATTCACTACACAGTTGGCTATGATTTAGTACATCACAGCAAGGTACTCTCTAATGCGACAACTTCAACGGGCATTATCAAATTCCACCAACTGAGAATACTCTATTACTTGCAGGGATCATACTTAGCATTGTTTCATAGATTGCAAGTAACATCACAGAGTAACTCTAGATAATTTTACTTGCATGTGGACATAGACAGACGTTGTCTGATGTAGGTCAAACTGATCTTACATTCTAAATTAGATTCGAGAAACATTTATATTCCCTTATACTTACAAATCAGATTTAATGTTGTCAAATCTTAATAAAATCGGGCAATAATTTTTCGAATTTAAGATAGTCTAAATGACATACAAAAAAAAAATCATATTAGATTTATCAATTTCCTGGAAATTTGCAAACATGATGAATATCCCAACAAGTATCTTCTTAATGACCAGGTAAATGTTTTCCGATGCCACTTTGATGTTATCTTATTGACAAAATTTCCTTAATATGTCCAAGCAGAGAATTCAAAGTAGAAATGTTATTAATTTCTTATATATAAACCTTCTAATATCCTAAGCACTCCTCGAGTGTCATTATTAGTTAAAATTCTGCAATTACCTTTAAATAATCATTTACTCTGATTGCTCCTTCGTTTGAAAATGACAAGACTACCATCAATTTAAATATTTTAAGCAAAATTTTAAATTCAAAGTATTCTAATTATAGGTTATAATTTAGGGGAAACAAAAAACCAACGCCTAAAAAAAGCTCCTTATAAATTACGGGCCGGTCCATTTTGCTATTAGTTTAGTACGAGGCGGAAAAGGGACCGTAATCGCCGACTAAGGCCTCGATATCTCTTGTTCGCATGGCATATAAATAAGCCTAGACGCACGTGCTCTGGTAATTAGCGACAACCGCGCGGGAATCTTAAATGTTAGTTTCATCAATTAGGCCAGTCAAGAAAGAATATTTTTCGACTTATAGTCGAGTCGCTGCGCTGTATCGAAATTTTTAAAAAACCTAAAAAATGTTTAACACTTTACAGATTTTTTTGAAACTTTGGAAATAGTGAAACGGACCGGACCCACCTATATTAATCGAAAACTTATTCCCGCGTCTATTAATCAAAATTTACATATTTCTGAAAATTGTACACGATTCGGTACGAAACCAAATATCACCCAGTATTCGCATAAAAATATTTCACGTATATTCTGGCAGTAAAATTTAAAGTTTTAACATACAGTCGATTCGTGTAGTTTTTAAAATCTCTAGAAACGTACATCCCGGGCGAAGCAAAGTAGGTTTCACACCGATAAGACACTTCAGTTAATAGAGTTAACATCAACATTCGGCGATAACATAAACACAGGTGTACGGTCTTCTCACGGGAACGGAGCTAGACATTTAGTGTGTAACGTCACGACTTTGGGGGTATTTTCCGAGTATAAATACGCGAGGGAATTTTATATCGGGGTCAGTCGCTATCTATCATTGACCGAATCCAATTGTTCGCCATAGTGCTCGTTGAAATAAGACTGGGAGCTGCGAACCAACTGACCACTACTCCGCTGACCAATTATTTGGATATAACTAGCTATTAGCTAATATTATACACTGGACTTTATCGTTCGCCATAGTGCTCGTTGAAATAAAACTGGGAGCTGCGAACCAACTGACCACAGCATCCGCTGTACTTTCCATTGTCCACCAGATACTTGTTAAAACCAAGCTGAACTGGGAACGAGACTGATAAAAAGAGATTTTTACGAAGTGACCTAAAACTCGCGATCTCGATTACTACCCACACAACGCAAAAGTGACATTGGTCAGTTTATGGATTGTAACCGACACACAAAAGTGTCAGGTTAATGAAAATGCTGGAAATGCAGGATGACGAGACAAATAACAGTGACCCGGGTCACCTCGCGATTTATACGCAAGGTATAAACAAATAATGTCGCGGAAAGAGAGAAGTATTTTTTTTTAATGTAACTTCGTTAATAATAACAAAATCAAATGAAACTGGACCGGGAAAAACTTTAATTAAATTTGTTACATTTCGGCTCTATATTTCGGAACTTAAACTCACGGTATCGCGGTTTTGGCATTGTGGCACTTTGACTAGTTAGAATTTTATTATTTTGAAAATTTCTATAATGTTAATTTTTACTTGTAGCATAATTAGCTGTGTGCTGAATTTCAGACTATGTTAAATCATGTCCTATTTAAAACAATAACTTTTAAAATATTTACTTTTCACCAGCGGCAGATTTTTGTTGGTAAACAATTTCTGTTACGTTTTGTTTTGTCGTGTGGTCAATGAACTTCTACAATATTTGATGGTACGAAGAGTTTTACAGCTGTTCGGACCTGCCGGTTTATTTATGTCCTACTTGTAGGGATGCTGTCACTGGACTTCTGTGGGTCATCCACTGATAAGGCCTGTGATTTGCCCCCTGCTAGTTTAACATAATTATCATTTTAAATATTATCACATGTTAAACTTTGTACTGGGTGTTTTGCCTTGTATTCATTCACGATGACATATTTATGTCATGGGCGAGTTGAAATTGATACAAATTGCTTGTTCATTCAATTGTTTGAACAATTACAATCTTCGCAACACAAAAACCTATTGGTGGCCAATTGGCTGGTTCTGTATCAAGTTTATTGATCAGATCCCATCATTCTACGCTTCCCAACGTCAAACTATGTTTGAATAGGCAATTGCTTGAGATTTCAACTTGCCGTGCATTCAACTAAATAAACTATTGCGAGTTTTCGCCACCCAAGTATGAACTTTACATGTTCCGAATTCAACATTTTTTTACTTCAGTTTTGAACGAGTATTCTCGTTATAATCATTATTATTTTTAGTGATTATTGGAGTTGTTTATTTGACCATTCGACAAACTTACACGTGACTGTTGTCCCAACGAAATCTGTTGTTGTAATATAAATCTGTGGTTAAATTATTCACATTTTGATTTATATGTAAGCAACTATTTTCTGGCCATTGCCACACCAATATTTTTATAACTGATACTTTCTGACAATTGTCTGATTATACGTATAAAAACGTTACTTGTTTTTAATTATTTTACCTTTACCAGAAATTGAAAATAAAGTGCATTATATCAATTAAAAGTGAACAAGTAAATATAAGATTTACTTGGGCTTAAATAAAACGAATATTTAAAATAATATAAGTAAACATAAGGTTTACTTGAGCATTACAATAGTGAATAAAAATGAAATCTAAAATATGATACAAACTTACCCAAAAGTTAACACTAAAATAATATAAATAATTCAGTATAAATTAAATAAAGGAAATAATTTTGAGTCTGAACTTTATACAGGGTATTATAAAAATACTTAATTATTTTATCAATTAAATAGACAAGTGCCAAAACAATATTCAGTATTTAATTTGAACAAGGAAATAAAGAACTATAATTAGAACTTTGCCAAATAAATTAATAGCAATGTCTAGTGTAAAGAACGAATCATTAAATGTCGAAATAAATAGTTAATTACCAATTCAATAAATAAATAAGAAACAGTAATATCCAACCTAGAAAAAGAACTATGGTAACAATAAACTACAAATCACAAACGTAAATTTGAGTCCTACCACTAAACTAGACGATCACACAGCTAAATTAGTTTAATTAATTTAATAATTAGACATTCAGGGGAGAGGGGAGGGTAACAGGTAATTAATCAAACCAGAATTTAACTAGAAAACAACAGGCGTAGGGGGGGTACGTTACAATATCTTCTTGGGTCCATAAATCGAAGAGTTAAGAGTTTTTTTTTGTCGGTCAAACCTCCGACATTGTTAAATAAACAAATTAAGTTAACAATTGAATAACTTCCTGAATAATTATTCAAATTGTTTTACCTTCTTCAATTCTTTGGGACCCCCTGCCACATGCATGTTTTCTTTTTAAGCGGTGCTAGGGGAATCTACAAAATATATCACAATTAACCAGTATTTTCCTGGTAAATAACCTCTACGCCTGTGACGTTTACGTCAAAGGATCAGTTAGAGGTTGGTTTTTTTAAATAAACAACACAAATAAGTATAAAAACTTGAAATTATTTGTGTTGTTTATTTAAAAAAACCAACCTCTAACTGATCCTTTGACGTAAACGTCACAGGCGTAGAGGTTATTTACCAGTAAAATACTGGTTAATTGTGATATATTTTGTAATTCCCCTAGCATCGCTTAAAAAGAAAACATACATGTGGCAGGAAGTCCCAAAGAATTGAAGAAGGAGAACAAAAATTAAGATAATGCCACAAATAACATTTAGACAATTATTCAAAATCTCTGAATTTTTTTCTAGGGGGGTTTTGGGGGTCGCTGATTACGAATTTGATATCAAAGAGTCCAAAATCAAAATAGCGGTTGTGACACTAATTGTTTGGAATATTCTCTGTGAATATTCATAATTCTATTGGAAAATTTCCAGAAAAGCTTCTTAGGTCGCGAATTATTAATTTAACATGGAAAAGTCAGAATTGAAAATGGCGGATTCAAAATGGCCGAAATATCATCCATTATTTTAAATATTTTTGTAAATCTGTCATTTTAAAAAAACGATAACTCTCAGAGAAACCGAATTTTTTAATATAACAAAATGTTAAATATGACCATGCTTAACGTACGTTTCAAATGTTATTGGTTTGGAGTCTAAATCAGTTATTGTATTCAAAGGCCGTTACTAATAAGCATCTACTCCGCGAGCGTTCGACAGAAAATCGCTCCCGTCTTTTTTTAATTTCTGGAAAGCGGATTCGATTTCTTGAGTGAAACAAAAAACAAAATGTTTCTAATGAACGCACCCTCGAGTATTCTTAATTTCTAGCAGATTTTTATCATTTGTTGTTGTTATATTCCAAAATCACGTCGAGTTCTTTAATTATTTAAGTTCACTTTTCCAACGAAAAAATTCTTTTATATATTTCCAGAATATGTGGAATTCTATTTTTGGTGTGTACCTACATACGACGTATCTATAAGATTCACATAAATATATGCCTGATATATATGATGATTATACTTCATAAAAATCATCGTTTATTTGGAAATGCGCGCGGATTTTTTATCTTAACAAATTTTTTGTTAATAAACAAATACTTTTTATGAATTTTTAAATTTATATATGTAATCAGCGACCCCCAAAACCCCCCTGAAAAAATTTCAGCCATTCTGAATAATTATTCAGGAAGTTATTCAATTGTTAACTTAATTTGAGTACTGGACCCGTGTAGACGTATTTAGTCCAGAGACATTAGTTTGCCGAGTAAATAACTAATTTAGTACAGTGGAATAGAAATCAGTGCTTCCAATAACAAAATGTAAAAATATTCACTAAGCACACGATTTTACAGGCACATCAAGTTGCGCAGGGGCGAACTGGCAACAGTGAAGCATTTTTCTTCAATAAGCTCTTCTTTTTGTTTATTATTATTATGGTTTTGTTTTTATGAATCAATAATTATAGCCAATTTTGTACGGCGCACAGTGGGGCCAAAATAAGTGATTCTTGGAAAAAAACTCCAAATAAAAAAATAATCAGAGACCAGCATAAATGCCTACTAAGTACTATACTGTAGTAGGAAGAACAGAAAACACGAATGTATTCTTACCGTGCCAGTCGAAACTTGTCCTTCCTCACGACTAACGGATAGTGTTGGGCGATATCGTGATTTTCCAATCACAACGTGAATCGTGACTGTGAATTTCTGATATCAGTGAATTTAAACCGTGATGTGATCACGACTTTTCATAATACGGCGAATAGGAAATATTATTAATTTTGGTGAATCGGTGAATTCGCTACTTTGGTAATCTGTGCAGCCGTAGATATATAATACGTATGATATTTACATATACGCATACATGTTGATATTATGATTTGCTTATCCAACTAACTTGACATGGATTGGTGATAAAGCCAAAACACTAAAGTTTTAAATGGGACGCCTGTTTGAACTTCGTAATAGCATATTTTTGTAAAGTTATATATGTAAACATTTCGGAAGCATCAATAAACTATTTAGGTTTTAGGTTGCTAGTTATCAATCAGGGATTTTAATTTTTGCTGGGTTATTGTTTATAAGAGTGTTGCAACCTTTTTAATATAACCCTCGGATTTTAATAAAAATGTACAAATTAAATAATGAATATAATGTTTATTTATATAGTTATTCTTATTTGCTATTATTTATTGGGAAACATTTGATTTAATAAAGTTCAAGTATTTCTCCCATTAAAATATTTATCAAAAATTTGTTACCTACTACAATTTTGGTCAACGGCATAAGGCGCGCAGCACTTCTAACGTATAATGCAAGCTATAACCATTATACTCTTCGCCAACTTACTGTACTTTTTTATTAATTGTTGCACATATTCTATATATATACCTATAGGATAGGTACTCATCTTCGCAGTTGATGATAAAATTGCAAACCCTTTGAGAAAAGATGATTTCTAGGTACTATATGGTTAGTCGATGTGTTTTCAATGTAGAAGTTGTGGTTATTTCTCTCCAACAAAAACACAATTATCTAAAACATGTTTTGGAGCTAAGCATTTCACAATTTTAAAAATCAAAAAGAATACAAAATTGTCGAATTCCATATTTTTATTATATGCCATGCCGAGACGTGGATGTTCAATATTTGCAATAAAATTGCTAGTATATTTAATCAAAAAAATATTTTAACGCATGGTTTTAGTAGGTGTTCTTGTCACAGAATTTTCCGCCACGACCCTGCCTTTAATTACCAGTGAATAAAATATATAAAAAGATAAGTAAATAAATATCTATATAATATGAGACGCGCTATATATCAATCTATCTTGTGAAGTTGTGAAACGCGTACCTACCTAATATCGTTAAGTGACGGAATCGTTTGCTTTACGTGTTATACATATGGTCGCAAACAAGATATTTATATCGTCAAAAATATATTGATATATGGAAAGTCGTGATCACGTCACGCTTTTCTTCCAACTTTATTCACAGTCGTTACTTGTGATTTTTTAATATCAGTGATTAAATCACAGTTCGCGATATATCGCCCATCACTACTAACGGACTAACAGAGCTTATTGTGATTTAGGTGAGAGAAGACACGCGTTCTTTTTTAAATCTTATTTTAGTATTTATAAATATTTTACTGTTTTTAACATGGCGTCATTACCTACAGGTAAGTTAATCATTTTATAATTATAGTTGTTAAATCATGTTAAGTAATAATTTTTAATCTTGATTAACAAAAACAGTTAAAAAATTCTTAAGAGCCTATGTAACAATTTTTGTTGGTAGAGCTTTAGTTGATGTCATACAATATGATGTCTAATTTTAAATTTATTTGCTCATTTATAGGTTGATCTTACCGGAAAATAAAGAAAATCATGAGCGCCATTTTGTTTTATAAGTTCCTAAAGTTAAGTTTTATAAGTTCCTAAAAGTTAAAATCGAAAAATCGCCCTTTTTCTTATACTTAATACAATATTTAATTTATTTTTACTGCAGGATCTGGTTCTATGGGTATATATTTAACTAGACAAACATTATTTGATAAGATGAGACAATCTGGGTACGTTAAATTAGAAGATCAAGTGTCTGAAATGAAGAAATTTGTCGAGGAACATACAAAGTGCCCAGTGGAGGAATGCTATGTTTGAGAAAACTGTTTTGGACCTGTTGATGCCACCAAATGTTAGTATTACTTCGAATGTTTCGACTGTTTCTACCATTATTTAGTCTACTGTTAGTGGATTTGCACATGCGCATTTGGTTCAATTTCTGACAATTCTAAAACATTCTAACCTAAAAACCAATGTGATTGATTAATATGTTCGTCTTTAATTTGTGATTTATATTAAATATATAATTGCCAATAATGAATAACAATGATAATGTTCTGGATATGAGTGATGATGACGAGAAAATAATAACAATAATAATTTATTAATTCGTTTGCCGTCTAAACAATGGATAGAACAAGTCATAAAACCTTAGTTAATTAATGTAAAATAATTACACAAACTTAATAAAAACACTGTCAATTACTTTCTTCAAAACAAGGGACATATATAAAACATAATATAAATATGTGATGATATACAATCATATACTTGACACTTAACATAGTAAATAAATTAAATTTATAAATAGTTATCATTAGGACATTAATGAATCGCACAAATATTCACCCACACTATAGTAGCACTTTTTAAGCAACATTTTTTTCACACTGGTTTTAAATGTTTGTATTGTTTTTTTCTCGCGAATTGATTGAGGAAGCTTGTTGTATAATTTGGGACTGATGTAATCAGGTGACTTTTCGAATAAAGTTGTTTTGTGCTGGGGGAGCTTTATTAAAGAGCCACTACGAGTGGGGTATTTTAATAATTTTGAGAATTATGATGATAAAGATTTTTTAAGAATATTTCGACTGCATAAAGAAACTGTTTTACATATCGTTGAGATGATAGAGGAAGTTGCAGGAATAATTCTGTTTCTCCAATCACTTAAAGTGTTGTTAGCACCTTTTTTCCTTTTTATGCTATCTATTGCAATTATTGCTGATACACAAATGCACAAAATTAAGAACAGAACATCAACCAACACGCTAGACAACGCAAGAGTATTTTGAAGAAATAACAGATAAGACTGTCCATTTAAATTTGGAGGAAGGACAAATGCTCCCAATAATCGCCGATAATATCACACCAAACAATAATCTTATTCGTACTGAGAATGTCTTTCTTTAACGGCATGAGGATTTTCTACTTCCCAGTAATGGGTATTTCTCCAGTTAAAAACGCCTTGGAGAGTAGTGATGGGCGATATATCACGAACTGTGATTTAATCACTGATATTAAAAAATCACAGGTAACGACTGTGATTAAAGTTGGTAGAAAAGTGTGACGTGATCACGACTTTTTGTACATAAATATATTTTTTACGATATAAATATATTATTAGGCAGGTGTGCGTTTTATGCTGTATTGATATTTATATGCATTCGTTGCCGAGCAGAGGCAGTGACGTGGAGTAGATTGATGAGAGGATTTACAATGTTTGTTCGCTTGAAAAGTGTCGTTTGCTGAAAATTGTACGAATGAGGCACCAAGTTTTCGACAAATATATGTGGAATGGGAGAAATAGTCGAACTGATTGTTAATTGATGATTAAATAATGGTAAAATGGGACCATAAGTATTAGAAGTATGAGGAATCTCCCCCCCGCTCTTCAAAATTTTGATGAGGGTAAATATATAATTTTAAGGAGTATCACCCCCCGCTCTTCAAAATTGGTATCGAGATAAGTTCGAAGACTGGTGTGGGGCCGTTAGAGAGCAATTAATAATTTTTTCCAAACGCCGTATTACGAAAAGTCGTGATCACATCACGTTTTTAATTCACTGATATCAGAAAATCACAGTAACGATTCACGTTGTGATTGAAAAATCACGATATCGCCCAACACTATTGGAGAGTAAAAGTTGCTTTGTCGGCAAATAAAATGTTCTTAACAATGTTTCGATACCTGTTGTGTTTATTTAGAACAAATTGACAAAATTGTAGCCTTTGTGGAAGATCCCTTCGAAGTTTCCTACAGGAGTGAAGTGATATGGGTAGAAGCGTTCCTTGTGTAGGACTCTTAGAACAGATTGTTTTTGCTCACCCCTGTTGCCGCTGATAAACGACTTGAGCTTACTTGAGGATCTTCATCCACACGAACTAAAATTTCTAGTTCTTGATCTGGAGTAATTCATTTCAATCGTCCTACACCATTTTTATAGCGAAATGAACCCGTTTCCCCCAAACGACGAAACAGATCGTTGAAAATCTTATGGTCTGGCTGTATTTTATTTAGATATGGAAATGACGAAATGAGTATCTCCTCGTGCAGCACGTCCGCTAAAATTTTTTTGTACATAGGAACACATATCATATTCCTCAATTCCCTATTTGAAAAATTATTATGTCGATGCATTTTAAATAAAGAAGTTAAAGAAATTAGCTCGAGGAACACAAGAACAAAATAAAATGATTGATGACGTACATGACAGAACTAAAACGTAACCCAAGCACACTTTTCAATAAATACACTCTGTTTCAATAAATTTGAATTCGTCAAAAAATTATTCAAATGTTTAACGGAAATTTCCTCGAAAACGGTTGTTCTACCAAGTGTACCTTTTATAGGTGGAAATGATGCTCTCATCATATTTTCCGATCAGAAGTACCACAACGTTTCGTCCAAAAACAAATAGGAAAAAATTCATCATCAGATACAGGGCCTGCGGCGCCCTCTATGAAAGAACGTGGTGTATTACATAAATTATTGTTTCTTAGAATAAAAAAAAGTTCTTCCAATTTAGCGAAGATCAGTCAAGAGGCTGTTGAATTACTGCAAAAAAACGAAAAAATTATTTGAATTTTGACGCCCCGTGTCTTTTTCCACAGCAACATTTTACTAAAGCATATTTGGTTATATCCTCATATTTTAGCCCACAGAATCTACCCCTGCACTGTGGCCTATTATTAATGGCCCACCCTGTATATAGTCCAATAACCTTGCCAACAAAAAAGAGGGTTACCTGACATTAAATGGGGTATTTATGATTTTTTAATATGTTGCATATGATTATAAATTAATGTTGAATCCCAATTTACGACCTCGGCCGATCTCCGGATCTTGGTCAAAAATCCTTTTTCAGTTTTTGTCGATTTTGACCTCTGAGACCTACTTTTTCGGCAAACTCGGCAAAGACAATTTAGTACTTTTTTAAAGTAGACTGAATTTGCTACAAGTTGTTACCAGAATGGACTCTGTAGATGTAATAGTCTCCGAGACGCAGCTGTTCAAAGTTTGGCAATGGCAAATTCCTCATATTTCGTAATTTTTAGCGATTTTTCCGGTTTTACATCATACGATTGGCCTCAAGCTTCAAAACATAAACAATATTTTTCTGAAGTAAAATACATATTATGTATCTACCTTCTTGAACATATTACAGTTTTTTAGTGTAAATGTTTAGCCCCGGGCCGATTCGCCGGTTGTTTAGTCGGGGTGTAGTAAAACATCAGTCTTGAATCTATTTAAAAAATTAGTCACAGAAAATATAGGGAGATATGTATTTCATGTAGAGATATATATGTATTTCACAGATTTTGAAGTAAAAAAATTCATAGATTTTTAGGTTAAAAATTGCTAAAAATGGCAAATATGAAAAATTTAGCAAACTTTTAAATAGCCGTACCTCGGAGACTATTTGGCTTGCAGAGTCGTTTCTGGTACCAATTTGTAGCAGAGTTAGTCTATTTTCAAAAAGTATTAAATGGTTTTAACCAAACAGCAGGTCTTTTAGAGGTCAAAATTGACAAAAACTGAAAAAAAGTAAAAAATGTTGCTTTTCTTGGATTTTTTACCAAGATCCGGAGGTCTGTCGAGATCGTACATAATGATTCAACATTAATTTATAGTCATATACAACATAATATCTACCGAAAAATTTCGACCTGTTCTACCGAAATTGCCTGAAAGGCTGTGGCAACACTGCGAAGCTGGTTCCTTATTTTAGTATTTTACTGTTAAATATTTACTGCACTAGTTGCTAAACGCAACCACTAAGACACGACTGGCAAAAAACTGAGGCTTTTCCTTACTACAGGTTATAAAATGGATACAGTTCCGTTCATGCCCCTGATGGTTTGCTTTGCCCCTTATCTCTTAGTAGTTTCCACTTGTGAATCACCCAGTAATTTAAATTTTTGTTAGGTTAGCATTAGTTACTTACCTAAATGTTGGGAATAAATTAGATTACGAGTGAATTTCATATATTATGATGTATAAAACACTAATCATTTATACTTTTTTTTAATCATTATCTCTTGTTATCTTAGAAAATTGTTAAGCACGTCGGAACAAGGTGATTCGTCTATGCAACGTGCATACATAGTTAATTTTGAAATTGCATGGTAATGTAAATTTGTTGATAGGAGTCTCTAGTCAATCAAGTTATCGGCATTTAACAACAGTTTATTTCGATAATTAAAATTCTGTGGAACAGCACAATCCATGAAATAGGCAGAAGTAAACAAAAACAAAATGATGAGACCTCACCTACAGCAGTGCGCGACGATATGTCGATCAGTGTTGCCAATTAAGAACAAAATTATGCGCTCCCTCGTCCATAATTATGCGATTTTGAGCAACATTGTGCGATCTAACAAAAAAAAAACTTTAAAAACGGTTTATTTATTAAATACTCGTAACGAGTGAGTGTATTTGTCTTTATTTAACCATAAAAATTATGACAGAGTTGCGTTTAATTTTGCACCAGTCCCCGCGGCTGACATGAAAATGTCCAAGAATGTCCGATTCGGTGGTGCTGCAGCCTTTCCGGGTTATATCGAGATATGTATTAAAGCTAGATAGATTTCGTTGAAAATGTTTCTCTGCAAATTTTGTTGAAGAGCGGGGGGGGGGAGGTTTCTCTGGTGCACATTTTTTTCCCCTCGCACAGAATAGAATTAATTTTTGAATGAGCGGGGGGGGCGATTTCTTCTCTACTCACTTTTTCCCCTCTCTCGGAATTTTTAAAAGCGGGGGAGGGGGATTTTCGACGATTATTCACTATCACACGAAACAAATCTGAACGGCCACACTACAATATAGGTGCTAGATTGAAATTATCCGATATCCTCCGCCTTTCTAAATTATCCGCCAATCGGCAACACTGCCAGTCTTACCAATAGAAAGCGCCATGTTCTTGCTGTCTTCGCGGTGGCGTATTTTTTTAGTGCGGTTTTCAAAAGATTTATTGTTTAAAACGACACGCAGTTCTGACCAAAGAGTTTAACACATAGAGGAGACAAGCTCCATAAGCGTAATGTATAAGCAGCGGTAGACTGTAGTGTTAGCTTTTCATCCTTTTCACACAGTTCGTTCTCTCTTTGTCGCACAGTACATGAGGGGAGGTGACGATTGCAATACATTGACAGTATGACAGATGACAATATATGTGTATACCTACCTTGGACTTATGGTTGACTTAGTTTTTCTACAATCTTTACAAGTATAAACTATTGTCACAAAAAATAATTAATTAATATACAAATTAAACATGATAAACAGATTAAACGTTATAAACAGAAGAAAAATTTGAGAAAATACGTGTAATTGTAAATAAAGCAGACCGCTATTTAAAACAAAGATTAAAAATTGACGGTATTTGTGAAAACAAAGCGCGCCGGGTAAGGCTGAGTTGCTTTGTAAAACAGAGTGGAGAGAGAGGGTACGAGGTCTGCGACAAGGACGAAAAGCCTACAACCAAATCGCGGCTCCCGGCAAATCCACGGCTTGTCTTCTCTAGTTATTAAACTCTTTGGTTCTGACAGACGCCTACTCTTCTTATAAAACTAAAGAAAAATTACTTTTTTTCGCCAAATATTTGTACAAAACTAGGGAGATTTGAAATTATTCGTTTTTTATACGATTTGTATTTGTGTACTTCGTGTGTGCAAAACTGATACAATCATACCTTGTCAATGTGATTATGCTAACAGTTGGTGAAATACACACAATACAACCCCTAGTACACCAAAACTATTCATTAGTTGTGCCATAATAAAAAAAAGTTAATAAGCTAGAGTTGTTGTAAATGTTGATGCAACCACGACACATTGGTGGATTGTGTGAGTCGGAAAAGAACCCAAAAAACCTGATTATTGTCTGATGCAACCAAAGTAGTTCTCCCTCCGTTTTCGAGGATGCTGAATGCCGTGGTGGTAGCAGAATTTCTCGTTGGAGTGACCCACCCTCGCAAACGGTCAAAAACCACCCCCAAATGGAGTATTGATATGTTTCGGGGAATCAAAGTTATTGATCCCTGTTTACGAGCATGCCAATCATAGGGAGGGCCCTGGGACGCGTGCCTGACGCCCGCCCACCCAATAGCCACCATCCAAAGGGGCGAAAGAGCGCTGTCATCATACCACTGGACAAAAAGGCTTCCCTCTCATTGTCGAGCATGTCGAAGACAGAGAGGACCACAGATCGAGTGCTTGACACACGTTCACTCCCTTAATGGCAAAAAATACCACTGCTCCTCATTTTTCTAGCAGAAAATAGTTCTCTGTTTGATAATTATGAAAGAAGACACCAGCATCGCACAATGGGCGAATCTGCCTGGGATTTTTCCCAAAAATTTTCTATACCATTTGAGATAGCCACGGATTCTTATAGGAAAAATTCCGCTGAACAAGATTTTCTTATGAAAAATTTTCCTAAACCGCCAGCTTCATGGTCAAATAATTGTTTAAACAAAATTTTTTTGGTTTTTATTTAATAAAATGAAAACGGTTTGACGGATCCGAAAAAAATCTAGATTCAATCGAAAGATATTTTCAAGACGCGTCGTTTGGTACAGGTACAACTAATTTTGTCAACACGTTCATTTGTTATAGCCAAAATAAATTTCTCAACTAACAAATTGATTGCTCCGAAACTAATGAGGTCAGGATATTGTTTTTTTTTCAAAAACATGCCTTTTATACCAAAGAATACACCAATTTTTTTTTGCCTGATATCTTCAATACTTTTGGACTGTTTAAACAATTGGCATAATTTGTCAATTAGCAAATAATTTTTTTTTTTTCGAAAGTTGGATCAATTTCAAAGGAACTTTAAACTATAAATATTGATGTCGAGCATAACACCCATAGAAGTCTGCACGAATGCAACTTTTTGCTTTTATTTATTTGAAGTTTAAATTAATTTTGCAACTTACCAAATGGAATATCTCGTCTTTGGGTTAGCGTATCGACATGGGATTTTGTGCAAATGAAAATGCTTGGAAAAAGGAAAATTTTGAGACCAGAAAGAACTTGATCGGATCACCGGAACCGGAAATAAAAGTAATATTGCGTGAGAGGCTCTAATTTGTTTATTAACAACTTTTTGGACAAATTAAAGCTAACAAGTTTTTCCATTAAACCACAAATAGTTCTACAAAAAATATGCAATCCCTGAAAAGTTATACGCGTTTTTGACCCTTAAAAAATCTCTCCCGCAACGTGAAAATAATAAGATTTGACGCGCAATGGGGTGGCGGGTTCGATCCTCGGTGTGCGATTTTTCTTTCCGTCAAATTCGCTTTTTTTTCATGTAACCAAGCATTTTCTTATGATCTAAATGTTTTTACTCTCTGAGTAATTTTAAAAAACGTCGTAAGTGTATATTTTTTTAATTTTCATTAAATAAATGGCTATCTTGCAACAAATATATGATTTTTCTTGTTCAACGAGGGTTTATCGGTAGTTTTTGTTTTTTTTACTACTTTCTGTGAAAGAGAAGGCTTGTTATACTTTATTTGAGGGGGGTTCCATGATTTCGACTATAAGAAATGTAGAGCATCAGCTCGAGAGTTACGGATTTAATGAAGTTCTCAAGAATAAATAATTAATTATAGCGTTTTTTACAATTTAAAAATTATTTTATTATAGGAAATATTTTATTGCACGAAACAAAAAGCGAATTTGACAAAAAAAATGTTTAAACAATTATTTGACCATGAAACTCGCGATTTAGGAAAATTTTTCATAAGAATATCTTGTTCAGCGGAATTTTTTCTACAAGAATCCGTTGCTAACTCAAATGGCATACAAATTTTGTAAAATCACCTCTTTTACCCCAGACAGACTCGCCTACAAGAAATTAACTTGATCTGGTAACAAATATTCCAAATTTTACATATGTCCAAAAAAATGTACCCTACTCTATTACAAATGTGTATAACAAATTACCAAATGATATTAGGATTCAGCTAATCAAAGTATTGTCGCGTTTCCACCCCTATGGAAACCACCCTTTAAAATCCGCGGGTTCAAAAATTATAACAAGTGATAAACACTATACTTTTATTTAACTAAAATACACTTTTACTGACTAAAATAACTTTTAACACTGTTTATTACTTAATATTTACCCTCTTCGTTTCATTTTGTATCACTTCGGATTTATCTAACCTCATTTTCTCCCGCGTGTTTACATTCGCTTATATGCTCCACAAAAGACATCTAGAAGCATTCCAGCAAACTTCCATACATTTCTAGTAAAGTCTTGAACTATCCTCGTGTGGTAATCTAGACCAATGTAGCACATTCTAGAATCGTTGTACTACTAGTATCTCACAGATGGTGTACACATTAGAGACATGCAGGTATTGCAGTTGCTATCTCCATTGTTACCTAATTTCGGCTATTACTAATAAGTATTAAAAAATAAATTGAAAACCCTCCTAATAAACAAGACCTATTATACTATTGACGAATAATTCAATGAGAACCAGTTTTAACATTTTTGTATTTTGATTAATATTACAGAATATTTTACAGGGCGATTAAAAAAATATAGCCAATCAAATACTAACTATTAATTTAATTCCTCAAATGACACCAAAAATGCCCCTACTCAACACGTACAAACACCAACTATTTACGAAACTTAAACCGAGCAATTACCTGACATAACTAATAAAATCATCATATTAGAGACAACCTACAACTGCCAGCTCCCTACACATCACTAATAGACCTACGGCCAAGGGGCAAATAAGTTACCTCATCGGGTACAAAAGGTTTGACTTTATGTAGTAAAAGTACCATATATAAGGTGCAAAAAACCGACCGTCTGCCGTTTCTCAATGGTCAACTTCTCATTATGACAGCTTGTCAAAAAGGCGAAAAAAATCGCTAAAGTTACCTCATTGGGTACATGCTTAAAAACGTGACAATTAACTGGGAAAACCATTACAATTGTTATTTTGTGTGGCAGACGTCAGTATTTGAACGCATACGTAGAGCAGACGCCCGTCGCGACGCCCAGAATTCCGACGTTTCTTACCTCATGGGGTACATGTACAAACTTGGGTTCAAATCAAAGGTCTTTTTATGTACATCATAGATATTTTTGAAAAAGATCGGCAGACGGTCAACCATAAAGAGCAGACGCTCTAGAAAATGTAACCTTAAAGAATAATGCCAAATCCGATACAGAGTTTTATTGAGTTCATATTCGGAAATTTGAAAATACACTAGGAAAACTATTACACCTATTATCTTGTTTGTCAGACTTCCGTAATTATGTAAGCAAAACAACTTCGTATACAAGAATCAACAGCAATACATAACAATAAATAAAAATAGCTATAGCAAAATAGTTTTATTAAGTACATGTTCGGAAATTTGACAATGCACTAGGAAAACTATTACAACTATTATTTTGACTTCCGTCAATATGTAGGCGAAACAACTTCGTATACAAGAAACAACAGCAATACAAAACAATGGTAGTAAATAAAAATAGTAAGGTTTTGTTTCATAATACATCTAAAGAATAATAACTATTCGTCATCATCGTCATCAGATAAATCATGAAAACCCTCTTCATTTTCATCATCAATATCCCTCTGCTCCATGCCAGTTTCGCGTACAACTATTTCGTCTAGGGCACTAGCTAATTGAGGTCCATCAAACCAAATCGGCGAAAACTTACTATTATTTAAATTCCAACCATTTTCTGAGGGATTATAAAATTTTGGTTGTTTTTCAGTAGCACTATTCCATATGGAACATATTTGATTCGTTCTTTGTACTTTTAAAAGCAATACGTTCTTGCATGAAGGTAACATACTACTATCAAACTTCTTCAGGTTACCGATTAGTCTGATATGGTTTTGGTTTACAATCAGAGTAGAAAATGTCGAATCGAGCTTAGCATAGCACAAATTAATTTTTCTACATACGTAATCTGCTCTTTGGAAATGCTTTCATTGTTGCCAAATGTACCAAAGACGTCCTGCATTTTTTTGTCTTTTTCGAGGAGTTCAAAGGGTTTTAGTTTCCCTTTTCTGGAGAAAGCTGCCGTGTAGTCACACCCTGTTAAAGAATGGAATGGTGGTAGAGATTTACAAACATTAAATCCTAATGCACTAAAAATTGCATTAAAATCAACAAATCGACAAGTATTTTTGGATACAATTCCAACTTCCATCCATACAGTTACAGACTGATAAATGTGATGCATATTTCCTAAGAGAATTATTGGGATGTCTGTGACAGAGGCTCTAATTACAACATTACTGCTTTTTTTAAAATTTTGGATACATGATAAATAATGCGGCTAACAGCCTCCTCGAGGTAGCAAGTTAGTATGTCAGTGGTTTTTCTTTCGATATGCCCGTTTACTACTGCAAATTTGTAACACTCATTGTTACAATTTGCGTATAAAGTTTTATTATGAAGTATTTCCACAAACATATCATTTTGCCAAAAGTCAGAAAAAGACTTGACCAAAGCTTGTTTAAAATTGTCGTCACGAAGTGCTTTCATGAAGTCTGATGACCTTGAATTAATAATTCGGCACTTCTTTCATATAAATTAGCCCTTTTATCGCACTCTATATCTTTTACAGATGGGCTAACGAACTTATCGAAAAATGTGTGAACTTCATTGCCTTTATGTTGACAAATTTTCTTTAACACATATCTAGCTAATTTTCCTAACGTTTGTGGCGTTTCCCCTAATAAATGTAGTAGAAAGAAACCGTCAATAATTTTACAATCGACGTGGTTGGGTGGAATAGAATTATCTTCTTTTTCAAGAGCCTTAAAAAGGCTAGATTTGTGTGTCCTATTCATGGTAACATCCATATGGCACAATGAACGTAGGAATGGAGTTAATGGAAAGGACAATATAGTTACAAGGTCAATTTTATTCTCTAGCGATAAGGCTAAGATTCTACTCATTAAGTCACGTTCAAATATAACTTCTACTACTTTTCCATCGCCTTTCTTCAATTTGGCTTTATTGTCGGAGGCAAATGTTGATATAGGCTGTTTTCTAATGGTATCTTCAAAATTCTTTGAATCTACGGAACACTCTTTAATGAAAATATTTCTCCTTGTTTCAGCGATAGATGTTATATCTAGTAAAGACTTTCTGGTTGTCTCAGTTGCTGATTTTCCAGTGGACACATTAAAGAGATTGCATTTATCGATTTCGGAATTAAACGGATTTATATTATTTTCAATTTCGTTAATTATAGCTTTTAATGCTAGAGCGGAAAAAACTATCTATGATAACTAAGAGAAAAACTATATGTAGAAATATAAATGAAATCTTTGCATTCTTTCGATAACCTAAACTCTCGTTATGCTAGCAAATTAAAATCCTAAAATTTCTCATTTGACATTCCCATTATAACACTAGCATCCAACATAGTCCCCTAGTGTTATAATGAGAATATCAAATCAGAAATATTAGGATTTTAATTTGCTAGCATAACCAGAGTTCAGGTTATCGAAAGAATGCAAAGATTTCATTAATATTTCTACATATAATTTTTCTTTTAGTTCTCATTGATAGTTTTTTCCGCTGTTTGCAAAATCCTATAAAGGATATGTTTCATTACTATAAGCAAAGAAATAGTAACTAATTCACTTTTAAAGAGAAAGGAAGTTATTTTACCAGATTTTGGTTTGCAGCTAAGGTGTGTGCCGTATTTTAGCAAATACTTACCTATGGATTGTTAAAACTTTAACACTTTTCTCGACTAGAGCTAATCAAGTATCGACCAATCCAACCACACAACTTTTATTGAGAATTATTATTATCGTATTGTTATTTGTTTGTTATGGTTATTGTATATCACTACACTCTCTACGCAAGTATCGTGCCTGGTCATCTACGGGTCTACACGTGACTGAATTGCCTTTTTCGCTACCGCGGAACGATAGCAGCGCCCTCGGTCAAAGGTGTAAAAAAAAATTAATATTTTTTTACGTTTCATTTCCTATGCCTAAAGAATAAAAGGTCGAATTTAATGTATTTTAGTGTTTGAGATTAATGAAATTTCATTTTTACTCCTACATAATTTCCACAGCGTCTGCTCTTTATGGTTGACCGTCTGTCGATCTTTTTCAAAAATATTTATAATCTACATAAAAAGACCTTTGATTTGAACCCAGGTTTGTACATGTACCTCATGAGATAAGAAACGTTCGAATTTTGGGCATCGCGACGGGCGTCTGCTCTACGTATGCGTTCAAATACTGACGTCTGCCAAACAAAATAAGAAGTGTAATGGTTTTCCCAGTTAATTGTCACGTTTTTAAGCATGTACCCAATGAGGTAACTTTAGCGACTTTTTTCGCCTTTTTGACAAGTTGTCATAATGAGAAGTTGACCACTGAGCCCCGGCAGACGGCCGGTTTTTTGCACCTTATATGTGGTACTTTTACTACAAAAACTCAAACCTTTTGTACCCGATGAGGTAACTTATTTGCCCCTTGGCCGTAGGTCTATAATGAAGTATCATCACCTGCAAACGCAAATAATGACTCTTTTTTATAAGTGATCAAACCTCAGCAATAGCTGGGCAAACTAGTGTATATAAGGAGGTTAATTGTGCTCAAGTAAGTGAAAATATAACTTTAATTTCATTAAATATTTAGTGTATTCGTAATAAAATTGATGATTTGTACATTTTTCTAGAAAATCATAATTATCCTAGTTTGGTTCTAATCTCAGAGCACTGGCTAAAAAGTAATGAACCAGCTTACATTCCTAAGTACTCTGTTTTATCAAAATATTGTAGAATTAATTCCATTCATGGTGGAACATTAGATAGATAGATAGATCTTTATTGGTCATACATACACATATTATGCTTTGACACGTCAAATAAAGGTAAAATATAGCAAAAAAAAGCAACGAAATATTGTTTGTCTAATAAAAAATACACAATAAATAAAACAAATAAATACCACATAGAGTAAATAACAATACAGTACATAGAGAACGAACAAACAATAATTGTTGTCATAATATACAGAGTAGGTTTAAACAGGAATTCGTCAAAATCATAGAATGCACTATCAAGGAGGAATCGTTTAATTACATATTTGAAACGAGTACAATCAAGTGATTGTATAGTAATCGGTAACACATTGAAAAATTTTACTGGGTAATAGCATGTCCCATTTCTGGTTTTTGAGAGTTAAAAATCCAAATATATATTACCCCTATTACGAGTTGAGTACGAATGTACACTTTCACACGTTGTGTAATTATTTAAGTTACTTTTAATATATACAAGGCACTGTAGAATATATTCGCAGGGTAAGGTAAGCATCTTGAGACTTTTAAAAGCATTCCTACAATCATCCCTATATGATAACCCAACAACGATACTGACAGCTTTTCTTTGCAGTGAGAAAACTGTCGAGGCATGTGCCGAGTGGTCCCATATTAAAATGGCATAGGTAAGGGAAGATTGAATTATAGCATGATATGCCATTAAAACCATTGATTGTGACAAACAAATTTTAAGTTGCGCAATAAGAAAATATTACGTAATATATTTTTGCAGATATAGGCCGTATGTTCTTCCCATGTCAACATAATGTCCAAAATAATGCGCAAAAACTTAACCCAATGAGAGGTCATCTGTACAGAGTGTTGTCGTAGCGAAAAAATCATAGTCTCTGTCTTATCATTATTTAGTACTGGCTTATTATTTAAAAACCAGTTATGAACAATAGACAGACTGTTTTGAGCCTCAGACAATAAAATGTTACAATCATTATGGGGGTGAGCCAAAGTTGTGTCATCAGCAAAGAGAGTGAAACTTGTTAAGGGACTACTGTTAGGCAAATCATTTACATAAATAACAAATAAAACCGGTCCCAAAATTTAACCCCGAGAGACACCAAATCTAATATTAATGTTACCAGAAACAAAATTATTAAAATGAACAAATCGATGACGATCAGTCAAATATGACATAATCAAATTTCTGCTGCCCTCAGAGAATTTGTAAATTTCAGTTTGTTTACTAAAATATTGTGAGGCACACAGACGAAAGCTTTACCGTAGCCAAATCGTTAGAAATACAAATAATAATAATAATAATAATAATGCTTTTATTGATGAACGATTACAATGAAACTAGCTAGTTAACAACATTATAAATTGTCTATTCATCAAACGGCAGAGTTCAAAATTTCTGTTCGAAAACAGAATTTTGCTCTTCCACTCAACCAAGAAGTATCAGTTATTATTCTAATAAACTAAATATAAAGTTTGGCATACCCCAAAATTAATATTAAAGGAAAATTCACTTTATTTGCTGACGACACCACCATACTGTGGCACAATAAAGATGCTATTGTCCTTCAGCAAATGGTGTCGGCCGATATAAATAAGGTCAAAGAGTGGTGTGACTCCAATTTGCTTTCATTCAACATTAACAAAACCAACATAACTACATTTCATTACAATTTAACGGACATCTCCCTAGATAACCAAATTCTTGAAAATAAACCATGCTCAAAATTTCTTGGACTAAACATCGACTGCAAGTTAAAATTCAACGAACACGTTAAAATACTTAGTAACAAACTAGCATCCGGATCCTACGCTATCAGAGTGATCGCAAATGAACTGGGTTATGCAGCTGCTAAGACGGCTTATTTTTCACTAATTGAATCACACTTAAGGTACGGCATTGCCTTCTGGGGCACATGCAGTAAATATCTTATACAAATAATATTGGTACTTCAAAAACGTGCTATTCGCTACCTGTACAAAACTGGAATTCGTGAATCATGTAAGCCACTGTTCTTGGATTTCTCACTGTGATATCCATTTAGATTCTAGAAACAGTTTGTTTAGTTCATAAGGATAGAAGTAATATCATAAATACTTCCTCCATACATGTAACTCGGCAAGTTAATAACGTTGCTCTGCTAATTCCCAGATCCACTCTAGTCAAAGACTCAATTATTTACAATGACGATAAGATGTTCAATCACTTACTAAATAATATTAAAGAAATGAGCTCAAATACAAATTTCAGAAGGCGGTTAAAAGCCTGTTAATTGTTAAACCCTATTATAATTTAGACGAATACTATAATAACACATTTTAATTAGGCATTTACTACTTTATCTTATCGTCTTTTGTGAATTTTTATATTAACTATTATAATTATTGTATTAAAATTTATATGTAATCCGTTTTGTATTCATATAATGTAGGTGCACTGTGTAAACTATAATATATGCTATGGACCTATGCTTATTTACTTTGTTAATGAGAAACTCTTTCTGAACAATAAAGTATATTTTGATTTAATTTGATTATGAAAAAAAATTAAAAAAATTGAGAAACAAAAAATATTTGGTTATTGTCAAGTTCACATAGAGTACTTAGAGAGATATAGCTCCCACCAAAATTTGAAAACTCTATATTCAATATAACGGAATTTATTGGCAACATTTTTTTTTCTATCTCACTTTAAGAGGATGTACTTCCTCAGGGATGCATTTTTGGACTATGGTAAATTGGGTTATATGGGTCCAACATAACTCAGGAATTATAGGTTTTCGAAACTATGCGGAAATATTTTTCACCAAAATACATACTTTTTCCTCAAAGTAGAATAAAAGGCGAAAAAGCGCTAAAATTCATATATAGGTATATATTTCTCAAAAACCACCCTTTTTTAGAACTGCGGGGGGTGGCGCAATGCCATGGTATTTCTCGCTGCAGATGTTTGGCTGGCTCCGGACATGAGTGTCGGGTGGGACAGATTGTTCTTAAATTTTAAATAAATATGTTTGTGTTTTTGATTTGATTTGGTTTGCGATCCCGGAGTCCCAGGTTCGCATCCTGGCCAGGGCATGGATGTTCAGTGGCATTTTTAATGTGTTACCAAGATGGTAGCAGTGAACTAAATCGCTGTTGGGTGGCACAACATGTCTAGCTGTTATCTATCCTAAGTTCGAGTCTCAGCTGCGGTAGATGGCAATATCGCAGAGAATGGTTGTCGTGTTGATGTCTATGTCTACGTGTCCTGGTTGAGTGGTGGAATAGCATTAGCTAAACTCCGCCAGGATGTTAATATAAATAATACGATTAAAAGAAAATCCTGTTTAGACCACCCAAATGCTTCACTTTTTACAGGCCTCATAGCTATAGAAAGTTTTTCAATAAAACAGCGATTTATTGACTAATTTGAAGGGACTATATCTATCTAACTGGTAGTACATAGTAATACTCACTAAAGAAAACTTCTTCAAAAATGGTATATATGTCACGTGGGTCCCTAAATTTGACAGTTCTCAACGTTACGTTAGAAAGACAAATTGAAATTCGTTACATTTTCTACGTTTTTATCTTTTTAATGACATGTAGTTTTCATATTAGTGATTTTGTGGACACATGACAACCGAGACGATGGTTTCTATAAAATACTCCCATTTATGTTAAGATTTGATTTAAGGATTAAAAGACATCACCTCTGATTGTACACAACTAAAAGATATGATTTTACAGACTAAACTTAAATATATAAAAATGTGTCAAAGTACTTTGTTAGTGGAACATAAATACATGCCAATGTCAGAAATTGAGTTTTAATTTAGGTTTATGTTGTAGGAAATCTACCGCAATACAAGACTAGCAACATACAGTTGGGTACTGTGATAATAAATAATTGAACATTTAATAGATCCACTATATTCCCTGCATCATCAATTATTGCAAATAAATAATAATACAAGTGAATTGAAAATGAGAACCTATTTAGTAAGCAATTAGGCAAGCACATTTATGGACAAAATGTAAGAGCTTAATTATCGATAACTACATTTTACCAGAACAATTGTTTTTTATTTACTTCCTATTAATAATTATGAAAAACTCGTCTGCTTATTAAAATAAAAAAAATTAAAATCTAATATTTTTTAGCCAAACTAATGGCCACAATGACTTTATCGCAAACTATTTATATTGTAAGAAATAATACTTTGTTTGATAATTATGAAAGAAGACACGTGCATCACACAAGAAATAAACTTGATCTGGTAACAAATGTTCCATATTAAGATGTGTCCAAAAAAATGTACCCCACTCTATTATAAAAGTGTATAAACACTTCTGCTTATTAAAATAAAATAAAATTCTAATATTTTTTAACCAAACTAACGGCTACAATGATTTTTTCGCAAACTATTTACATTATAATAAAGAATACTTAAAACTTATAAATAGATATTATTTTGGCTGAAGGACCTAGGTCGATGGCCTTTTGATCGTATTGTATTACACTGTATAATGTATGATGTTAATCTTGGAGTTCCTCAAGGCTCTGTTCTGCGACTACTTATTTTCCTTTTGTTTATAAATGACTTACCACTTCATATTCGCACTGAGTGTGTTGTGGTGTTCGCAGAAGTTTTCTCCATAGCAGAAGAGGCAGACACCCCTGAGGAACTGCGGGAGAAGCTCAATACTCTCTTTGAACAATATACAAATTGGTGCGATATCAATAAATTAATTGTTAACACGAAAAAAACTATTTTAATGCAATTTCTTGGTAGAAAAAAACTTTATCACACTGACATTAATGTAAAATTTAACAAATTAACACTTGTCCCAGTCCAACAACAAAATTTCTTGGTGTACATATTGACAGTGATATGAGCTGAAAATACAACATTAACAATGCGTCGAAAAACAAGTAGTGGCTACTATGCAATCTTGCAACTCAAAAATGTTTTAGACCAAAACTCATTATTAAATGTTTATTATGCCCTCATTAATTCGACACTGTCGTATAACGTCATATTGTGGGGTGGCGCTTCTGAGAGTGAGAGGGTTCTAACTGCTCAAAGAGTCATCAGGTAAATTTTAGACTTACAGAAAACTCAGTCATGTAGAGTATTTTTTAAGCAACATGCTATATTGACGTTTCCTTGCGTGTATAAGTATATACAATTATCTTATATATACAAAAAAGAATATTAGCAAGTACGAAACAACTTCTCAACTACATAATTACCCTACCAGACATGGCAATTTACTGAAAATACAGAAACGCAGAACAGCACTGTACGAGAAGTGTCCACTACAGGCTGGAGTAAAATTTTTCAATTCCCTAACTCCCGAAATTAAAGAAAAAGCTTCCTTATATTCTCTTAAAAAGGAATTGCGAAGCTATTCCATAAATGGCTGTTATTATTCAGTCGACGAATTTTTAAATAATAACAGGTTTAGGTACAAAAAAAAAAAAGTTGTCTGGATCTGGGGTCAGACCATATGTTTCTTATGTATTTTTCGACGCTGAATTCGAATCTGTTTTTAGTTTTGCTCTATCACGTCAGGATTTTGAGATATTCTAACCTAAAAGTTAGACATATTTGAGGTTATGTAGCTTTGAGATTTTTTTTTCTCAAGAAACCATGTATGGGATCTTAAAGTACAAATCTTCCTCTTTAAAATGCCGTAGAGTTTGCTCAAATATCTTTTTTTTTTTGGCTGAGATATCGAATTTTTAAAATTGTCTGTTCATATCATATCTTTCCCAATACATTTAATTAGTATGGAAACCTTATGGTCATTATTTAAATTGCAATATTTCGGCGAAAAAAAAAGATATTTGAACAAACTCAACGGTATTTTAAAGGTGAAGACTTGTACTTTAAGATCCCACACATGGTTTCTTGAGGAAAAAAATTCTCAAAGCTACATAACCTCAAATATGTCCAACTTTTAGGTTAGAATTAGTGATGGGCGATATATCACGAACTGTGATTTAATCACTGATATTAAAAAATCACAGGTAACGACTATTAATAAAGTTGGTAGAAAAGCGTGACGTGATCACGACTTTCCATATATATTCAATATATTCTTTACGATATATATCGCTTTGGTAATTTGAGTCTATTTTTGTTTGCTACCTTATGTATCAACAGGTAAAGCAAGCGATTCCGTGCCTTAGCGTTATTAGATAGATACGCATTTTGTTGGAAGAGGTTGAGATTACGGATGGATGTATAATGTATTGCATAACAACCGATAACAAGTGAAATTATTATTTAAAATAATCAATTTGAAGCTGAGATTAAGGATGTATACCTAATAGTTAGCTTGTTTACTATAAAAGTGCTGCCTGCCGTTGAACAAAATCGAATGGAAGAGTTACCTACCAATTTTTTTATAAATATTTGAATGAGAGAAATACTCTACTCTATTAAATCAAAATCCCATTGAATAATAGCAACTATAAGAACTATATAAATAAACATTATATTATTCACTATTTAAGTTGTACCTTTGTATTGCAATCCGAGGCTTATATTAAAAAGGTTTCAATGTTATAAACAATTTAATAATACCAGCAAAAATTTAAATCGCTGGTTGATAACTATAGCAATCTAAATTTAAACTATAGAAATTTATTGATGCTTCCAAAATGTTTATATTTGTATAACTTTACAAAAACATGCTATTACGGAATTCAAACAAGCGTCTCGTTCAAAATTTAGTGCTTTTGCTTTATCGTCAATCCACAAATTAGGTTAGTTGACTATATCATTCAATATGTATCATAATTAATTCATAAAATATCATACGTATTACATATCTTCATATCTACGGCCGCATAGATTACCAAAGTAGCGAATTCACCATTTACAGTCTGAGAACAATTAACAATTTATCCCATTCGCTGCATTATGAAAAGTCGTGAAGTCGTGATCACATCACGTTTTAGATTCACTGATATAAGAAAATCAGTCACGATTCACGTTGTGATTGAAAAATCACGATATCGCCCAACACTAGTTAGAATATATAAAAATCCTGACGTGATAGAGCAAAACTAAAAACAGATTTAAATTCAGCGTCGAAAAATACATAAATCGTATGGTCTGACCCCAGATCCAGAAAACCTTTTTCTTTTTGTAAACATGTGTAATTAGGTACCTATAGGTACACTTTTAACTACATATAAAAAAGAACTGTTTTATGATAATATATTTGACTATTTATTTATTTCGATGTTATTTATGTATGTTGGTGCTATTATCGTCATGTGTTATGTTTTATTATTATTATTTTTTTCTGTTTATTTACTGACATGTCCTATTTCATTATACCACAGAAGACAGGAATTATACAGCAACGAAAGCTAGCTGTTCTGGCGGGACCAAATTTGTTCAGTCACCATGACGATAAGGTATATATTTGTCAATAGTCATGTGATAATTGTTGATGTTGTGTGATTGACAGTCTTTCAACACTTACGCGGTGGTTGGTGATTTTCGTGCATTTTACGTTCAATTTTCGAATTTTTTATTCTAAGTTTATATAATTATTTTATTTTTGGCGTTTATAATGGGTTCTAAAGGGTATCGGGGATGTGCTTATCGTCCATGCCCTTCGAAGGCACCCGCCTTCGAAACAATAAGCTTCTTTCAGTTTAAAAGAAATAATATGACAGGAAATATTTCCTTATCAGTTGCAGCTACTAACTCGAAATACTATTTAAAAATAACATTTGGATAAAAAAGATGGGTTCTTTGACATCATATTAAAGCTACATATTATAAAGGAATATAATTATTTGGCGTGAATTTTGTATTTTCAGGGCTGCAACTTGGTTGAGGGCATGTTTAAGGTATGATCTACTTGAAATAGATGTGAATAAGCTTCATTTAAATTATAAGTTATGTGAGAAGCACTTCGAAAAAAAATTTGTTTGTGTAGGAACACATTGCATATTTATTCATTGTACTACTTTCCAAAACAGTATTCTCCTAGTCTGGTAGCAGTATGAAAAAAAATGCATTGGTTTCAATGCGCATTATTATGATTAATGATGCATGAAATACGGGATATAAACATAAATGTTCACTTCTTTTTTTTTTTTTAATATTCTTCAATAACCATGACTTCGCTTCCTAACTACATTAACACCATCTATACGTATTCTTATTCATGTACCTATCTACTAAATATAAAACAAGACAGTTTTCCCAGTGTACATACAGTGTATTGGACCGAAATATTGTGTGTATATCATTTCTCTGAGTGTAGTATGACATATTACTGTCAAATTCGAGGTCACAGAAATCAATCCCCCGATATCAAAGGTACTGCGGCAAGCTTTCGTTTCTGTATAGTTCCTGTCTTCTGTGATTATACTATGATTGAAGTGATAAATAAATTATTATTATTATTATACTAATGCAATCAATAAAGAACTTTTATTATTATTTACCATTTAAGGTATTAATTGCAAAACTTAGGCTTCTAAACAGCATTATTTTAGTCGAAAAGTACATAGTGCAAGTAAGGTCGGTAGGTACTATTTGTTATAGCTGATACTGAGTCTTGCGATGACTGTGGAAAGCAGCTGATCCAGACATTCAAATAGTAATGGCTCCCATTCCGTTGTTCAAACTTGTTGCGGTAATGTTACAGCAGACGAAAATAACTGGGATAAATGGCTTTGAAATTTAGAGTAAAATTACAACTAATCGAAGGACACTCCAAAGCTCTCAGTCAATAATTATCTGTGAAAATTTTATAGGCCACACTGTGCTACTTGGGGACATTATATAATTGATAAGTAGGTAACTTCTGGTATTCCTACAAATACTTCTGTGCACCTATATAACCAAAGGCGTGATTACGTAAACAAAAGTGTTGTAATATAACTTTCCATGGCGTTTGAAGTTACCTATGGTATCTAAATTATATTAAGTCATCATTACTTGTAATGACTATCCGTACAAGTAATAACCATAGCCATACAAACACTATTAGTTTTATAAATATGTAACTGCAACTTTTATAAAAACGGAACAGTGGAAAAGGTTTAAGTCTGTGATGGAAATACATCCATTATCATTTTATGAAGTATAAAGTATAACATATTAATAGCATTTAGTAATTTTACATACCACTTAAGAAAATTCGCAGCCGTTTAGTAATCTTATAAACCATAAAATATGAACTCACAAGTTAGGAGAATTTTTCATGAATTTGCTAAATTTGAGTTGAAATAATACTGATAATCGGATCACATTTCTAACAAATATCCACCAGTCAAGGTAGTCAAAGTAAAGTGCTAAATGAAAATACTTGTAAGGCACTTTATGATAATTTCATAATCTGACCAACTTATTTTTTTGCACCTAGGCATAGGTTTGTTACAAGGACAGTCCTGCAGTCTGAACCATTTACAATATTATAAAGCCAAGTGGACGTTGAAATGTGGGGGGGTGTATTTTAATATGTAAGTTCTTGTGAATAAACCTCATAACATATTTATATTATACACCCCCCCGCATTTGCATTACCAGACGTTGGACAACATAAAAATGAAGAGGACAGATAAATTTTGTAAAGAAACAAAAGTAAATGTAGTAAACTACTTAAAAAAGAGTAATAATAACCATGATAGCTCCTTCGAGACATTTTCACAGAACCCAACGAATAATCATAATACAAATCAAATTCTTATTAAAAGAAAATATAATGAGAATGTGAAGAACTTACTGTATAGTTTTATAGAGGTCTCTGATTTTTTGGTGAATGGGATGAGATCTAACTCTCAAGAGCTCAAGGGCTCTCTGCTGTAGTTCGTTCTTTCTTCCTGACTTGTTTCTTCCTGCAAAACCTAAGAGCATCTGCAGTTCCGAAACCCGAAAAGTTATTAGCATATTCTGCAATAAAAAAAATAACAATGATATGCTACCTGTGATTCATTATCTCAAGATTTTTATCACCATAGACCAAGTTGTAGGTACTGAACTATCATCTTATAAGTCGACCAGATAAAGAAATGAAATATTTAAAATTAAGTGTATTCTACTAACACCCGTGAAGTGGGCAAGTCTTTCTTATCACTAAATTTCATGATTTCTGCAAACTGCTTCTGTTGATAGTGTTCATACCATACCTTGCAAACTACCTCACTGCTGTGACAAGTGACAAGTAGTCCAAATATTCAAGTAAGATAAAAGTATAATTACCCGCAACTCATCAGTGTTTTCGGACATTTCCTTTCGGCTTTACAGTTCAAAATCACTAAATTCAATTCAAGTTCCACCATTTAAATTAAAACTATGTTAAAAGTTTACAATCAAGTAATTGGCGTCGACTGTCAATTTTTTGCTGTGAAACAAAACATCCGATTACTTGATTAACTCGCGCATTTTAAATATTTAAATAAATAAATTAAATAAACTCGAAATAGATTTTAAAATAGTTATTCTAAAAACCCAGGAACAACACTCTCACAGAAACCACCAAAAAGCAAACTGCAAAAAGAGAGCCAACAATATATATTGCATCTATCTACCACGACGACCGCACCGGAAGGACGCAGAGAGAGAGAGAGAGAGAGCGAGAGAGAAAGAAGACTAGTAACCAGTTCGACATACGGTTATTGTGGCCTCGACCAAAAGTTGTAACGGTAAGCACGTTAAAACGAATTGGTTGTAAGTAACTATTCACTAAAATGTAATACTGATTAGTTGAACATAAATTATCCGCAATAGGATCAATTATCTAAAACAAGTAATTGTTTATCGTTGGTTAAAAGAGAATCGTTCACAACCAACGACCAATTTAGTTCATGGTTTCGACCAATAGTATACGTCATGCGATGACGGAAGTAGCCACCAAAGAATTTATGTAGCCACAATCTGCAAAACATACAGCACACCTCCATGATTTAGCATTTAGCCAAAGATAGAGAACTAACAAGAGAGGACAGTCTGACGGAGAAGACGATATAGACGAAGACAGTTGTGTACTCCAATTTAAAGGGACACGACATCCAGCGGAGTTCATATAGTATTACTATACATCGAAATAACGCTGTTACTCTACATATTCAGTTATTCTCTTTGAAGTAAATATTAAAAGTTTAGTTGGTCGTCCAAAAGTCACAACCGGAATTAATAGTGTTGTTCATGAGCAATTCGCTCAAAATGAACGAATTTCACCAAAGACCTGTGACCGATTCCAATCACTCTCTGTCCTGTGATCAAAAATTAGAGAACTAGACTAAGGACCAGTTGTATAAAAGTGGATCAGCCAGAGTTCAGCTGAACTTTGTTTAAAATCCAAGGAGACCATTATTGTAACAATTGTAACCTTAGATTTTGAACCAAGATCAGCTGAACTTTCGTTGATCCACTTTCAGACAACTGACCCTGTACCTGTAGTTATCTATGGACCCTACCCTCGAGAGTTCAATTTATTGGTCTATAGAAAAGAAATATAATTCCCTATAATTAATATTCTTTGTCATATCTTTCTTGATAGGTCATTTGAGTAAGTGACTTGGTATGACTTGGTTCGCTGAAAAGAGCCGGTCTACCATCGTTACACCGGAAGCGAATAAAGACGCTGTCGACAACGTCAGTCTATAGCAGTACCAAAGATTAGAATTCTCTACTCTTCGGCAGTTTTCAACCACATACCTTTAGAATATATAAGATATGTGTATCCAGTGCGCAGCCACTTAGACACTAGCCACAGCAACCAACCAGAAATTCGGTTATCTAACCCGGATACTACTAAAATTCAAATGGTTAATTTCTGACCTTCGAGTCCTTCGACCGGTTCTGACCATAGTTTTTGACATGACAACAAATGTTTAAAAAATTCGTTTAAAATTTGACCGAAGAGAGGAGGTTAAGATCCTAATTTTAAGAGTAAAACTAATACAAAATGATTCACGAGGTTTTATTTAACTTGTGGAATAGTCCAGATGAAGGACATTTATTTGAATTGCAAGATTTTTTACATCCTGGAGAACAAAAATTGTTACAAATAATTGTAGATGTTGTGACTGATTATTACAAAATTGTAGCATTTAATAAATCAGTTCTTAATCAAACTCCCACCATGGAAGGTAACTTTGCACAAATGTAAACTTTATGTATGTTATAAAAAACAACTTGATTTAGGGTTGAGGGAAGTTACCTCTTCGACTGAAAACACAGCAGTAAATGTCACAGATAAAGTACCCTATGGTCTTTATATTAACGCCTTTTCTAGTGGAGTTCATAAAGTGCTGGACTGTTACAGAAAAGAAATCATCAGATTGGAAATACTGCTCTTACAAAACCCACAATTATCCTTGACGTTTATTCTCAGCTCGGTTGAAAAGTATCGTAATCTATTTCAGACATTACTCTCCATGATTCAAGTTATAGAAAAAGATAATGTCCACGGATGTTTGTTAATTGGAAGGCTGCACAAATATATTTATTGTGGGGTGGATCAAATCGCCAATGCAGCTGATCAGTAAGTTTTGGAAATATTCATGAGCAAATAAACGACCACATTTTTGTGGCTATTATAAATTTTAAATATTTTTCGGCCAATAAGCAATTTAATAACTTAATAAAAGTGTATTTGCTTTAATTTTTATCATTTTAAGACTGGGTATTTTAAAGAAATATTGTCTAATAATATTATACAGTTGCATATATTTTTAGGATAATCCAGTGCATAAATACAATTTTCTACAGACATTTGTGTAATTGGATAATATATGGAGACTTGGTAGATGCATTTGGGGAATTTTTCATAATAGATGGGAAGACTGCTGATGAAGATTTTCTTTATCCAGAGCAGTTGGTACAATTATCCGTGGAAAGCATAGGAAATTCCAGTTTATTTGTAAGTCAATATAGCATTGCATTTATAGCAGTTTTCCTTGCCCTATGCTTAAAATACAATATTCTGAAAAGGGACTTCACAATTTCAAATAATTCTAAGAATGTCTGTAAAGCATAACTGGTCAATAAGTGCTCTGTAAAATATTTCTTATCGTTTTTATGGCCAGCAGTACATAATGACATGATGCATCAAATCCTTGATTATCTTCACTAATAGTGAGCTGTAGTAGAAATATTTAGTTCTAAGAAAGGTAGGTGTTGAAGCAAGTTGCTAAATTAGATGCTGTTTTTAAATAATATTGGAATGAATGTTCTCCCTCTAGATTCAGTCTATCAAAACAACTTTATCTGTATGTTTGTGTTTCCATCTAACGCGTTTGTAGAACTATCGCCGCCTGTTTTAATTGCTACTTCATTTATGCACGCAGAACAGATCGACTCGGTTGATATACAAGGTCATTTTGATTATGCTTTTGATGATTTGGAATTCACTTACAGTTTCCTATTATGTGTTTGCTTTGTTTTTTTCATGAACTATGAAACAAAAATAAATGCAATACATATATAATTCTTTTTATAACATGCAACATATGGTAGATATTAAGTTCCATTTAATGTCGAAGCTCAATGGAGCTATGAAGAAAAGTGAAATGCAAGATGTATTGTTGGAGTGGGGATGCCTAGTAGACTGCTTCAAAGTGATCACTATTAATTGCATCTCATTGCATTTAGTTGAATATCTTATTTACTATTAGCCATATAAAGCCATTACGCTCAGAAAGGATAAAGTAAACTTTTCTTAAGAGTACAACATTTTAATTTGGGCTTTCAGTGAGATAATACGATGGAAGCATAAAAGGTGTCCAAATTGGATTAAATTTTGAGACATGTCAAACCGAAATATTGCAGATTTAAATTTCGTTCTTCCATAAGGTCCAATGTATAATATATTTGAAAATAAAAAAAATATATGGTTCCTCTACAAAACATTTTATGAAAAATATGTTAAAAAATTGCAGAATACCTCTTATTCTTTCCAAACATATTCTTAACTCGTTTTTTAACATTAATGCCCTTTTGCACATGGCGATTTTGATAGCCTTGGGACTTTCAAACATCACTATGTAGTATATAAGTCATTCATTTTATATAGAATTCAGCTTGTAACAATGAAACCTGCACGAAAGTGCCAAAAAACATATGAAAGCATTTTACTGTCTTGTTTATTTAAATTTGAGAAAATTACATGAAAAAACCGCTGCCTAAGGAATCACTACTTCCACATCCAGATTCTTCATCCAAGTCACTTTAAAGGAAATATCTTGACTATATTTGCACTCTAGTATGTGGAAATTATTGGTCATAGAATTTTAATTATATTTGGGGCAGATGTCATAGAAAAGTTTGAGGGGTTGGTTTCTACCATATTCGTTAAAAATGAAGTTTCTAGTTTACCCTACTTATTTTAAACTATTCGCAATCTACCACCTCCCACCCCTTCAATGGAGTCATCTCAATCGGATGTCACTACAATACATACGTGTACTAACTTTCAAGTGAATATCTCAATGTGATGTTATCACTCCCATTAATAATGAAGCGGAGGTGGTGGAGTTTGAAAAATATTAGAAAGAAATCTGAGGCCTTGGCATCTAGGACATACACCTAATTTCAAGTTGCAGTACTCTTACCAGCTTGCTTTACTTATTTTTCCCTATTTACCTCTACTTACTCCCACTCCTTCAACGCAATCATGTCAAAATATAATCTAGTTTCAGATATAGCTATAATACATAAATGTACCAAAATTCAAGTGAAAATTTAAATTTAATTTTATAAACTCTTTTAATAAGGGAGTGGGGGTGGTGGGGAGATGGAAAATACTAATAAAAATACCTGAGACCTTCGCTACTAGTATATACACTAAATTCCAAATTTCTGTACTTTTATCAGCTTGCTTTACTTATTTTCCTTTATTTACCCCTATTTAACCCCCAACCCTTCAACGGAATCATCTAAAAATATAATTTAGTTCCAGATGTCGTTGTAATACATATGCGTATTAAATTTCAAATGAATATCTCAATTTTAATTTATCAACCCTTTTCATATTGGAGTAGGGGTGGTGGGGGGCTGAAATATATTATTAAAAAATCTGAGGCCTTGGCTTCTAGTACATACACCGAATTTCAAGTTTCGGTACTCATACCAGCTTGTTTTACTTATTTCCCCCTATTTACCCCTAAATAACCCCCAACCCTTCAACGGAATCATCTCAAAATACAATCTAGTTCCAGATGTCGTTTTAATTCATACGTGTACCAAATTTTAAATGAATATCTCAATTTTATTTTATCAATCCTTTTAATAATGAAGTAGGGGTGGTGGGGGTTGAAAAATATTATAAATAATCTGAGACCTAGGCTTCTAGTACATACACCGAATTTCAAGTTTCTGTAGTCTTACCAGCTTGCTTTACTTATTTTCCCCTATTTAACCCCAACCCTTCAACGGAATCATCTCAAAATATAATCTAGTTCCAGATGTCGTTATAATACATATGTGTACCAAATTTCAAACGAATATCTCAATTTTAATTTATCAACCCTTTTCATATTGGAGTAGGGGTGGTGGGGGTTGAATAAAATTATAAACAAATCTGACGCTTTGGATTCTAGTACATACACCGAATTTCAAATTTCTGTAGTCTTACCAGCTTGCTTTACTTATTTTCCCTTATTTACCCATATTTAACCCCCAACCCTTCAACGGAATCATCTCAAATTATAATCTAGTTCCAGGTGTCGTTATAATATATACGTATACCAAATTTCAAATGAATATCTCAATTTTATTTTATCAACCCTTTTCAGATTGGAGTAGGGGTGGTGGGGGTTGAAAAATATTATAAAAAAATCTGACGCTTTGGCTTCCAGTACATACACCGAATTTCATGTTTCTGTACGCTTACCAACTTGTTTTACATATATTCCCCTATTTACCCCAAATTAACCCCCAATCCTTCAACGGAATCATCTCAAAATATAATCTAATTCCAGACGTCGTTATAATACATACGTGTATGAAATTTCAAATGAATATCTCAACTTTATTTTATCAACCCCATTAATGGGGTAGGCGTGGTGGGGGGTTGAAAAATATTATAAAAAAATCTGAGTCCTTAACTTCTAGTACATACACCGAATTTCAAGTTTCTGTACTCTTACAAGCTTGCTTTACTTATTTTCCCATATTTACCCCTATTTAACCCCCAACCCTTCACCGGGGATATCCTCAAAAAACAATCCAGTTCCAGATCTCGTTATAATATATACGTGTACAAAATTTCAAGTCAATATCTTAAACCGTTCCGGAGAAAACGTGCGGACAAAAAAAGTTACAGACAGACAGACCGACAGACAGAAAAATTTTTTTCGCTCAAATTTAAAATCTCGACGTTTCATGACATTCTAAACCTATTTCACGAATAAAAATTTTTGAAAATTTTTTTGCGATTACTATACTTCCAATCCACTACGTGGATGAGGAAGTAATTACATGTCCACATTCCCTATATAATGCGTTTTTTATTCAATCCATAGAGCAGTTAACACAGAGCATGGCCATCACTAATACAGCTAATATTGAACCATCACGAACCTCATTTTTTTTGTCACCAATTACTACCAATGAACTTATATTAATCATTAAATCTGTATCTTCCAAGAATTCTGCAGGGGATGATGAAATACCTTGTTCACTGTTATTGTGTTGTAGATTATATAATTGAACCCTTAACTACCCTAATAAATATGTCTTTCCAGGAAGGATTATTTCCCCGTGTCTTGAAAAGCTCTCTAATTATCCCTTTACACAAGAAAAATGATAAATCACTGTTTCTAATTATAGGGGTATTGCCCTGCTGTCAGTCTTTTCTAAATTATATGAGAAAGCATACCACAATAGGCTATACAATTTTTTAACATATCAAAAGATACTTACCGACAATCAGTTCGGTTTCCGGAAAGGTGTGGCAACGCAAGATGCAGTACTATCCCTATATAATTTCATATTAAATAGTTTTGAAGATAAAAATAAAAGTGCATGTGTTTTCTTCGATCTAACACGCGCATTTGACACGATCCAACAAGACTTGCTACTGGACAAACTTAGTATAGGTACGGTGTTAGAGGACCTGCTCTAACTTGGTTAAAAACTTATTTGGTAGATCGGCAACAAAAAGTAATTTTGAGCCAAAATGGGAAAAACTATGTTTCTAGACCCAGACAGGTGGCTATGGGAGTTCCCCAAGGGAGTGTGTTGGGCCCCTTATTATTTATTGTATTTTTCAATGATGTTGTCCCCTCTTTGCATGACACATTTATTTCCCTATTCGCAGATGACGCAGTTACCGCTGACAGTGAGGGTAACATCAATCTATTATCTACAAAAACAAATACCACAGTTTCCCTGATGGAGAATTATTGCTCGACTAACGGCTTAGCTTTAAATAATTTAAAAACCAACCTAATAGTATTCTCTACAAAGCAGCTTGACATCAACTTATTAGTAAGAGCTAATAATAAAACCATCAGACAAAATGAAACTATAAAGTACCTTGGTGTACATATTGACTCTCTTTTAACATGGAATGATTACGTTGACACGTTACTATCCAAATTATCTACACATTGCTTTCTTACATGGCAGATGAGAAAATTTGTCAATATAGATATATTAAAAATGTATTATTATGCATATGTACAATCAATGCTTAATTATTGTGTTATCTGCTGGGGTAACTGCAGTCGCATAAATGAAATGCTTATATTGCAGAAAAAGATTTTACGTACTATGACCTTTAAAAATATACGTCATTCCTGTAGAACTCTATTCAAAGAACTTGATATTTTAACAATACCATTCCTTTACATACTTAAATGTGTGTCCTATGTAAAGTCTCATTATGACAACTATATTCCCAGTGATAACTTTACTGAGCATAATTTAAGAATCAGTCAAAATCTGACAATTCCCCAACACAAACTGTCAATAGTAGCAAATGGTCCCAATGTCATGTCCATCAAGTTATATAATTCTCTAAAACCATAAAAAGTATAAATAGCATTCACCTCTTTAAGAGTACAGTTCGAGCCACTTTAATCAGTCACAGCTTTTATTCCATAAAAGAATATTTAAGTTGTACTAGTTTTCAGGAGCGTACTTAGTAATATTAGCAATCCTCGTCCTTATTTATTGTTCTGTATTCTGTTTACTACACTATGGTTTCGTCTTGAGTTACGTGTTTTACTGTATATTTTACAATGTTTTACAATTTTATGACTATATTTCTATACCCTTAATAGGGTCCTATGAAAATAAAGATATTATTATTAGGTATTATACTATATCCTAACTATTTCAAGTAAAGATTTTTTTGTTTTTTCTTTCTAAGTGTGTTGCCTTGTGTCTTCTGGTTATTCCAATAAATTAAAATTTTACGCAAATTATTTTCTCCATTAGCAGAACAAATGTAGAGGATGTCTCAAAAAAAAAATACTTAAATTAATCTAGATCACATATTTGAACTTGTAAATTGTTGGAGTTTTCGTATTATGTAAAGACAATCTTTTTAAAAATATGTAGAAAAGAAGTAGGGTGAGACGGCCACCACTAGTCAGAAATTTCTATATTAATTGGAGTATGGTACCCTTGTTTATAAGTGAAGATACTGCAGAGAGTATATTATTCATGGGAAGGATCGTGTGGATTGTTCGAAATGACCCGAAGAAGTCCAATGACGACTACTATCAAATCAAGTACAACAGGGACATTTGGGAAGGCAAAGACATTGAGTATTATAGAAAAGTCCAGGCTCTAGAATCTCAAACTTACAACAACATAGAATTTCAAAAGGCTATCGAGGGATGCAGAATAAAATTAACCAAGGTACATTTTTAAAACCGTTTAAGAATTGCGTAACTATGAAATTTTCTCGCTTTTCTTAGTACTTGTGGTCTGTGATGTTGGACGAGGGCAATCTTGTGGAACATCTACACCTAATCAGGGATTATTATGCCTTAGGAAGAGGAGAACTATTTCAGCAATTCATCACAGTCGCCGAAAACCACATAAAAGACACTACGTCAGATTCTATTATCCAAAAATTAAATTTTATATTTCTCGAGATAGCCAGAAAGATATATGGGGAAAATGATAAGACTTACCTAAAGTTTGAACTCACCTCGTCTAACTCGGATGTTACACGTAAGTAATTTCAAATAAATTTGTATTTGTTTGCTATCTGTTTTCTCTAAAATTTTAGAAACACCATTTTTTTAATAACTCTCCCCAGAGGGGTAGAATTGTTTTTGTTTTAATTTATTTTTTAATCGTAAAACAAAAAAAAATTAGATCATTTAAAAAAATTGAAATAATTAATAACTCTTTTATTTACCCATCAACTTTGTTGAAAAACAATTCCTCTAGCTAACACTGTCTTACTGTCCAAATTTTAATGCCATCGGAGTTTTCGTTCTTAAGTTATCGTGCTTACAAAAAAACGAGGGACAGACGGATGGACATTTTGAAAATTGTTCAGAATTCAATTACTAATAAAGTGATATTATATGATAAGTTTATATTTATGTACATCCGTCATTTGTAGGTTCTAATCCGTGGGCTCGATTACAGATTAATTTTGAAATTAATTGGCCATTGCACATTGTGTTTCATCCAAAAGTCATGGAGCTGTACAATAAACTGTTTTGTTATTTATTGCGTCTCCGGAAGACACAAATTGACTTGAACAAGCTGTGGGCTCTTCACGCGTCAAGAAAACAAAAAATGTAAGTTATTTTTACACGGGTCTGAGTATTTATTCCCATTTTTTATGGAAGTTCAGGAAATTAAAAAATCTAGCGAAAAAGATATTGTAATATGTGAGTCACTGATATTTTTTTACCTAGTAAAATTTCTTCTTTCAGCGACAGAAGAGTGTGGACACTGCGACAAAACTTAATGTTCTTGGTAAATAATTTGCAGTATTATCTACAAGTCGATGTGATAGAAGCTCAGTTCTCGTTGTTGCTGAAGGCGGTTCAAAATGCCAACGAATTTGAGGATATCATTAAAGTTCATCATGAATTCATTAGTAATCTCTTGGCCAAAACGTTTGTGTTGCAACCTGATGAGGTAAGACTAGATAACGTGTATTATGATATTGAATAATTGAAGTACTGAACTAAAATATTTATTACACTTGATGTTTTACGTTGTTACGTTTAACACAAATGTCATATATATTCACTTTTTTTTATTAAACAATCCTAAGCTTACCTCATTTTAGTGAAAAAAAAATGTACTTGTTATTAGCTTAGGAAATAGGCTTGTTCCCTGATATTCTTTTTATACGTTTTTATATAGTACTCGATATTCTTATTATGCACTTGCAAATTTCATTTTATTAACTTTTTCCGCTGTCGAGGTATAAGGGGTTGAAATTAGTAATAGGTGCAAAACAGTGCGCCCATTTGGGACGTCACTATACACAACTTTGAACTCGGAGACACCGTGACGACTAACAACTGTTTAGTAGTATATAAATACGTGGAGTTGAAGGTTGGTTTAGGTGTTTATGGAAAAAAGAAGAAGATTGGCATTTTATTGACATCGTAAATTTCACAGTGGAAATCGGAACTTCGGCTCGGCCTGTACGAAAGAAAAATGTCTATTTTCGTAAAAATGGAAAACCGTCTGTGCTTTAACAATTCATAATTAAATAAATACTTGGAGTCAAAGAGCTTGCAACGTCTCTATAGAAGGAAGATTGGAGCTTTATCCTGATAGCAAGTTGTGAGGACCAAATCGAAAATTCGGCTCAACGCGAGCGTGATAAAAGTGGCTTTCTGGGACTTTTCAAATTTAACCTGAAAGGCTAAAAGACATGGAGTTTTCAGAGTGGCAGCTCATTCTATGTCTCTATGGAAAGGGGAAGGTCGACGATGATTCAGCATCGTAAATTGACCCTGCAATTTACGATGCTCTCGCAACGGAAGCGAGAGATAATTGTAATTTTCTGACATTCTGCAAAATCGTACTCCCCTACAGCCCCTCCAATGCCTCTTTCTAAAAATGGGAGGCGAGAGAGATAGCCGACTTTTGCGCTTTAATTGCAGAGAACCCATAAGAAATACCTCCTCCGAGTTCATCCTAACACAATCGCAATTAACACTCGAACTGAACAGCACTGGTCCCGTCCCGAAAAACCGACCCCTTGCAAAGCCACAAGTACACATTTTTAACAAATTATTTCTTCTATTGAAAGCATTTCTGCAGTTTCTTTTTTAGCCATAAATGCTTTGGGAATAAAATAATAATTCTTATTAAAACCGAAATGAAAATGGAACATTAAAATAAAATTAAATAACTCGGAAACTAAAATCAACTAATAATTATCAAAAAATAAATTATTCTTATTAAATTACAAAAATAGAAGATTAAAATTAAATTAAATAACCCTCAGAAACTAAAATCAACTAATAATTATCAAACAATAAATTAATGAAGTAAGGATTCAAACAAACCACCTTCTTGTGCCAAACAATAGCCGAACCGATTATACAATGAACCTCTCGTATCATTGAGTTGATTTGGAGTAATGCTTGCACAAAGTTGGATAAGTTTTTCCCGTAATTCAACTAAATTATTGGCTTGTTCAAACGCATGTTTGTACGCGGTTTCCTTTAAAAAGCCCCACAGAAAGAAATCATGGGGTGCTAGATCAGGTGACCTGGGGGGCCATTTTATCATTCCCCTCGTAGCTATTAAACGATTGGGAAATGTTCTTTCCAGAAAATTAATAACAGTTAAGGTATTGTGACTTGGGCAGCCGTCTTGTTGAATCCAAATGTCGTCAAGGTTGACAGGAATATTTTGAACTGCAGGAATTATTTGGTTTTGTAAAAGCTCTAAATATTTATTGTCATTTAAATTGCCATCGATTAGCAGTGGGCCTATAATATGATTGTCTAAAATTCCCGTCCAAACGTTCAACTTTTGAGGAATTCGCACAGCAACACTCAAATGTTTGTTTTTTTGAGACCAATATCGTACTACGGATGGATTGTGTTTCCTATGTAATGAAAAGGATGATTCATCTGTAAACAATATATTCTTTAAGAAGTTTTCATTCTCATTCACTTTATCATGATTTCACAAAATTCCATCCGTTTGAAATTGTCTTGTGTTGTTTAAAACAACTGTACTCATTTCTTTCAAGTCAAAATATTTCTTACAGTTCTTTCTTTCATCAGCAATTTGTCTGCTAGAACAAGGTTCACTAGTTTCAACAAGTGCACAGACATTAGTTTCACGAATTTCACGTTCTTCGCTCATTTGTTGATGACGGGGTTCGGGTTGACAGCATTTTTTACAATAATTCACGGCACACCCGAAATTCTCAAATTTTTTAATAATGTATGAAATTATGCTAGCTGAGGGGATTGATCTGTCTTGATATGCCACAGTAAATAAATTTATTCTGTCATCAGTGGAATGGCCCCCGAAGTACCACTTCACAATTTGCAGTTTTTCTGCAGTTGTATAAACACACGGCATTTTAATAACGAAATTGAGATTAATTTATTTTATTCCCACACATCTAAACAGCTACGCTATTAAAAGCAGAATGGGTGCGCTCGCACCGTTCTCAACTCGTCACGGTCAAGTGATGGATCAATGTCCTGCATTGTTCTACGACAAGGCGTGGTTTATCTGCGCAGAAACAAGTTTACGTACTTAAAACTAAATTTTGCTGAATCTGTATACTGTTGATACAAATAAATAAATAACATTTAATATGAACACAGCATAGATATCAGATACTTTGTATAAAGTTATTATTTAACATAATAGTAACTTGGCAGTGAAATTCGCTACCAGTAATTAGCATTAATATATTTACCTGATTAGTTGACATTCCACTAGATGGCATAAATGATTTCATGTATTTATTTTTAGGAACACACATATAAGAATAAACACCGTTTGTACCAAATCCCCGCTGTTCAGTTTAATGTGCCAAGCAAGGTAAGATATATTTTTAAATGTTTTGTTTGGCAATGAAAAATGCTTCGGAGGATAAAATAACCATGTAATACAAAAAACATGTGGAAAAGTAGGGTTATGAAGACTTGGAAATTTAATTGTCACAATAGCATATACCATATGTAGCGAATTTTTATTTTTAGGTTTACAATGTAATCATAAGGTTGTTAGAATTATGTGATGAATTTTGCCTAGTCGCAAGCACCTGGGATGCAGAGTTGACAGAACCAGAATTAGAAGAACTTGAAAATTTTCAAATAAGAAGCGACACAGTTATTGACTCATTACTTTTCATTTTGCATAGCTTACACGAAAAAGTTTCTGGTCAACATTTGCTTCAATTGCTCTCTCAGTTAGATTTTAATAGGTACTTTAGTAAAAAGAAACCTGATTTTAATATAACTTCTGCCTTGTATTAAAAAGATATTTATTTATGTTAAGATATTATTTGTAATTTTTTTTAATAATAAAAATAATTACAATCAAGTTCATTTTATTTGTCGAGAATTATTTTCGGCTTATTTGTTACCGATCAGGAGACCAATGATTGACAACGTTCGGAAACTAAGGATTTTGTACTGATTTGGGGTTCAGTGGAAGAGCATGTACAGGGTGTCTGGCTTAAATGTGGAACAAGCTTGTAACTCCTTTCTTTACTGACCGATTTGAGTTTTTTTCTCTTTGTATTGTAGTGCTATATAAACCCTATTCTTGAATAACACAAATGATTTCTGCAACGCAAAACGTAGCCTACTGCGAGATATTTTCAAGGGCAAAAATCGGTCATTCATATTAGCGATTTTTTTTTTCAAAAAACTGATTGCACGTTCTATTCACCGTCCCTCTAAACTTTGTTCTTCAAAGTTTCATATAAATCGATTGTAGCTTTTGGACTTTTTACGAATAAAAATTATTAATTAAATAAAACCTAAATAATTAACTTCTAATACTATTTTATTTTTTTCCCTAATGAATATAAACAAAAAATAACTATTACATCAAAAACACCTGAATATGAATATAAAAACTAACACAACAAATTACACATTATACCACAATTTATTGAACTTAAATAATTAAATAATCTAAATTGTAGTTCCCTCTATTAAATCCCCATGGCAAAAATACATTTTTCTAGTCTCCTTCTGTTATTAAAAACAACTTTTCACAGTTGCTGTCGAGTAATAGCACGACAAGCAGTGGCAATTCCATTTATTAATTCGTCTGCGGTAGCTGAGCGGTCCTTGTATACTTTTTCTTTTAACGTACCCCATAAAAAATAATCTAAAGGGGTCAAATCTGGAGATCGAGGTGCCCACCCGATGACGGCTGTTACGCCCGATCCATTTGTTGGGAAAATTCTGGTTTAGCCAGTTTTTCACAACTAAAGAATAATGTATGGAGGCTCCATCCAACTGGAAATATTAATTATTCCTTTGCTGAATAGGTGTATCATGTAATGATTCCCACAAATCATTTTCAAGGTGTTGTAAAAATGAATTTCCATTTAAATTTTCTCGAAAAAAAAAATGGTCCAATTAATGTTTGGTTTAGAATCCCACACCAAACATAAATTTTGTGCGTGTACTGTCTTCTACAGTTGATAGTCCAATGTGAATTTTCATTATCCTCAGCCCAAAATGGAGAGTTATTTGCGCAAACTGTCCAATTTGTATTAAATGTAGCTTTCGTCAGTAAACAAAAACTGAAATAGTGGTGGCAAACAATTATTGTACTAAAGAGACAAAAATAAAAATGATTCTGTTCTATTAAAATGGTAAAATGGGATTAGAAATGAATTATTTAGGTTTTATTTAATCAATAACACAGGCACACAAAAAGAAAGTGATCTGTTACCGGGACCCGACATAGTAATCTCTATGTACTTCGACAAGCTGAACATGACTCCGATGTCTGTTTAACTCCATCATCCACCAATTTTTTTAATAAAAAATTTTTGCAATTAAGATTACTTTTTATGGGGTACGTTAAAATAATATACAAGGACAGCCCAGCTACCGTAGACAAATTAATAAACGGAATTACCGCTGCTTGTCGTGCTATTGATACTCGACAGCAACTGCAAGAAGTTGTTATCAGTAACAGAAGCAGAGTAGAAAAATGTATTTTTGCGAATGGGAGCTTAACAGAAGGAACTACAATTTAGATTATTTAAATATTTAAGTTAAATTGTGTTATTCTCCTACGTAAAACTGAAATATTACTACTGTTAATTTTTTTATTCTGTTGTTCGATTTAAAATGTATAATTTGTTGTTAGTGTTAGTTTTAGTTTTTATAGTCATATTCAGGTGTTTTTGATGTAATATTAGTTATTTTTTGTTTATATTCATTATGGAAAAAATAAAATGGTATTGGGAATTAATCATTTTAGTTTAATTTAATTAATTATTTTTATTCGTAAAAAAAATAAAGTCCAAAAGCAACAATCGATTTATATGAAACCTTGAAGAACAAAGTTTAGAGGGACGGTGAAAAGGAATATACAATCAGTTTTTTGCAAAAAAATCGCTAATATGAATGACTGATTTTTGACCTTAAAAATATCTCGCAGTAGGTCACGTCTTGCGTTGCAGAAATCAATTGTGTTATTCAGGAATAGAGTTTATGTAGCACTACATTACTAAAAAAAAAAAAATCGAATCGGTCAGTAAACAAAGAAGTTGCAAGCTTGTTCCACTTTTAAGCGAGACACCCTGTATAAGCAAACTTTGCGCAAATAAAGACCTATATCATTATTATTTCACATCTGCTATGATTGAGGCTGATCCTGGGATGTATCAGAGTTCCGCAATTGTCGGGATACTGAGATTGTATTGCTTAGTGTCATAGCTTTGAGTTTAACATTTGCAATTGTAGTGTTATATTTTTACATAGTTTTTCCCCTCGACCAGGATTTTAGCCTCATTGTGGCATGAAGATTTCGATTATTTTTGAATAGTTTACCACTGCTAAAGGGGTGAGTTCGTTTATCGAACATGAAAACATAAATGATTCATTTTTTTTAATGACGGCACGTCACTTTCCATGTCTTTCTATTAAAGGTAATGTTAGACAATGTAGGAAAAATAATAACCGACATTTCCTGCCTCGCCTACTTCAATAACCCCCACATACCGATTTTCAGCGGAATCGGACCATAAATGATAAAAATCATCCACCATTTTGAATGTCTCAATTCCGATGTCATATTCGTAATCAGCGATGTCGAAAACCCGCGCATACCGATTTTCAGCGGAATCGGACGACAAATAAGGAAATTATTTTAATGCAATTTTCGGTAATTTTTTCACATCCTGTATATGGTGTAAACGGTAATTTGAATATTTAACATGGATTTTTCAAATGTTCATAACTAAGTGAATACGTGGAATCGCAGGTCTTTTTATGTCTTCATGGAGAGGGGAACGTTGGCGTTTCATTCGGATATCAAATCGCAACGGTGAAACCGGAAATCCTACCCGGCACGAACGAAAGAAAAATGGCATTTCTCATAAAAATTGAAAAGCATGGATTCTTGAAAAATTCATAACGAAATAAATACATCAAGTATGAGGGCGTGCGATGTCTCTATGGAAAGAAGAGATTGGCGCATTATCCAGTAAATTGTACCAGCAAAATCGGAAATTCAAGTTGAAAAACATGGAATTTTCAAACATTAGTAACTAAATAAATATTTCGAATGGAAGCTCGTTCTACTATCGAAAGAGGAAGATCGGCGATGTGTCGACATCGAAAATTCAGCTCGATATGAACGAAAAAAAAAAGGGTATTTTTTTATGTCTAGTGAATTTTGCCCGGAATGAAAGCGACTGAAAATGATTTTTCACTCCTTCCGCGACAATTTGGGACTTTGCTGCAAGGAAAAAAGTTGTTTATTTTGGTTGGAACTAAACATTTTTCATGAATTTAGCCATGCCGTGATTACACGAAATTTTGGTCGAAGGCTCACCTACTATAAGTTCTGAGGAGTTCGCGTTTACAGTTTCTTGCATAAAGTGTAATGTATCTTTCATATCACTTAGTTAGGTGAAGTACTTTGATAAATTCTGGTCTCTTCATAGCCGTCGTGTAGACAGACGCGATTAATCTACGACAATGTCTGATTTTCTGCTACACTTGTGAAGGTGCCGTTATTGTTTAGTCATGGATTAACAAGATAATTCAATTTAAAAGCAATTTTATTTCCACATTTTGATTACAACAAAAAAACAAATATAATAAATAACGGTTTGTCACGAAAAATATGTAAATATCTACCACAACCATTGTTTTATTCTTAATACTTCTTTTTCATTACTTTCATAAAAAGAACCATATCTAAAACAAATTATGCATAAAATTCAATTTTTTTCCGGCATAGTGATCTACTTACTGATGAAAACTATAAAAACCACCGCAAGCATAATCCAGAGCCAACATTTCCATGCTCTTTTGGAATGTTCCGCGAGTTTTGAGGATTCTGTGGTCAGCTTGGAATAATTATTTTCAGTAAGATCGGCAGATCTGCTAACCATCTACAAATAAATACATTTTGAATTTGAAAATTTATTATTTTATAGCGACCTGTACCTCAGTGTCTTTTTTAATTATTTTATTAGCAGTCTCAGATTGTTCCTTTAAATTTTTTGTTAATGCCAACATGTCTTCTGTTATCTTCTGTTGCATATTCTCATGGTAATGTATCAGTTCATCCATGTCCTCGACGCCTTTGTTAGGAACCTGCCTTTGACGAAGACCTAATTTTGAAAATGTCAATTACACGAATGTCTATTAGTCACAGAGTGACTTAAATCAGTTCATTAAAATCATAATTTTATTTAAAAACATCATGATGTATAAAAATAAAATCAAGGCTTAAATATTTAGAAATACAAATAGCCCAGGAAAATGAAACTATATAGTTAGGGAGCTGATGCGTAAAAAGTAGTGGTGCAACGGTTTCGGGTTTTACGGTTAAGGTTACGGTTACGGTTATTCCTACGGTTACGGTTATGGTTATTCCTACGGTTACGGTTATGGTTACGGTTTTTAAAATTAATCGCATAATGATAAAATAATAAACTTTATTCTTCAAAACAAAACACAACACTTTGAAAAGGCATATTTAAAACAAAACAAAAACGTAAAAAAAAACTAAACTACATTTTTGTAGTAGTATTACAAGAAAACAGCGTTAAATTAAACGTTCTTAATATAAATTAACAGGACACATTGTAAACAATAAAAGCTGATAGAGATTAAAAAAGAAAACAAACATATACATTTTTAAATATAGGTAGGTATCTGTATCTACCTACTTAAAAATGTAGTTAAAATATTTAAACTGAAAATTTAAAATACAAAAAAGAACAAAAGAACAAAAATTAGTATTCAAAATTTACAGCAGGCAAATTTTTATTTAGGAAACATAACATTTGCAAATTCTGCTGATTCAACCTATTCCTCTTGGGTGTTTGCAAAAGCCCTGCAGTGGCGAACAGCCTCTCTGAATTAACTGATGATGGTTTATATGATAAATACCTAAGTGCCAGCATTTTCAAACGAGGAAACGTATAACAGTTTTTCCAAAACGAAAAAGGACTTGATATATGAGGTATATTTGGTGACATTAAATATTCGTTAACTTCTTTTTTACATGCGTTGCCTGCAAAATATTTAAAGTTTTAATTTTAAGATTTTAAGAAACACTTTAGGTAAATTTAAATTGTAAATTACGAGACTTCCACTTAACCTACTTTAGCACTTGCAAAAATTGCCAGTGGTTCATCGCCTTCAACGTTTTCAATTATTTGCTGGCATATGCTCCAAATTCCACTGCTTGTGGATGGCTGAACGTCAGAAGAAAATGCTTCAGATTCATACACTTTGGTTTCAGGTATTGGTTCAGCACCAGAATAAAGAAGAGCCTTTGTTTTGGTAATAGTGTTCTGATTGCGCGCTTTCTAAAACTCCACCATCAACTAACAGGCTCGTATCCGCATCGGTGCCGCCGCGCCCGCTGTTGCGAGTTGCACGTTCAAACCTGCAAGAACCGTATAACAACCGTGAAAATAGACGGTTACGGTTAACCGTATAATAGCAAAAACCGTGAACTAAACCGTTCCCCAACCGTAACCGTTGCACCACTAGTAAAAAGATGATTTCGTTGTAACTTTCTGCTGTCTGGTATTTAAGCTCCTTAATAAATGTGGAACATTTTTTATTATAGAAATATAGACGGAACCCGTCGGTTTTCGAGATACGTAGACAAAAAAAAAATGTCGAGGTAACCGCTTGGTTTTGATGGTAAGATTTTATGTACGTATTCCACATGCCAGGAAAAATAGTGGCAGGAAAAGTTCAAGCGATATTTCCGTGCGTGAATTACTTAATAAAAAAAAAGTGAACCGTAACCGGATGAAATATTTTCCTTTCGGCGAGTAGATCGTTGGAAAAATAGTGGCACAAATTTTGAACGGGCCATTTTGGAGTAATTTGACATAATTTTTCGGTATCACCGTCAACAATTTTTTACAGTCCTGCCAAACCGGTGATCACATGATATTTGCCAAAATGTAATTTTTTGTTGTCGGACATGCATAAACGAACCCGCAATAGAGTTTTTTAGAAATGTCAATAATACAATTCTTTCCCGTATGTAGCCAACTTTATGGCGGACACTGTATAATCAGCAGACCCCGGCTCAGAGGTAGTTATGACGTAAAAGCCAGAGTCGGCTTTGCGCAATATGAACTATATAAACATTTTCATGCGCAATAATACAATATTTTACCTTATTAGCGAATTCCGTAATATTTAAAGTTAAATGGTCCCGAAACGGTTATAAGTCATACTTTCTTATAGATGGTAGATTTATATCCAACACTGAACAGTCCATTTCTTTGCCACACACAAGAATGTTGAAAAACCGGGGTTGTTTCTTAACACTGTTATGTATCCAATTTGTATTTCACTCAGCAATATCCCCCGAGACTCTAAAAATATATTGACGTAGATCAAATACCTGTAATGTTTATTGCGTCAATTACTGTATACTGATCTGTTTCCGGTTTACGTTGAACGTTGCATATAGCTAGAGGGATTCGTGAGAAATATCCATGTAAATATGCAAAATTTTAGTTTTTATGACGTTCAGATGAAACTTGTTTTAAAATGTTCCAATTGCATGCCCACGAAAGTGTTTTTTCACAGCTGGCACAGAAAAGTTCTACACCGTTAAACTGCAGTTCCAGAAAATCTTTAATCTACGAAAGTACTGTTTCATTTAATGGAAAGCCACTCGACGCCATAACAATCACGACACTTCTATCAAATGTACTGACAAGTCTGTAGTGTTGACTCCATAATGCGTATGTGCATATGAAACAATCTCACATAGCATTGGTCATTGTGTAATAAATTAATAATAATTGTTGGACCTTTTTTATTTCAAATGCTTTCTATATGTTTGAAGTCTGCTGCAAAATATAAAACACAATCTGCTGTTTATTTGACTATTATTATTGTTTACCGTATCCTATTTGCTGTCGTAAAAAAGCAGAAAGAGAGTGACAAGCGTGGTGGTGACTTTGTGGTGTCGAAAATTCTCCTTATATTTTTTTAAATTATAGTGCCTAATATTATGTGCACAGATAAAAACTATATTTTAAATTGAAAATTGTTTAATATAGTTGGGAAGAAACTTATGGCAGATGTTTACATTTCTTTAACTGATATAAAAAGTTGTAGTGGCGTATGCCGTTTAAAGTGCCGAGTTCTTTGTTTTCGATTAGACAATCAGACCGACGCGCGACGCTGCAGGTATATATAATGCGGCCGAAGTCTGGTGTTTTTTTATCCACCAGTTTCAGTAAACATCACTTACATCTACTTGCTCAACAATACCAAATAAATAATACTAAATTATTTATTTATTATTTTATGAGTTTTATGCCGCAAAAGTAGGTATTTGTTTCCTATAAATAATGTATCTATTTGCTTATGTAAATCATACAAAACATTATATTTATCTGTGTGTGAAGACCGCCTCTGGCATAACTACTTTTGCGCCGGGCTCTGATAATCAGAATTCCACTAAAATGACGAAGTTACTAAATTAATAATCTTACTTTTATGATAACATCTTTCCAATTTTTTTATAATATATTTAGCAACATCATTGATGTTACAGGAAAGAATTGTTTGAGAACTACTGGCATTTCTTATGCATCAAATAAAATCTTAGTTCAGACGTTTTAGCGGCCATGACACAAGTCAGCTTAAATTGTACCCGACTCTAGCTGACGTTTTCAATAATGTAAACTACACACATATTCAATGTTATGTGGATGACATACAGTTATCAGGTTTGATCCAAATAATATAAAAAACACATCTGATAACATGAATCACGACTTAACCTCTATCGAGCGTCATTCTAATTCTCATAATTTAAAATTAAATAATGTTTTTACATTTTACCTATTTAAAATTTTGATTCCTAACTCTGAAGTCAACAGTATTGCAATTTAAGTGTTTTTTTAAATTGAATTTAAATAGAGTTAGAACCATATTAAAGTGCTTTGTCATTTTACTATCTAAAAAGTGTTTAGTAATCGCGAGTGCCTCGTTATTTAAAGTGCTTAGTGCTCGATAATTACAGGCACTTCTTTCCGTGCTTAATTCTTATGCTTGACACAGCTCTGTCGAAGTTGATATAAGTTCATCAAAATAAAACTTCAGCCACCCCGTACTTAAAATAAAGATACCTAATTTATTTGGCGTACCAAGTAAATCATTTCTCATGCTTTCATCATCATTTTCATTGTCATATTTACTAGTAGTTATTCCAACTGCAAATTTGATAGCTGCAATTCTCCTTTGATAATTAGATATTGCTTCTTTAGAACTAAAAAGAAAGTAATTGATTTTGACGATAACTTTTTACTTTATAATATTCACTTACTCAACTAATTTCTTCACTTCCTGTAACATATCTTCCAAAGTCTCTACATATTTTTCAAAACGATCATCATCCTTTTGGTTTTTACACATAAGTTCACATTTCGCTAGGAGCCTTCTTAAGTTAACTTCTTGTCGAGATAATCCCATTTCTAAAAAGATATGTCCCTCCTAAATACAACATATTTGCAAGCAAATTTAAAATTCATGCCAGGAAAGTTACTTAGGTACCAAGAGGGGTAAGTGGGTTTTAAGCAAGAACATGGAACATTCACATGGCCTGCGGTTGAGGTTCACACAATATTTTCTAAGAAACCAAAAGAAATTGAATCTTGAAACCATATTCTAGCAATTAATGACGTCATTCAGGTCACCATTTACAAATAGAAAATACCACTTAAATTCGTACTAGTAAACCGTTTGGTTGTGACTGGTTAAAAATTAAATAGTGAACGTGTGGACAATTGAAATGTTCCTCTACTTCGATTAACTCGTTAAAAATGGCCTAGCTTACTTCAAAACCAACAGCTGTCAAGAAAATTACATTTTTGTTTAAATGTATTAAAAATATGAATAATTAGCATAATTTATAATTAGATTTTTATAGTTTTTATGGCAGCTTCAAATTAAACTTGGACGCATTTCTTATAATTAATTAGAAACATTCACGTAAGCAAAAATTTCAATTATTTCACATACTAACCTTAAATTTAAATTCTTAAGAGGTTTTAAATTTGACGCTCACAAACATTCATTAAACTTTGTTCTACTAGTACATAATATTTTTAATTAACAATTCAATTTGTACTTCGAGTACTTGGTCCATTACTTTTATATTTGACATTTACATGACGTTTCACATTACAGTTCATTCCCTAGGGCATTTTTCACGAGTACGCAAGGCTACAACCGCAAACGGTTTAATCTGGTTACATTGAAATTTGTCTTCATGACGTAAAATGGAGGAAGTAGAGAACAAATTAAATTCAAATAATCCGATTCTAATCGCACAAATAATTTCAAAAGTCGTACAAAATATTAAGGAAAGGCACAGAACAGGAAACAAGGAGATTCCAGAACTGAAGTTTTTAAAGGAAAGGTGTCTATTACTGGACCCAGTTGTAAGTGAAGTTGCCGGAAGGGGAATTATACATTTAGTTGAAGATGAAACTTTACAAATCGAAACTACTTTGGCAGATTTTATTACTGCAATACCACTAGCAAAGTAAGTACGCATATACAGTTAAATGTAGCACAAAGGAATCGAATATATATATGGAGAATAAATACATTATTTTGTAATCTACATAGGTATATTCAGTATTGATTCCTCTCTGTTTATTTGTTTCTAATTTATGTAATTGTTGTTACAATCCAGATTCTTTTCTTAAATTTTGAAATTGTACAAGTTCACATTTCAGATGTTACTCAAGTTTGGCATACATTCTTGGAAGTTTATTATATTTAGAAATGAAAAAGAAACTCATTACTAATAAGGAGTATAAAATTCCGTATAATTTGTGGTTACCGCAACATCCTTTCGTTACAATGTTAAATGAAAACTCAGATAGTTGGAAATGTATATTTAACGAAATGAGATATCAGTATACAAATGAAAATGGGTAAGTGTTGTTCCCACAATAGTTATATTGTGATAAGTGTGCTTTCACAACTGTCTGTTAATCAACTGAGGTTTCTAGGATGTAGCCTTATACTGTTCTATGTTTTCAAATAACTTTTATACACCTCATTATATTTATACATGCTTGCAAGAGCAGCTGGTGGTGGCGGCCATCACTATCTACGAGGGCATTCCAGAAGCAGTCACCAAGGGAACAGTCAAGAAGCCTCAATATAGCATATATATTGAATGTAGATTTTCAAATTAATAATTTTCAGGAAATATGCTACGGAGTTACTGAAACCCGTGTATTTGTATGCACTTTGTAATCCTATACAAAAAGACTCACAACTATTCAAACAAAGAGTTTGGACTTTTCTACTACGCTATGATCATTTAGGGAATCCAATACTTTATGATGTACTCTGTTGGTTGCAGGTAAATATTGGTTTTTTTATAGTAGTAACACGAATTAGAATTTCAGGTAATCATATATACTCTATTCCATTGCAGTTGGAAACAAAAGATAATTTAGAAGCAAACAGCGAATTACTAAACGAGGCATTGGATACTGATATTTCCTCCAATAATTCTATTTTTGATATAGAGGTGTTGATTCTATGGCAGATGTCTATGTTGTACCAACTCACGTTATATAAATTTGATATCCGGCCCTGCATACGTTGCTTAAGCACCACTTTGGAGGAAACTAACGATTTAGTAAGCATTAATTGTTTATTGTTGATGGTTTCGAAAACGATTGAAATATGCTCTTCTATCTACTTACTAGATTTATTAAATTTTTGTAAGTATTAAATGTATTGGAAGGTGCATCCAAATTTAAGAGATATTATTTACTATGTAAGTACATTATTTTTAAGGTAAAGTGTTGTTATCCTACGATGGAACAGAAGTATATATTCTACAAACAATAAAAGCAGCCGTGTTGCAATGGTTAGCATGTCCTTCATTACTAACAGAGGAAGCACATAAAGTGTCAAACAGCATTTTTACATATATAGAGAATTACACCAGTACATCTGTTATAGACGAATCTAATGTTCAGAATTTTTTTGCCCAATTTAAGACAATCATCAGTGCCAATAGTGAGTTGTTTATATCAGTGGAGATCTTTCTGCTTCTACAACAATTAAAAGAAGAAAGCAACATCCTTGAGTGGTTGAATAAAATAGAAAATGCCCCGTTCTGCTTAATTAGCAGTGTATATAATTTCCTTTGTGGCCTATTTTTGACAAAAACTTGTAGCTCCGATATATTAACGAAAGTTTTCTCGATAATATTGAAGTACGTGGAACATAATAATAAATTGTTGTCATCCCAATTGCTTACTCTAATTTTGTATAAACTGTCAAATACAACAGACCCCAAATTGCACTTTACACTATTGAAAGCTTTGCCAAAAATGGTTGTGTTAAGAGAAAATATGCCTAAAGTGATGGCTACTCTTCTGGCGTTGTGCAATGGATCCACAGATTTGCATAACTTAAGCTTGTCGTTAATGTACGATGCCTGGAAACTGGACTATAAATGCTACTCTTATTTGGAAAATATGTTAATTCAGAGCAAGGTCACGAGGAAGAAATGGGAGACTTACGTCACGAAGACTTATATTTTAAAAGAGTTGTGCCAAAATAAGTAAGTTGTGTTTTTTTCTTACATAATCGTGCTGGTTTTATATGGAATCGGAATTATTTTGCATCAAAGTATGTGGATGCAAGTACAAGTCGATGTGAATTGCCTGTGTAGTTCGTTATTATATGTACCTTCCATGAACGCTATCTCAGGTGAATCTTTGATATATGTATTAAATACAGTATACCTAAATCCTAAAATACTTCACCGAAGCATATTCACCACGTTACCTCTTACATCATATTTTTGTAATTTACAGATAAGTATGTGATCTACACAATCATATGCTCTGGATAAGTTAACAAAAAGCCCTAATATTGTGTTATTATGTTATAAAATATTTTGTATCCTTTGTTTAAATTCATATATATTGCTGTTAGTGTAGATCGATTCTTTAGATATCCAGGCTGGAAGATATTGAAGTAGTTTTGTGACACCATATAACTTATTAATTTATTAGAGGTACCTTCTTAATTCTTATCCTACAAACTCTAACTTTCAAACAAAGGCTTTTCTGCAAATCGGCTTTCAATTCCCACAATAATTTTAATATATATGAGTCAGTCAGTGCTGTATGAAATTCAGGTGTGTCACAGGGTTCAACATTTGGACCACTCTGTCATTTTCTGAGAATTTTCACTTTGACCCAATATGGAATACATAACTGCAACACTTATGAAATAATTTCTTTGGCATGTACAATTCAGCAGTTATTCTTACAATAATAATTTTGATACAAATGTTGGAAAATATATTTTCGCTTTTATCTGCCCTTCCCACCCCTTAAAACATATTTTGCCCTCAAACCTCAGGTAGACTCATCAGCCCTTGAAAGAATAAGTAATATTTAAATTAAGTAAAAATCCTCTAGAATCATCAGCAAAAAGTAAAGCAGGGTCGACTATTTTTAATAAAGTTTTAATTTATCTTTGATTACACCTATTTTTATGTAGGCCCGAGTTGTATGGAAAAGACATGGTTGCTCACCTATCAAAAATTTTAAATGAATGCAACGATGGTGATGGTGCTTTACCATGTGCATTGGCTATAGAAGGAATTACAATATTGTGCAGAGCTGAGGTAATAGATGTTATAACAACTTGGGCAACATTATCACCAAAGTTTAAGGATGATACGAGGATTCCTGTTATTAAAAGGTAAGAAACATTCCTATAAAAAAAAAATGGTAAGGATGCGTTTAAAAAACTTAGTTTTGAGGCGATCTGAATGCAAAAATTATGAAAAAAAAAACTATATATTTTCTCAAGACAAGTATACCTCAAATATTTTCAGTCTCTGTTCGCTGATCCATGAAATTCCCTGTTTGCCCTACACTGAATCCTATAGCGAATTAAGAGGGGAAGTGGTGAGAACGCTATGGGACTTCGCAAAACGTGGAGACCCACAGATTAACGAGGCAGCTCTAAGTAGTCTAACATCATTCAGTTTGGAGGAGATTTGCACACAATTACCAGAAATATATTTAGATGAAGACGTAATAGAAGAGAGGAAGAAAAGTGTGATTGGGACGCCTCTGACAGTTCCAGGTGTGTAAAAATATATGATTTTTGAAAAAATTCAAATCGTGCATTTTTAGGCAAAACTTGGATAAAATTTCTAGAAGAGAACGGGTCGTCACAGGAGGCAGTCAATTTTCTGATAAAAATGGTGTCTATCGAGGTCACTGGTTACTTAAAATATGTCTATCAGGTGAAAGGTCCCAGGGAGCCTCTAGATTATGGTTATTTACCCACGCATAGCATTGTCAGAGGAATTGGTGGATTTTTGAAAACATGGGTAAGACAACAAAATATTTTATCAGTTGACTTCACTCACAAGTTAATTTCATCTAAGGATAATTTATTTTTAAAACGTAATGATAATAAATTGAATGCCATCCCACATACTCCTTGAATTGTATGTTTTCATGTCATGCTAGTATTCATGTTTGCAAGATTGGCAAACGCCCCTAGTTATTGTAATCCCCTTTTAGAGGGTAGTTTTTAATTTATTATACAGTAGTTGGTTAAGAATATGTTAATACTTGAAATTCTTGACCTATTTTCGTGAATGAAACATCACTGTTTTTTTTATTTTCCATTAAAAAATTATTTATGCTAACCCGTTTAACCCCTAAAATAAGGGTTATTATTAAATATATGCACAAATTTAAAATATATAAATCTAAGGTATAGTTTATACGATATTGTCTAAATGTTATTTTTGGCATTATCCTAATTTTTTTCTTCAATTCTTTGGGATTTCCTGCCACATGTATTTTTTCTTTTTAAGCGGTACTCGGGGAATCTACAAAATATCACAATTAACCAGTATGTTACTGGTAAATAATGTCTACGTCTGTGACTTTTACGTCAAAGGATCAGTTAGAGGTTGCTTTTTTTTAAAATAAATAACACAAATAAGTATAAAAACTTGAAATTAAATATTTCGTCGATGTTTCGGATATCTAATCTGTTTCCTTTTTCAAAGCCTTTTTGAAAAATCTTTTTTGCTGTTTATGATAAATACACAGCTCTAAGAATGTTTGTTATATTCAATATCCATAGATACTTACTACTTACACATAGAACTGTTGATACAGTTAACAGTTTTTTTAGTTTTTTTGCAATGTTAAGTTTGTGAAGTTGTTCTTTTAACATTGGCAATCGAGTTGTACAGACATCTATGGAACAATTCGACACGCATCTATCCTCATCCAATAATATTATCGCGGATTCTTTAATTTTTCTTTTTTTGCTATCTTCCTTTTTTGTTAAAATTTTTGCCGAGTCCCAGTTTATTCTATGACCTCTGAATTGCATCAAAATTATATCAGAAAATCCAGACCATTTAGTGTAAGATTGGGTGAACCTCAAAATTATATCAGAAAAAATGAAATCAAGTCCACGCAGACTGAATATCCGACTTTTCGTTTTTATGCTGTCCCAACCCAGATAGCACAAGATATTCTAAGAATAATCTGAAAATCTTCCCAAAAAATATTATTCGATTAATTATAAAAAATATCTTTAAATTATACTCTGAATAACCAAATAATTTATTATTATTTTTAGAATATCTTCTAATAAATAACATTACAATAATTGAAATACATAAGTATGGAATATATTTTGAATATATTTTATGAATAATTGCAAAACTTATCTTTGGATTATTATTTTAAAAATACTTCATAAAATAATATGATAAAAATATTTTAATAAGAGAAGTATAGAATATGTTTGAAATATATTTTATAAATAATTTAATAGGTTAACTTTTGACTATTAATTAGACTACTCGTGAAATCGTAGGTTTATATGGTGTGCTTCGTGCTTGACAATTTTGCTTGTTTTATTTCATTGTTCGTTATGTTTGCGATTATGTGCAATCAAAAAAACAATTAAAGAAGGTAAGTGAATCGATAAATTTTTTGTCTATTTAAATATATATGTATCTTGGATATGGACAAATCATTTTTGTCACGCCATCAACATCAATTAACCTAACCTAACTTTATAAAAGCTATATTTTAGCTGGTTTTAAAATGAATATTTGTTTCCGTTATTAGGAAGAAAATAGGTATTAAACTTCACTTCTTTACACAACAATCCTTTTTTTAAATATGTGTCTGTTAAAGTAGTATTATATGGTAGGCAGTATTATATGCAACTGAAAATAAGCACTACGCTTCCGATTGATCTTTGGCTAAACTTATTACTAGGTCAGTGTCACTTTTAATGTTTACATATTTTAGGTAGGTACGTAATTTATTCTTCGCTTACGCATTATTATTTAAAAAAACCAACAAATACAAAGAATGACCTACTAATCAGTTTGGACGTTATCTGTCCCGTGCTGGAATCTTAAATTCAGATGCGTATATTGTTCTGTTTTTAAAAATTTGCTCGTGGTTTATAAAGTACCATTAGCACATGTCTATAAATGAAAGTTATAGTAAAGTAGTAAACAATTCTGTTTTTTTATTTAACAGGTGAACAATCTGGCGAGATTGGGTGGTGGAACGTATTGAGGGTGGAGAAGATTTTTGACAAAACTTATCTCAGGGAATGTTTTAATATTATTTACTTTACATGGGCATAGAGACTGGAGAAAACCTTTGGAGATTCTATTTTATGCAATGTGATTATTGGTAAGGCTACGGTTTTATATATGCACATATTTTTTTCTGTTCTATTTAGTGTGAATGTGTGTGAGGCATTATGAAACAAAAGTTGACATATCCAATTTCTCCATACTACACTGCTTAATTGTCTAATGCTATAAAATGTATGGGTATAAGGTATGTTCAATTTCAGATGCAGTTTAAAAAAATAATATTGAGGTCACTTCAAAACAAATTGAAGTTTATGGCTAACTAAAGAAAAGAAAGAAAAACCAGAACCGCTATAGTAAGTAGTAGCCTTTGCATTCTTCAAATACGCTAGCAGAGACCTACATGGACTGAAGTGTATATTTATTATATCATTCTTCTTCCAACGACTGAATTTACTATTTAAGTTTTGTTCCGTTATTGGAATTTTAGAAAATGTTGCAAGAGTAAATATTTAACAAATAAATCTTTAACCCAATTATTAGGAGTGTCTTATTTTGCTTTTATGTAATCTATATATTCCTTATCTAAAATATTTATGAACTGCCTGAAATGTAATTATTGTATTTTTTAAAGAATAAGTTAAAAATGTCCGTATTTGAACATTCTGTATAACAAATTATTTCAAAATGAAAATATTTGTAGTTACTCTTGTAGGTCATTTCCTAGAAAGAAACATGCGATAGGGAAATCTTTATATATTATTTTTGGCCATAAACTTTTTACTTAGCACGTGTATTTTAAAAACTATTAGACTACCCAAGTTGAACCATAACAAGACTATTACTATGAATTTTCACTCAATAATTTCAGTTTGCAAAATAGTTAGATTTAAATTTAAAGATTATAGGTATGAAGTAATCTTCCTATTTTCGTAGTTTCTAATCTAGCAATTTTGGAAACGAATGGAATTATTGAGTGGAAACTCTAGTAATAGTCTTGTTATGGTTTTACTTAGGTAGTCTTATAGTTTTTTAAATGTACGTGCTAAGGAAAAAAGTAATGGTCAAAAATATTACATATTATTCTGAATTAATATAAAGATAACCTGAAAATATGATCCAAGATTAAACATAAAAATATCCTAAGAATAATTTAGTATTATGCACATATAGTTTGGGGTTAGTATAAAGATAACTTGAAAATATAATCTATGATTAACCATAAACATATATTCTCAAACTATTCTAGATTCTCCAGAGAATACTGTGCGAATTATTCCGAAATTATTCTAAAGAGACCTATAGTTGTACCGTTTGTTACTTCTAGGAATATCCTTAAAAGATAATAATTATTTTCGTGTTATTCTAAGAATAATGAAATATTCTGTAGGAATATCTTAGGAATAACATAAGTTTATGTTTTTGCTATCTGGGAACTGAGATCATATATACTCAGTGGCGGACTAACCACCTGGGGGGCCCTGGGCTATTAATATTTTGGGGCCCTTCCCATTTCATAACATAACATTTTTTTAAGCTCAGATCAGGTAAAGATAAATAGAACATGTATGTAATTATATATATATGCATATTTATTTATTTTAAAAAACAAAGGAAAATGAAAATATAAACAAATAAGAATAAGAACTAAAGTAGAAAAAGTTTACTTCAACGCATAACATATGATTGTCATTAATTAAACGTTAAAAGAAGCTTTTCGGGATTTACTTTCAGCAAACGCCTTTATTGCCTCATCATAGGTTAATGATTTGGTGATGTCGCTTTCAATTGACAAAATTGACAGCCAATTCAATCTGTCTGCTTTCATAGTGGTCCTATATTTATTTTTTATTATTGTCAATTTTGAAAACGCTCGCTCCGATTCACAACTAGTTATTTGTTCATTAGCTGATTGAGCTGTGGCCGCTAAGGGAATTAAACACTCTGTTAGTTTTCGACATTTTGCTTTTTCTACCGTTTTACTTTCCGCCTTTTTTCGTTTTTGAAAACCGCTTTCATATTTTCTCCCGGACATTTTTAATAAAAATTATACCCAAAAAATGTGTTATTGTAATAATTTCAAGATAACTTACCTAATTACCTAACAACCTAACAACTTTTCGGTTACAGTTTTTGTTTACAGTCTCACTGACTAAGAATAAGTAATCCGTGCAGTATTCAATAAAAGTCCGTCGCCTATTAAATAACGTGAATGTGATGTGGGACAAATAGCTAATGCGCATCACCACCAACAAAAAACATTTCACTTTGTTTTGGCTAAATACTGAACTAAACTAATAATAATAGCGAGGGCCGATTAGCCGCATTACACTGAGCCTTGGTTGCGACTGATCAAATCCAGATGTATGCAGTGGCGCAGACACTGTGGATTACGATGCGGACGCAGACAAGAGCAAAAAACATATAGTTTTATATTATTTATACCGCCAATGAGATCACCAGTACAGAGCATAGTCTTAATCATAACATATTTGATTTCTAAGTCCGTTTTCAGCATTCGGGAGCCCCTTCAGCACTCGGGGCCCTGGGCTTAAGCCCCTATAGCCCCCCCTTTAGTCCGCCGTTGTATATACTATAAGAATTTTATTTCATTTAAAAATATTCTTGCACATGCGGTTTGAGTTAAAACCGCTTCCGTTTACTTTTCAGGTAACTAAGTGGGAAAACACCAGGCACAGTATTCTGTATATCAGTTGTTTGAAAATATTTAGTGAAAAGTATAGTAAGCCTTTGCCACCACTGGATTGGTGCTTCTTGCAGGAATTATTACATGATACAAGAGCGAAACGTTATTGTATAGACATAGCATCACATCAGGCAATTCTATCTGGTACTGCTAGGCGACTTGTGGAAAATTACATATTTGCTGCAAACGCAAATCCCCAGGTGAGTGGAAATCTAAGTTTCATCTTTCGAGAAAAATATCATGAACACATTAGACATCTGTGCTCCATTGTTTAAATATAAACTGATGGTGGTCAATTGAAACGGATCCATTGTATTTTTAGATAGAGTCAAGAGTTTTCCTTACTAGGCATTATTTTTTTAATTTTTTTTGCATTATCAATAGTTGCTTAATGATATCCCAGCCAGCACACTGACGTCAATTTGCCGTCATCAGACGTCAGTTTAAGGTCAGTATCGGTCTACGACGTCATTTGCCAAATAAATGACGTCAAAATTACGTCATATTTTAGAACGTCGCAGAGACGTTGTAGACAGAACGTTATGACGTTATTTTTGAGTCATTTACTGACATCATACACTAGATTTAAAAATGATATCAAAGATACATCGCAATTTAGAATGTCGCAGAGACGTAGACAGAACTTTGTTATGACGTCATTTTTGAGTCACATTTATGTTTTGGGTATTGTATAAATACATATAAACGGTCAAATACCTTTTTTTATATTTTCATCTTTTATAATAGTTAAGTTTATATACTAGCTGTATTGATTAGTATTGAATCACAATAATTCCTATGTTCTTACTCTATCGCGTATGTAGGTACCATGCACAGCTACATGTGAAATCTTTACCGCATATATGCCATGTAATTTTTATTCTACTTTTATTAGGTATTTATGACATTGAAATTCAAACTATACTGCGTCTCTATCACAACTGCAGTATATATTTTTATCGCCACCATATTGGAAATAGGTCTAACAATCGGTAATTGACCGCTGACCTATATTTCCCTCAACCTTAACATACCTATTACATATGTATATATGTATTTCAAAGCGCAGAGCGAATTAAACAATAAACGATAATTAAAATGGCACTCTACCATCACTATAGCAAACATTAGAAAATTATCTTTGACCATAACGCAAAATAGGAGTGCTGCCATCTACATTAGATAGATAGATAGATATAATTTATTGATGCTAATCATACAAAAGTACTTACATAAGTCAAAAGAACAACAAAGTAGTATGTAAACAAACTGAGACATAAAAATAATTGTAATAAATAACAATGTATAGAATAATGTTAAAATATAAAATAATTTTAAAATGGTAGAATATATATACATATAAATATACAATGCATTATTTAAACAAGACTTAAATTACTATTTAAAAATTCTGAATCACTATAAAATGCGTTTGACAGGAGAAATTTTTTCATTCTACATTTAAATTCCTTTTCGGGTAATGCTCTTATAGTTTGAGGCAATACATTAAAGTATTTAAGACAATAATAACCAGTTCCATCCCTAGTTTTATTGAGTCTCAAATAATTTATGTGTAGGTTATTCGCATTTCTTGTAAAATGCGAGTGTATTTGACCTCGCCTTGGATGCAACGCTTCATTAGCTTTGATGTATAAAAGACACTGTAGTATATAGACCGATGGTAATGTCATTATGTTTAATTTTGTAAAAGCATCTTTACAATCTTGCCTAAATTTCAACCCACCAATGATTCGTACGGCCCTTCTTTGTACTCTAAAAACATTGTCACGAGAAGCAGCATGCCCCCATACAAGAATGCCATACGATATCACCGAGTGGATAAGGCTATGATAAGCAGTAAGGAGAGTTTGTTGAGATACACTACCAGATAAATTTCTAAGCAGGTATATATTTTTAGATATTTTGCTACAAATATACGTGGTATGATGATCCCATGTTAATTTAGAATCTAGATATAGACCTAAAAATTTGACAGAGTCAGGGTTATTGAAATTATATATATTCCGCAGTGAAAAAATCATTGTTTCTGTTTTTGTGATGTTTAAACTCAATTTATTGGAAATAAACCAGTTTTGAGCAACTGCTTGTGTTAGATTGACCTCATCTAACAAAACTGACAGGTCCGAGTTACAATCAGTTATGTTACAGTCGTCAGCAAACATTATTAATGACGAATCTATTATAGAATTTGGAAGGTCATTTATATATATTAAAAATAGAGTGGGGCCCAAAACTGAGCCTTGTGGGACTCCCGACTCAATGTTGAGTGGGTCAGACTTCAATCCATTAAATGAAAACTCACTTTTTTCTTTTAATTTTAAAACATTCAACTCTCTTCCATATGAACATAATATCCATTGCTTAATTGAACAACATTCACTATTCGCACAACGTAAGTAAGTGTTTTATAGAAATTTGCCATATTGCACTTGATTTTACTAATGCACAAATTGTACACGGTTAAGGCTGAAAGGGAATATTATATTTAAACCAGGTACTCAACTGCCAGTAATAAATACACTCTAAAGTAAAATTTACATAAAGGGCAATAGCTTAGAGGAAGCATACTGGACTACCAAGCGAGAGGCCGATGGTTCAGATCCCACAGCCAGATGATTTTAAGGTGTTTAAAATTCTGTTACAGTATTATTTCTAATAATATATGCATATTCAAACCATTCCTAATTAATAAAAACGTAAAATGAATAAAAACTGAAAGATTAAATAATTTTTTCAAGTGAAAAAAGATTTTTATTTGGGCCCGTATTCGTCAAATCAAGGTCATATTAAGCGTTATATTGACGTCAGCATTGAACCTTGATCGTACGTCAAAATGACGTATGGAAAGGGTTCTTATTTGGGGCCATATTCCTTAAATTAAGGTCATATTGAACGTCATTAGGATGTGAGATTTAGACCGTCATTTAGACGTACATTAAACGTCGTTATATTGGGACTTATGACGTATATTATGACAAATAAATGACGGCAAATTGACGTCAGTGTGCTAGCTGGGATTATAGTTATTGATACTCCATCCAATGGGCTTGTTCGGCATTTTTTTTTTATTTCATAAATCGAAAGTGATAGTATAAATTAATGGATCTGCAAAAAATCAGAATCTTATTCGCACGTTTAGTATCTTAAAAACTATTACAAATTTCCATCTCGCGAAAATGGGGCGTGGCCAGGTGCTACGTCACTATACGCATAGACTTGGCGATCTCAATAGACTTGATGCTCCTTATTGGTTATAATTATAAGTGTTTTCGAAGTATTGTTTGTTTTGCTTACTACTTGACAGTAGGGGAGTACAATTTGGTGAGATGTAAAAAAATTACAATTTTCTCTCGCTCCTGCCGGAACGAATTTTCGATTTCGACCCTGCAATTTACGATTAGAAGTCATCGCCGACCTTCTCCTTTCCGTAGACACATAGAACGAACTTCCACTCGACGTATTTATTTAGTTACCAGCGTTTAAAAATTCCATGTTTTTCGACTTTTCAGGTTAAATTTGAAAGGTCTCAGAAAGCCATTTTTTTACGTTACTTGCGTATAGTGACGTCACAAATGAGCGCTCGGTTTTTGCAACTATTACTAATTTCAACTCCTTATATCTCGAGAACGGAAAAAGTTAATAATACGAAATTTTAAGTGTATAATGAGAATATCGAGTACTATATGAAAAAGTATAAAAACCATATAAATAGAATATCATGGAACAAGCCCATTATTCCATATCTTAATATGAATAAGTACTCTCAGTTATTGTAATTTAGCCTTCTCGTAACAGTTCTGTTCGAAACCACTATGCCGATAAGTCTCTGCAGGTTTTCATTTAATTTTTTGAAACTCTGGGTCCATCCACGGCGAGTCTCTCTTTCTACTAGTATTTTTGACTGCTTCCATGGGAATAAGCAGTTTAGCTCATTGTAGCAAAACGTTGCTTCACGTGAATTATTTGTGGTCTTGCCAATGTTAGAAATATTGGTCTGTTTCAGTCGACCAGTGGTTTTGTTGTACCTACATTATTTTACTGTTTTACATATGCAACAAATATAGCCCCTTTAATGTCTGCAACAACACCACAACAGTATAATATTGTACTTCAGTATCAAAAAGCTTTTTAATATGTAACGATTTTAATTGTGTTAAAGGAGAATGACATAACGGACATATGCAGAAATTTGACGCACCTAGCAAACAGCATTCAGCCTGTAATTCTAAAGCCATTTATCGAAAATGCAATAGGATTTGCCATAAACAAATATAATAATGAATATGAAGACACATTATTGATACAGATATTAGGGCATCTTACAGACGTGCTCCAAAGTCAACACATTCAAGAAACTAATAAGGAAACGATTGCACAGGTTTTAAGTGATAAAATTTCCATTACAGATATCAAGTCTGAGGTAAGAAAAATTGTTACTCTATAATGAAATATAGTGAAAGTATCTGAGGCACAAAAGTTTGACTTTTGCGTATAGTACACGAGTACCATAGTAATATTCTGTAATATGGTAAATCTATTGTTTATTTAGTTATTTGACATCCTTCTACAATGCGTCATTACATTACCAAAGAAATTCATAGAGGAAATGACATCTTTGAAAGCAGACGTATCTGAAGAGTGGTTTGAGAAGGTGACAAGGATTCGATGTACTGTCGCACTTCACACAAATATAACTCCTTTGTCCAGATTGAACGAAGTAATCGAAGTTTCCAGTATAATTGAAAGGTTAGTATATTATGCAAAAATCGAAGTAACAGTTGTACTATCGTCGATCATAAATAATAAGACAACTATTATAACGTATTTTTGCTAAATTTAGTTGTGTACATCCAACTGTAATATTTGTGACACAGTGACTTATTTGTCAAATTATATAGTGAGTGATTTAGTTAAAGCTGATATTATTGCTAAAGCACAAGACGGCTGGTCAATGAAACAAATTGTACTACATTATAACATTAACAAAAATCCGGTATTAAACATTTTGAAGAAGTGAAGAATAAACGGCATGATTAGCAGAAATCCTGGACGAAGGATATCAATTCGAAAACAAGATTTGCAATTGGTGAATACATTAAAAGAACATCCATGGTTATCAATTATTCAAGCTGGTGAAGAAATTAATTTTCCTGAGCATAAAGCATACAGAAGCTCGAGTAGGATTTGCTCTAGAGTATTTGGTGTAGATTTTCGAATAATGTAGTCTTTACAGACGAAAAATGTTTCCAGTCAACACATAACGGTCAAATTCATGTTTACCAACCCGTCAATACTCGATTCGATGAGAAATATACCAACAATAACAGAAGTGATTTTCTGTTAGTAGATGAGCCTAGATATCGTCACGTCCTGGTGTTTTGTGACAAATTGAGGAACGATTTAATAGCAGCGGCGGCCCGTAAAATTTTGATAAGCTATAACTTTAACCACAGGCCAAACGGAGACGTTTTGTGGAAAAAAATATTTCATTTATAATATGCGAAATTTTTTTTCAAAAAGTGTAGTGCCCGCCCTGGAATCTGAAAAAGTACTTGTAAAATATCTATAGTGTATTTTTTTTTCGAATAAGGAAGAAAATATAAGGATAGGTTTTTAATTTTATCAAAAAATCTTCATTCTTTATAAAGTTACATCATTTTGAAATTTTATAAATTAAATATCAGTGTAAAATAAAATTTCAAAATGTTTAACTTTATAAAGAATGAAGATTTTTGGTAAAATTAAAATATACATTAATGATTTGCAGCAATATCTAAATGATGACTCAGTGTATAAAACTACTTATGCCGATGACACGAACATTTTAATCTTTAATCAGACATACAGTTTGCTACTCGTTAAGAATTGAGGATGGTAGTGAATGAATGAACAGCTCCAGGTCTTCTTGTTTACGAATGTCTTTGTTTCATTTTCAAACATATGAGCGAGTTTAAAGACAATGTCAGAGATAACAGTTATGATACAAGACACAAAGATACTATCTCATACCCAATTCGTAATACACTGCCGTCATAAGCACAAACACAGTAACTTTGAACAAGTTGAAGCTGAGTTACTGTTTTTGCTCGGCCAACTGAAAAAAATTACATCTGTAAACATTTTCAAAAATACAGTAAAAAATCGCTTAATACTACAGAACATTACACCCTAGAGGAAGTGAATGAGACAATATTTACTTAAAAAAAAAACAAAAAATGTATTATAATCCAGGCAATAAGCTGGGAAAAAGCTAAAATAAAATAAAAAAGACGTAGGTCCGAATCGAAATTTTTTTTTTGCATTTGATTCCTGGGGTGATATGGATCATTCATAGCCATTAAAACCTTATCGGTCACCTCCTCCAACCCTTGGTGGCCAAAAATGGTCGAAATTTGGCTCAATTTTTCAAAATTTCAACTCTCGAGTTCTATTTTTCGTGCTATTCATGAGTTTATATGTCATTAGAAATGATTACAAAATATGTCTTATTTCAGAAATCATTTTACTTTTCAAGAATTTTCCAAAGTATTTAGGAAACATGTGAATAACGCAGCAGAGTGTGCTCTATGGCTTCTGGAACTTATTAGTCAGATACAGGCAAAAGTAGCGGACAGATGTACAGAGAGAGAAATGAAATACTTTTTTGATGTCTTTATTTTGACTGTGGTTGAATTTTCTGGATATTCCACGTTCATCGTTAGCCAAAGCAGAGATTGTGATACCAGAAGAAGGGAACTGTTTCCACAGGCTTTTAATGCACTAATGAAAGTAAACGACTGGAGCGTCTGTACTACACAAGTACGTATACTAATTATACTAATTATTAGTAGTTTATAAAGTTTGGTAATCATTCTATGTACATAAAGTCCATTTGTTCTGTGTAATACACTGCCCAGTGTGTTTGTTTTTACTATTATTATTATAAGATTTCATGAAGTCTTAACACATTTTTTTTATTAGGTTAACCTGTAACTTTGTAAGGAAATCTTGCAAAATATTTAGAAAACCAGAAAATTCTCCTCATCGGACGTACCACGCTTTTACGTTTATTAACAATTATTATTACTATCAACATTATCTTCTTCTTTTAATTACATTTTCTAACAGTTTCAGTTGTTTTTCAAAAGCGTATGTTTTCATTTTTTAAATTGGTTATTTATTCCAATCAAACATTTAAAGGAATATATTTAGACTTGTTAGGCTGAGCTGTTAGATTAGTTATTAATATAACATAAAAATATTGAGATTAGGTATACAGCTTAGATGGAGGCACCTGTGGTTGTTTGGTTTGTCTCCACATGATGTTGTTTAGTTGGATTTTTAAGTCAGGACAATGTGGTGGCCATGCCATTTCATCAATATACTTCTGGAGATTTTTTGCATTAAAAAAAAATCGAGGTACCTAAAGAAACTTTGCGTATAAAGGAGGACAATTTTTAATTATAATTCTTATATAAAAAAAATTAATTAGTTGTACGATAAGTGATGTATTTATTTCTCGAAGTAGCACATATAAATCCCATCTGATCTAGTAGAAATGCCGCCGATGACCTCGAACTTTTACTGTGGATTTGACACCTCAAGGTTAAATACGCTCGCGATGATTCGGATAATCCGAATCGGAATTTTAGTACCTGACTGAAGTAGGTAATAGAGGATATTTTAATCATATAATCATAATATCTGCATCATACAATACATTTACCTACATCGCATAATTCTTTACATTACCTATTTAGCTAAACTGTTTATGCGTATGAGTCTCGGCTCTTTAACCTGGATATATCTCTGCTAGTGTTGCACAAAATATCTCTGTCCTTTTCAGTGTCGCATATGGGATTTATATGTGGAAGTAGTATTATAAATAATAAAAAACCTTTTAAAAAGGTCCAAAGTATATTGTGATAAGTTTGTATTTTGTGTTGTTTTTCAGGCTCTGGAGTGGTTACATCACATGAACACTGAAGAAACTGTTCCAAGTGAATACAGAAATATATTTGGCTTAACACTGCAGGCTATGCGACACGATGGCGAATTTATAAAGAAATTTAAATGGATGAAATATCTCAGCAGTAAAGTCTTCCACAAAGTTTAATAATTTTCCAACACTACAGATAAAACAATACAAAAAAATAATACTTACTGTATAACAAGAATAAGTTTGTGTCAATATTTACTACAGTAAAATAAATTAAATACAACAAAAACATAAAATATTACTTAACATTTAATATTTTATAACTTTAATATTAGTTAATACAGTCTTTAACTACGATACATGCATTCAAGATGAGTTTATACTGAGGTCTCATTGTCTGCAGAAACAGCCACAGTTAAAGAAGTCGGTCTAGATTCGATTTTTTCAGAAACACTTAAAATCTCCTCATCTGTGGTGTAACTAGAATGGATATTCTTATTTCTTTCTAAAGCTTGCCGCTTCTGTGGGGTACGATTAGGAGACGACTTTCTGCTGTTGTTGTATGATTTGAGCAGTTTTGCGCTAAAAAATATGAAATCTAAAAACGCGATATTAACAACTTAATCAGAAAATTAGAATCTAAAATTTGATAAAAGTCTATGATTCAATATTAGGTCGTACATACTATTCTTCCACAGCAATACTATCACTAAATACGTAGTAGTATAAAAAACCTAGCACCTAAACCTAATTAAACACGGTTTCAACTTACGCATCAACTAATTTCAAGAGAAGCCGGTTATACTGTTGATACTCTTCGTCTCCAAAATGACTCGGATCATGCCTAGCATGTTCATATAAATCACAGAATTGATGAATAAGTCTTTGGCCGCTACCATTTAATGGAGCTGCTAACGTCGTCAAAAGATATGCTCTTAAATTCTCACTAGGGTGTCGAAATAAGCAGCTGTCTTGTTTTGTGATCTCATGTTCTAAAAATCATATTTTATAATTATAATTTTTGGCAAAGTTTGCATATTCAATAACCTAATATCTTAACATCGTCTACTGCTCTCAGTCGATAATAATGAGTTGGGATTTGCTGGCCGGGACACACAATGTACCTCGGGTCAGTCTTACTAGTCAGCTGAGGTTCGCACATGATTTTTTGTACCAAATCAATTCTTCTTTCTATTTCTCTTTTTAAAACCTAAAATGTAATGTGAACATTATGGAAAACTCGGTACCGCATATCAGATCACCTACTTTAGAACCATCGTGTCCTATAGGTACATGAGGTCCTCTACGGGAACGAAGAGCAAAGCGCATTATTTGTCTCTTGGCAAATATAAATAATAGTATAAAAGTTAGAACCCCCAAACCTATTATTATAACAACAGTTACACCTGACAATTCTTGAGACATGTTCTGGTTTTTATTTCCCTGCCTGGACTTGATTGTATGTAGCTGTTGAAATTTTATTTGAAGAAAATTGTCTTAATAGTAACCTGAATCCAACTCAATAAGTGTCTTCCATTTTTTTGGGTTTTGCAACCACATGTACTAATTTGGAAAAATTATAACATTTTTTTTACGTATAGAATAAGAATCTGAAATATTTTAATATCTACTATTATTAATTTACCTATTATTTTATTGACAATCGGTAGGTCGTAGACCAAAAATCAATCAAATGTCAATGTCACTAGTCCGCCGTAATAGCTACAAGTCATTTGAACTACTGTGGTTAAATTTTGAATCAGGAGTAGATGGATTCAGAACAAAAACAAACCTATAGTCATAAGATACATAAGCTGCTTTCGTTTGCAGTGAACATAATAAACAGGATTTCAATAAACAATAACCATATGATACAAAATTGCATGGTAGGGACAGAGACAACACATGAAACAATATTACGAATCACTGCCGAAGTGCTGCTGAACGAAAGCAGCTATATTTAAAAGGTACCTATTTCGCTGACCGTTTTTATTGGCTATCACCCTATTGATTACTTTCTTCTTGTATTTAAGAAAATAGAAGAAACCTGTAAATGTCCTGGGTAAATCTTACGTTATGTCAGAGATGGCATCAAACATCACTATTTTCTTAGAGATCTGTAATAACCACCACTAGATTTGACGTTTGAGATTTGAGACTACTTCCATGTTTGTATTGTTTGTTGACCATGCATTGTGATTAACCTAAAATAATGAAGTATAAAAATTTGTCAAATATTTTTGAGAACGATTCGGATTCAGATGTGGATATTAAGACTAATAAGGAATATGCCAAGAATTACGATGTTTGGAGAAAAAAAGAGGAACTGAACAAATGTAAGATAATTGATTTCCTTTCCCCGATATTCAGTTGACTAACATATTTTTCAGTAAGAACGAAATATGGTGAAGGTATAGAAGATGACCAAGATACCAGTAGTTCCTCAGAAGATGACGAAGAAGGCATTGAATTAACCGAACAAATCGAAAAAGACTTTTTCAAAACATTGGCCTGTTTGAAAAGTAAAGATCCAAGTATATACGATGAGAATGTGCAATTTTTTGAAGATAAAACTGTTCCTAAAAAGGGCAAAAAGAAAAATAAAGATGAGCCTATGTATTTAAAGGATTACGAAAGGAATATCATTTTAGAGAAAGGAGGTGTGTTAAGCGATGACGAGGAAGATGAAGAAGAAGATAACAGATCGAGGTTGCTATTATTTATACCTTCATGGGTTTTCAGTGATTTAGTTACTCAATTCCCGTAAAATAGTATTCATATTTTAGATTAATTTAGAGTGTTATGTGCCAGATCAAAGATTGTGCGATAAACAAAGACCTCACAATTTTTTACATTGTTACTACTCTTTATTGATCGTTGATTTTCATGATTTAAGTTCATATTGATACAGTTTCTATTATTTGAGAACTCTAGTCATTTCAAATGACTTCCTACCTACCTGATAACTTAGGGTTTTCTTTCTGTTTTAGGTCTCCTACGTATATGGAGGAACAAAAGCGTATTAAAGAGAGTTTGAAAAGTGCTTTAAATGCAGTTAAAGATGAAGAAGAGGATGATGATTGGGGTGGACTATTTAAAGAAAGAAAGAAAAGTAAAGAGCATAAAGAAAAGGAGGAAGTTGATTATAAGAAATGGCTTTCTGGACAGAAGAAGAAAATTGATGATAAAAAAGTTGAAACGGAATTGGCACCTCTTAAGGAATATTGGGAAAAACCAGACTTGGAGGAAGGAGAGAAGTTATTAAGGGATTATATATTAAATAAGAAGTTGGTTGAAATTTTAAGCAATTTGAAAAAAATTTAAATATATCTACCTACGATCTGATATTACTTATCTGTTTATAGATATTTGGACAAAGACGAGGAAGACTACATCCCAACTTATGATGAGATAATTCATGACTCGGATCAGGACCTGTCTGTTGACGAAGATACTATTGAAAAACAGGAGGAATTTGAACACAAATATAATTTTAGATTTGAGGATCCTGACCAAGAATTTGTAAGTAGTAGTTTGTAGATGTAAACATGATGTACTTTACCGGTGGAGCTTTTATAGAATTGCTAAACATTCTATTAGATATCATGGTTCGCCCAATTTAAATCATTTGATTTATCTCACGGTTTAAATCAACGATTTTAATCAAGTGATTTTTTAAAATTAATCAATGATTACAATTTAAAAAAAATACCATTTATTTATATTATTGTATAATACTCAAAATACAAATGCAAATAAAATTATATTCTCAATAAATAACGACAGATAATAAACACTTAACAGAGAAAGAGAAAAGTTTTTAAAAATTTCGATTATGTAACATTAACAATACATAACTACCTAACTACACTTACACTACCAGTATTATTATTATTACATTAACCATTGACATTACTGGCAACTAATTTGTTTAATAACAATGACGCTCAAGGGCTATTGTTGGTAATGGTAACTTTTAATTGTTCCTGACGTGTTCAGAGATGTATTCGAAAAGTTACGCTTCCCGAAATTATTCCGAAATAATGCATATTTTCATCTTCTATTGACACCATTATATTTATTAATAAAATATTAAGATTAAATAGGTATCTCGAAAAGAAACTAAATTATTATTATTATATGTAGTGTGTAGTGTGTACATACCTTCAGGTGTTGTTAAATCAACTTCTTCATTACTTGGTCCAGCGGTATCTAGATCTACGTATAATGTCTTACACTTTTCATGATGGTGTTTTAATCTTTGAAGAAGTCCTTGCATTTCTTTTCTGCAAATTTTACAAATCGTTCTACTGCCAGTCTTTCCCTTTTCTATTTTCTTTTTCTATATAATAGTTCCAAATTGTGTCTTTTTTTCTTCCACTCATTTTTATTTTACACTTCACTTGTTCACTCATGGTTTTATATTTTATAAACTTATTGTGTAGCTTGTATTTAATATTTAATATTTTGACATGTTCTACACCCTTATGGGTAATTCTATATTAAGGAACAAATAAAATTGATTGATTGATTGATATAAAATATTGTATTCGCAGATTAAAAGATACCCCCGTACTATAGAAAATTCTGTGAGAAAAAAAGATGACAAGAGGAAATTAAAAAGAATGGAAATTGCTGAAAGGAAGAAAAAAGAAAAGGAGGAAAAAATGCAAGATCTAAAAAAGCTGCAGGACCTAAAAAGGAAGGAAATTGAGGAAAAATTGGACAAATTAAAGGAAATCACTGGTAATACTGACTTGGGTTTTGCGGTACGTATCGATCATTGATTTACAACCAATTTGATATAGAATACAATATTGGATGACAATTTTAATGAGGAAAAAATTGTACTTGAATGTTGAAACCTACATTTGCCTCTGGTAATCTCCAATATTTTAATTTTTTTTAGTTAATTTTTTTAGAAATAAGCTTATTTTTTTTACATATTTAGGATGAAGATGTTGATGGTGATTTTGACCCAGAAGCTCACGATAAACGGATGCAAGCTTTGTTTAACGATGAATTTTATAAAGGTCCAGAAGATGAACAAAAACCAGAATTTCCTGACTTAGACGAAGAATTAGAAATAGGTAAAATTGATACAGTTGCATTTTCAACGATTGTCAGACTATTTAAAACTGATAACCTTTCTAACTTTTCAGAAAATTGGGAACGGTACGAAGGTGAAACTGAGAAAGACCTAAATTCTGTTCCACATTGTGAGGATGATGGCTTCATTGTAAGAATTCTGATATAAATTTGGAGATAAAATTAACTAATAATCAAGTTTTTATTTTCTAGATGGATTGTGACTACGATCCTCAAGCGTCCACCCAGAAAGAACTAATAGAAAGTTCTAGAGGTAAGAAGAAACGCAAGAGAAAATCGAAGTTTGCCGAAGCAGTTAGTAAGCCAAAACCAAAATTTGATCCAAACGACAGAAACTATGAGAAATACTTCGAGGAATATTACAAACTAGATTGTGAAGATTTCATTGGAGATATTCCTTGTAGATTCAAGTATCGAAAAGTGGTACCCAACGATTTCGGATTATCCATTGAAGAGGTAATTAAATTAATTATTCGTGGCTCAGATGCAGACCAACCTGTTAATTCTTAAGCCCACGTTTTGACAATACACTTCCTGTATTAATAATCATGTTTATTTATTTGGGTGTAGTCCAGGGCCAGCCTGTATACAGGATGTCCCAGGACAATGGGCCAATACTTCGGGAGCATATAGTTCGGATGAAAACTAAAAGTACCTATAATCCTCTTTCCTAGAGCACCCTCTTTTGGAGTTATTTACCCTTAAAAGTTAAATCTTCAAGATGCTGATAACTGCCAAACTGTTATTATCGATTATAATAAAATTTTACAGCATAGATAGTACAAGCGGCTATCGAAAGGAACACGTTCTGTGAATGGCCAATATCCATTTAAGTATTAATAAGCTCTTCTTAAGTTCTGGTTAAAAATATTCTATTTGCGTATTTTTAAATCTAGCAGGTAAATGATTATATGCTTTATTGCCAGATATTTTGGACTTTGTTTTGTTAACCTAGACATTGGTAGTTTCAATGTTGTGTTGTGATAAATGTTTAGAGTATTCAAACTTAGTTTCACTTTAGCATACATTAATAGATTCAGTAACAAAGTGCAGGGTAATGTTATTATTCCCAATTTTTTAAACAGCTTTACATCTATCTCGCTTATTTAATCCGACAATAAATCTCACAGCTTTTTTTGACTCTGATACTATCATTCGCAGTTCCCCAAGCAATCATGGCATAAGACGTTATATAATGAAACTACGCATGATAGTACATAATCAAGACCGACCTGTCAACAACATCCCATAAGTGATTAATACAATAGCAAGCTGAAGCAATTCGCTTGCAAATGTTATTGTCAGTATGTATAGACTATGAACAGTTTTCTGATATATGTAAGCCCAGGAATTTAACAGTTTGTTCTTGCCTAATAGTACCACTATTTGTCTTTATCAAAAGACTTTCCTCATAATTTTTTTCTAAGTTGCTAAACCTTAAAAATATAGATAGATTTTTTTATTATTTAGAATAAACCTATTTTCTGTAAACCATTCTTGAGCTTGTGAGAGCCTTACATTAGATTTGTTTATGTTTTGTTTTATGTTACATTCTGATGTTAAAAGGAGATGAATCATCAGTGAATAAAATAGAGTTGTCCACAATAAAATCATTCACATAAATAATATACAGTAAGGAACTCAAAACTGACCCTTGTGGTACTCCTGTTGAAGTTTCAAGGACGTCAGACCTGTAGTTATTAATTTGAACAAAGTGTGGTCTGCCACACAGATAGCCTTTAAGTAACCATGGACCAACACTGTCTCTTGTAACCTAACAATTAAGTTAAAATTGTTGAAAGCAGTTTAAATCTTGTCTATAAAATGACTTCTTCAAAATTTAACTTTAAACTATACACTTCAGCAGTATTACACCTCATATATCGAACAATCTTACTTCCTTAACATCTCGGATGCCCCTGTAACCAAGTCTAATAATCTTTCGTTTGACTGCTTGGACATTAAACGCTTTTCCGAGGCGGAAGTTTGCATGGCGTTAAAAAGAATTAAACCTAAACTTACTGCGGGCCCAGATGGAATTCCAGCATTTCTACTGAAAGACTGTGCCAGCATTCTTGTATATACTCTCTGCATAATTTTTAATTTATGTTTTAGGAAATGCTATTTTCCTGATATTTGGAAATACTCCAAAGTGTGCCCTGTGTATAAAAAAGGTGAAAGAAATGATGTTACCAATTATAGACCGATAACAATCATATGTAACTTTGGTAAAGCTTTCGAAATGCTACTGCATGATAACATTTATGCACATGTTCAACTGAAAATATCTACGCAACAACACGGTTTTATGAAAGGTCGCTCCACCGTAACGAACTTAATCTGTGCTACTCAGTACATTGCTGAATCAATCGATTCTCAAATACAGGTAGACTCAGTCTATACTGACTTTTCTAAGGCGTTTGACAGACTGAACCATAGGAAACTTCTCTGTAAACTTGACAAATTCGGATTATCTGACAGTTTACTTCAATTTCTTCAGAGTTACTTGACTGATAGAGTTCAATTCGTATCTTATAATGGATATAAATCTGTTGAATACCGAGCCACGTCAGGAGTACCCCAGGGATCAATACTTGGACCCCTTTTCTTTAATATTTTTATTAACGACATCAGTGATCACTTAGACGTATATTTCTTAATATATGCCGATGACGTCAAGATGTTGCATAGGATTAATGATTTTAATGACTGCGAAAAACTTCAAGACAACTTAACTAAGTTATCGACTTGGTGCGATGAAAATGATCTTCACCTAAATGTTGGCAAGTGCAATGTTATGAGTTATACAACCAAGGAGTCCCCAATTATATATAATTATTATGTTAATGGCGACATGCTGAACAGACCATCTACGTTCAAGGATCTAGGTGTAACTTTTGATAAAAAATTAACCTTCACTAACCATATTGATGCTGTAATTTCGCATGCAACAGAATGTTAAGCTTCATTTTACGTAACAGCCATGATTTTAATGATGCGAAAACCTTAAAGATGCTTTATTTTGCTTTCTCTCGATCTAAACTGGAGTATGCTTCACTTGTCTGGCAATCTGGGTATAATACTCATAATGATAAATTGGAAAATATTCAGCGCCGCATGAGTCCTTTGCTTTGCGTTTTCTAAAATTATGCATAATAAAATAGATGGTAGTGAAATATTAAGCCAACTGAACTTTTATGTCCCACGGATTAATTCTCGTCATTCTCAAAGCTTTTATTTATCCACTCCTAGATCTAACGTATTAAAATTTTCTCCTCTGTTTAATATTTGTACTTGCTATGAAACTCATTGCAGTGAATTGGACATATTTGCCTAGCAGCCAGAAATTTAATCTACTGTCGTGCAGTCTAATCGCCTTCATAATTTCTATTTGTATATATTTTAGTTAGGTTAGGTTAAGTTAGTTTAGATTTCCATCCTATAAATGGTTTTGTACTGTTGGATGATGTATGATTAAATAAATATATTTTTCATTTGTGGTCAACACAATTTAACTGTATTTATTTATTTATCCAGGTAATATTGTGTAATTAAATATACCTTATACATTCTTGAACTGATGACTGTAATAAGTTTTATTTTTTCTAAAAGAGGATTGTTCCTAATCCTGTCCGTCCAATTCCTGATTTCTGTTTAAACAATTAAAGGTAGTTATTTCCGTTGTTCTTTTTCAGATCTTACTCGCTAAGGAGAGAGAATTGAACAAGTGGTGTTCTTTGAAAAAGACGGTCCAAATCCGGCCTGATCATATCGAGAAATATGACCAAATTGCGTACAAAAGGAAATCCGAAAATATTAATTTGAAACATAAAATTCTACCTAGTTTATTCATGACATCTGAGGAAAGTGCAATGCAACAAAATGAAAATGCGGACAGTGAAGGTGGGGGCAACGTTTCTTATAATAAGGAAAACAGCAAAGATTTGAAGGAGACCCAAGTTGATACCTCAGAAAAAATTAATGGAGAGGATGAGAATGATAGAAAAGAAAGTATTTTGAGTGATGAAAACAAAGCTGATAAAAACCAGAAAAAAAAGAAAAAGAAGAAGAAAAAAGAAACAAAAAGTGTTGACACTGAAACAATTAAGCAAACGAAAACTGTTGATACAGAAATATTTTCTAACCAGCAAATAAATCAATCTACAGTTGATTCTGTAAAACGTAAATTGAAAAAGAAAAAGGCGAAGAATGTTAACATTAATCAAGATGAGAGAGGTAAGGACAGCAAAAGGAAGAATTCTGAAACACAGAATGATGTACCAAGAAAGAAGTTTAAGAAAATGAAGTCTCACGGCAGCACGAAAGAATCGTCTATACCAGACGCGAGATTGGTAGCTTATGGCATTAACCCCAAAAGATATAAAAATAAATTAAAACATGGTAAAAAATAAGCTAGTCATAAGTAATAATATATTATTATGTGTATAAATTTACATATGTAATTTTAATAAACAATAGTGGTACGAGACATTTTCTTTATTTATACCAAACCTTTTTTTTACTCTAAAAATGATAATTTTGTGTTTATATAAATAAGAAAATTAACCCCCTGTACAATTTTTTCTTCATTTTGTGATCTGTCATATGACATTGATTTTTTGTATGAAATATTTTTGTTATTTTAATGAGATGACGTTGCACGTTCATTCATACCTGTACAATGAGTTAAGAATCAATTTAAAATAAAATTACATCATTTTATAATAATAATAATAATAACCATTATTCAATTATACCATGAAACGGTGTAGAACAAGTCAAAGAAACATGTTTTAGTAAGTAAAAATTCAGACAGACATTACAATTACATACAAAATTTTATAAAATAGTACATTTAAATAAAAACATTAATTTTTTTCACATTGACAAATTAAAATGGTGGGAAAAACAGTAAAATAAATTTCACATAAATGTTTTCTAATTTCAGATCTTTTACGGATGAATTATATTTTACACCACTCATACTTGTAGAATGAGTTAAAAATCAATTTAAAACAAAATTACATCATTTTATAATAATATAATAATAGTAATAATAATAGTAAACTTTATTCAATTATAGGTACCATGAAACGGTGTAGAATAAGTCAAAGAAACATGTTTTAGTAAGTAAAAATTTAAGCAGACATTACAATTACATACAAAATTATATAAAATAGTACACTTAAATAAAAATATTACTTTTTTTCACATTGACAAATTATAATGGTGGGAAAAACAGTAAAATAAATTTTCACATAAATATTTTTTAATTTCAGATCTTTTACGGATGAGTTATGATATTTTACACCATTCACACCTGTAGAATGAGTTAAAAATCAATTTAAAATAAAATAACATCATTTTATAATAATATTAATAATAATAATAACCTTTATTCAATTATACCATGAAACGGTGTAGTGTGTAGTTAAAGAAACACGTTTTAGTAAGTAAAAATTCAAACAGACATTACAATTAAATACAAAATTATATAAAATAGTACACTTAAATAAAAACATTCATTTTTACTTCCCTCGCATACCGAAGGGAAGTATTGTATTCGAGAAAAAATCACCCTCCGAGATTTTTTCGGATTCTGACGTTTCAGAACACGTAGATTACGAAAATATAGGTTTTTGAATTCCGTCAGTCTGTCTGTTCGTGCATTTACTAAAAGACTGCTTGACGGAGAGCAGTCAAATTTGGTAGGTAGATGACGCTACTGTCAGCGAAGAAATGGTAGAAATTTCACTGGAAAATATACAGGGTGGACCGTCTAAACGGAATAAATAGCGAAAAAAATATTTTTTTGCTCAAATTTAAAATTTCCACGTTTCATGACGCGCTAAACCTATTTCAAAAAAAAAAAAATTTTGAAAAAATTTTTACCAAGATGAAAAAATTTTTTTTTTGCTCAAATTTAAAATTTCTACGTTTCATGACACGCTTAGCCTATTTCAGGAAAAAAAATTTTGAAAATTCTTTTCACCGATATTTTTGAAAAAATTTTTACTACTAAAATGAAATAATTTTTTTTCTTTCTTCAAATTTAAAATTTCCACGTTGCATGGCATTCTAAGCCTGATTAAAAAAAAAAAATTTGAATTTTTACTTCCCTCGCATACCGAAGGGAAGTATTGTATTCGAGAAAAAATCACCCTCCGAGATTTTTTCGGATTCTGACGTTTCAGATCACGGAGATTACGAAAATATAGGTTTTTCAATTCCGTCAGTCTGTCTGTCTGTCGGTCTGTCTGTCTGTCTGTCTGTCTGTTGGTGCATTTACTAAAAAACTACTTGACGGAAAGCAGTCAAATTTGGTAGATAGTTAACCCTACTGTCAGCGAAGAACTGATAGAATTTTCACTGAAAAATATACAGGGTGGACCGTCTAAACGGAATAAATAGTGAAAAAAAATTTTTTTTGCTCAAATTTAAAATTTCCACGTTTCATGACGCGCTAAACCTATTTCAGGAAAAAAATTTTTTTTGAAAATTTTTTTCAATCATTTTTGAAAAAATTTTTACCACTAAAAGAAATTTTTTTCTTTGTTCAAATTTAAAATTTCCACGTTTCATGGCATTCTAAACCTATTTAAAAGAAAAAAAAAATTTGAAAATTTTTTACCAACATTTTTGAAAAAAATTTTACCACCAAAATAGATGAATTTTTTTTTTCTCAAAATTTAGAATTTCCACGTTTCATAGCGTTCTAAATCTATTTAAAGAAAAATTAAAAAAAATTTAAAAATTTTTGAAAAAATTTTACCACAAATAGATGGAATTTTTTTTTCAGATTTAAAATTTCCATGTTTCCATGGCATTCCAAATTTATTAAAACAAATTTAAAAATGTTTTAGAAAAATTTTAAAAAAATGAAAACATGTTTATGTAATCTCTTTATCACCATTATAGAATAGACGAAATATTTTTTTTGCTCAAATTTAAAATGTCCACGTTTCATAACATTCTAAACCTATTTCGGAAAAAAAAAATTTGCAACATATTTTCACCAATTTGGAAAAAAATGTAACACTAGAATAGACAGAAAACATTTTTGAAAATTTGTTCTATATTTTAATCACCACTATACTTCCACTCCATTACGTGAATGTGGAATTGAGAATGTGAGAGATGGCAATAATATTTGGAATATCCTATTATATACTTTTATTGAATAATGGCATCCCAAGAAATAATTGAGTCATGGTGGACATTTATAAAGGTATTTGCGCAAGCCTTCCATATTTGGCACCTGTTATTTAGTATATTGAACTTTTGCTGTTGGATGAACACTCTGTATATTTTTTTGACCAAAAGTTATCAGGTTTTCTTTGTAATAATACCAATAATTATATTCCGATTATTATTCCCAATGCCATTTCGTAATTAATAATTTTTTGAGTGACTGTCATGCACAAATAACGAGGGAAGTTCTGTGTAAATAACTTTACCGATTTTTTTTTTACCATTTTTGAAAATTTGTTTACCACTAAAATAGATGGAATTTTTTTTTATTTCTTCAAATTTCAAATTTCCACGTTTCATAGCGTTCTAAATCTATTTAAAAGAAAAATTAGAAATTTTTCTTACTATTAAAAACATTTTACCACCAAGATAGATTTTTTTTTCTTTGTTCAGATTTTAACTATCCACGTTTCCATGACATTCTAAAACTATTCAAACAAATTTTAAAATGTTTTTGAAGAATTTTCAAAAAATTTTGAAAACATTTTTAATCCATTTATGTCACAACAGACGAAAAAATTTTTTGCTCAAATTTAAATGACATTCTAAAACTAGGTAAAAAAAAATTTGAACATTTTTTTCACCAACATTTTTCAAAAAGTTTTTACCACTAAAATAGATCGATTTTTTTTTTATTTGCTCAAATTTAAAATTTCTACGTTTGACATTTTAAACCTATTTCAGAAGAAAAAAATTTGAAAATTATTTTACCAACATCTTTTGAAAAATTAAAAAAAAAAATAAAAATTTTTAACCACCACTATACTTTCACTCCATTACGTGAATGTTGGATTGAAAATGTGACAGATGGAAACAATATCTGGCATATGCACCTATTATACTTTTATTGAAAAATGTACAGGGTGGTCATCCCAAGAAATAATTCAGTCATGGTGGACATTTGTAAAGGTATTTGCGCAAGCCTGCCATATGTGGCGCCTGCTATTTAGTACTGAATGAGCAATCTGTATATTTTTTTGACCAAAACTTATCAAGTTCTCTTTGTAATAATAGCAATAACTCTATTCCGATTATTATTCTCAATGTCATTTCGTAATTATTAATTTTTAGAGTGACTGCCATGCACAAATAACGAGGGAAGTTCTGTGTAAATACCTTTACCGATTTTTTTCACATTGACAAACTAAAATGGTGGGAAAAACAGTAAAATAAATCTTCACATAAATGTTTTCTATTTTCGAATCTTTTATGGATGAGTTAAGATATTTTAGCCAGATAAATCCAGCTTAAAATCATGGTTAAAATGATAAGAAATGAAATAAAAAGGATGACTTAAAATTTTTTAAATTTTGCTTTGAAGTCTGGTTAATAAGTTTATAAATTGATTTGGTATTTTGTTGTCAATTTTTATTAACTGTGTTATTGCATTTCGCTGCACTTGGGTGAAAGTTGTTTGTGGCTGACGAAGCACACTGATATTGCGCTGCTCTATAATATTGAAAGCATGATTTGTTTCATATCTGCCGAAACATTCCTCATAATTTTCTTTCACAATGCAAGCACAGTGGTGTATATACAAGGTTGGCAAGGTAAGTATGTTTTTTTTAAACGTTTCTCTTCTTTTTAGGTGGAAGATACTTCTAATGCAGGATTTTTGCAGCCTGAAAATTCTGGGGAAATCCACAGAGTTGCCCCAGAAAATTATTCCATATTTGATTCTGGAATTTACATATGAATATTATGCGGTCAATACTGCTTCCTTGTTAACAGAATTGGAAACAATGCGCAGCGCATATATAAAAGAGCATATTTTTTAGCGAGATACTGGACGTGTTCTTTCCAGTTAGTTGAGCATTGATTTCAATACCTAGGAACTTTGTATGGTCACAAGTTGTAAGAATATGAGATCATAAATATAAAAATGAGATTTGAAATTTATTTTTTTTTTTGTTAGATGAACATGTCTACAGGATGGGTATCCCAATTACAGACTTAACTACACATAGACATCATCACAACAACCATTCCCTGTGATATTGCCATCTACCGCAGCTGAAACTCGAACTCAGGAGAGATAACAGCGACTAGACATGTTGTGCCACTCAACAGTGGTCTAGCTCACTGCTATCATCTCGGTAACACATGGAAAAACGCCACTGAACACCCATACCCTAAGCCAGGACTCCATGGTCGCAAGCCAAACACCTTCAGCATTGCGCCACCGAGACGGTTACTGGACGTGTTCTCTCCAGTTTAGTTGAGAATCGATTTCAATACCTAGGAATTTTGTATGGTCACAAGTTGTAAGAATATGAGTTATTGTAAATATAAAAATGAGATTTGAAATTTCGAAATACATTTTTTTTTCAGAAACCCGGTAAAGGTTTTTGAATAAAAAAAAATGTAGCATATTTTTTGAATTTCCAATGCAATTTTTCCCCCCCCACAAAACTTCTTCATTTAGTCTTATGCCTTAACGCTCCATGGTCAGTTCCTAGTAAAGCAAGCCTGATGATAAGAACCGAGGAACGTATTATACCAGACCCACTACAAGTATTGCGCTGGATGCGGTTAGTACTTGGATGGGAGACTTGGCCACCTCACAATGCATTATGGTTCAGAGTAGCGATTTATTGACCGTAATGCAATTTATCAGTTCTTAGAAAATGTATATCTACTGTTGAAAGAAAACATTCCAATTTACAAGAAATAAAACAAGTTTCCTTCATTCAGCGCCTCCTCTACCGGATATAGGTGGCATTAATTGACACTTATGAGCAGACACCGGCTCAAAAGTAGTTACGCCAGAGACTGTTCTCACGCACAGATAAATATTTACCTGTTTAAAAAAAAATTGCTTTAGGAGAACTGCCCACAGAGTTAACATTCGCTCAAAAAATTTATTAACAATCCCTTCTCATAAATCGTCATTTTTTAAACGATCATATGCGTACAATATCACAAAATATTATAACGTCATAATTCCAGAAAAGCTAAAAATACTATCAATACCAAGTTTCAAGAAGACTTTTAGAAGCATCCTATTTAACTCGCAATTTTAAGAACATTTTAATTTAAAATATAACATTATTGTATTATCTTCCGGTAAATATCTTGTATATTGAAATTATTTTTTGGTAACGTATCAAATAGAAATTAATTACATTATATCCATTCTATTAGGGCTAAATGGAAGAACAGAGACTATTTAATAGTCGAACTGAATTTATGCCCCTTTTTCTACTAATTGTTAAGTATACTTTACACTTTATTTTTGAAAAAATCGATTTATTCTAATAGTGTAAATATGTGTTTTTATTGGAAAATAAATGTATTATTATATTGTTTTGAATCGAGAATCTTATGATACATATAAGCAAATAATACATTATTTATAGGAAACAAAATACTTTTGCGGTAAGAAATAAAAAGAATGACATAAAACTCATAATGTATTAAATAAATGATTTATTATTAGAAACTTGGAGAAATTATATTTATTTGGTATAGTTGGGCAAGTAGAAAGAGATGTTTATTGAAACTGGTGGATAAAAACACCAGATGAAAACATTATGTTTTTTCTCAACTGTATTAAACAATTCTTAATTTAAAATATTATTTTTATCTGTGCACAGAATATAAGACACTACAACGTAAGGGATTTTAAAGCCGATTCTGGTTTTTGCATCATAACTACCTCAGAGCCGGAGTATGCTTATTAGAGTGCCCTTAGTTGCTGTCAGCAACTCATGGTGAGAACACACAGGATATGAAAATTATAGTAGTATATTAAAGTCATGTGAACTTGCCTCTCATTTTGGTCAATGAAAAGCTGGAAAATCCCTCCATATCTAAAACAACCTTCATTTTTTAAATGAATCGACTAAAATTTCAATCATTTTCGAGATATCTGCTCTGCCTGGAATTTTTTGAGACGGATCATGTTATCAACACTTTAATTACAGTATTAAAACTATGAAGAGCTCTAGCTCTTTTTGTTTATGAATGTTTTCTGTTTTTTTTTCCAAGAACACGAAACAGTTACAATCAGAGTTGTACAACGAGAGGACACAAGCTGTTGTTTTGCCGCGAGACATGGGTCTCTTCGTCCTTGTCGCACACCTCGTACCCTCTCCACTCTGTTTTACAAAGCAAGCTATTGAGCGACAAAGCGGACAAAGAGAACACCCACGCCTCTTGCTGCTTATACAGCTTGTCTCCTCTATTACTTTTTGGTTACAATATTAGAGAACAAAGCTACAATATGTGGCACAAAGATGCTCGCTCTTGATCAATGCGTAACACGCTAATCTTAGAAATAGGCCGTTTTTATAAATATCTGCCTTTTATATTTTGATCACCTGATTGAAAAACTGATACCTTCACTTACTTTTAACAACAATATAACATTCTCTTTGTTTAAATTAGTAGTTGTTTTTAAGTATATTCTTTTTTTTTCTTTTCATGTACGTACTTCCGTACAATTTGAACATGTAACCAGTATAAATTATAAAATACACAGCTACGCAATAAAATTTTACTCTATGTTTAGGCATACTGCATAAGATTATTTATTAGAAGATTATAGTTTCTATAAACAGCATCTAATATTGAATAGCATTGTGCAATATGTCAAACTATATCATTCAATATTATGCAATGTTATATTAGGGTTTTTCTTGTGAAAAAAAAAAATTTCTTAAATGTTCTCAGAAAATGCCAGTTATAATACTTTTCATTAAAAATAATCTCATGTAAATAGGAGTGTTTAGTATTCATTATAAAGTTATTAGTCGAAAAAAATAAAAATCTTCAATTATTTGTTTATTACATATACATATCAGCTATGAACAATATTTAGCATAAAACACATATATTTTAAATTCATTAGTCAATTCAATGTTAAAAAAAATTAATATGTAATAAGTAATTATGGAGAATTCGATATATCCATATTATCAGACTTCTCCGAAGAATCCTTTTCGACTGGCGGTTCTGGATCTTTATCCTTTGCCTTATCTTTATCAGTGTCGAACCCTTTTTCCTCCTCGTCGTAATTTCTAGGTACCTTAGAATGGGACCTAGAGGAACGTGACCTAGACCTCCTCTCTTTCCTATCTTTATCTCTTTTATCGCTCTTCTTATCGCGTTTTCTGTCTCTACTTCTAGACCTACTTCGCTTCCGTGGCGTAGAACGGGGCGAGGGGGATCTCCTTCTGCTGCCCCTCGATCGCGATCTCTTCCTGTCTTTCACTTTGCGATCCCTAGATCTAGATCTACGTCGACTCTTACTTCTTGAACGTGAACGTTTTTTATCAGAGGGTACATCCACGCTGCTTTCCTTATCACTTCTCTTTTCTTTAGAGTCACGATTAGATTTCTCTTTAACCTTCTCTTTGGATTCTCTATCCTTAGACTTTCTGTCTCTATCTCTAGAACGCTTGCGGTCTCTTGAACGATCGCGAGACTTTCTGTCTTTATCCCTGGATTTGGCTCTTGATGAGCGATCTCTGGACCGATGACGACTTCTCCGCGAAGTAGATTTTGAACGTGACCTTCGTGATTTGGAACTTCTCGAACTTGATCGTCTGCTTCTTGAGTGGGAGCGCCTTCTGGAGCGTGATTTTGATCTGCGCCTGCGATCTCTGGACTTTGATCTTCTTGATCTTGATGAGGAGCGACGTCTTCTAGAGCGCGATCTTCTAGATCTGGATCTAGAGCGTGAACGTCTTCTTCTACCTCTTGATCGGGAACGAGATCTGCGCGAACTTCTCTTGTCTTTCGTCAACATACCTATAACGGGTTCAATCGAAGCATTTATCATGTTCTGGGCCTCCTTGAAGCGAGACATGGCCTCCTCAATTTCCTTTTGAGCAGCTTCATTACTTTTTGCTTGTGGTTTAATAATGGGTTCTGTGGCATGTTGGATTTCTACCGGCTTGCCTTTGAAATTCATTCCATTCATTTTTAATGCGTTTATAATGCTCGACTGGTCAGAAAATTCGACCAACATATGTGAACGATTATCCGAGTCTTGGGTGCAAGCTCTAAGGTATTTCACTTCTCCTGCTGTACTGAAGTAATTGATAAGTTCATCGTGACTAACAGTTGGTTCTACGTTTAACATCAGAATAGTTCGCCTGGTTTCTTCAATTTTGGCTGTGTCATAATTCGATGGTAGAGGAGGATATGGCGGTAAACCGATAGCTTCTAAATTGGGGTCAGTTGTAATTATTACCTGCTCTGAGCCTGATCCTTGAACTGAATTGACAACATGCGGTGGCAATTTTGGCTCATTAACATTCAGTCCAGGTACAATAGTTCCGTTTCTCGTCATCTCGAGGGCGTAATATTCATCTGGAATCTCTCCGTTAGAAACAGGAATTACAATCAAAGCCCTATCGATAAAAACTGTATTTGTCATGTGCTGCGCTATTCCTACAGTTGCAATGTCCACAAATTTAATATAGCAGATTCTTGATTGTACTGGGCAAGACACATCTCTTATCGTGGGGTAAAGACGTATATCCTCAATCTTTCCTAAGTATCCAAATAGTATGTGCATCTGGTCCTTAGTAGCTTGTGGTGCAATGTTGGTAACCTGCACCACTTTGGTATTTCCAACTGCCATATTGCACTACTTTATATGTGTTCCTTAATATTTTTACTTTAATATCACTTAATTTACAAGCATTACGATATACGAAGTCGGAAGTCTTAAACACTACATGTCAGTATCCCACAACACCACGCTCACAATTTTCACAAAATGAAATGAGCAACAAACAATAAATGACATTTGACATTCAGTGTTGCCAATCCAAATGTTTTAAATTACCCCGTAATCTAATTCAAAATGCTCCGTTTCGCTCCCACATACGTTCAAATTCCTCTCAATAATCCTCGCACAAACAGAGCCGTCAAGAGAAAATCGGGACCCGGGAGGTTGCAACATACGACTCCCACCAATCTTCAATAAGTACATATTTTGAAGAGCGGAGGATGGCGTTCTGACCTATTTATATCTACATATAACAATTTCAAAAAGCAGGGGGGGATATTTCTCAGAATTGAATATTTTTCTCGGCCGAAATTTTGAAGAGCGGGAGGGTGCATTCCTTGAAATTGAATATATTTACCTCTGTCCGCATTTTGAAAAGCAGGGGGTGATATTCCTCAAATTTAAATATCTGTCTCGATCGGATTTTTGAAAAGCGCTACCTGCTTTAAGCTTGAAATGCTCCCAAAAATATTTCGCCCCGCCTATAAATGAAATGCTCACAATGTGAGCGTTTTCGGTTTTCGCTCACATTGGCAACACTGTTGACATTGGTAGAATCGAATTAGCCGAATTCTTGCGTTGGAATTTGCAACCATGGGAAAACAGGTAAACTAAACCGACTAGTGAGGATGAAACTAGATAAGTTGAAGGTACAGCGGCGCAGTGAAGAGCAATGCATCTATGCATCTGAACTAAAAACTGTTTAAATTTCCCAATTGGAATCCCGCAAATTGCATGAACTATTGTATATTCATTAAGCTTTTTACAACAAACTGCTGTATACTGAACTTAGAAATGAATCTCATAAATGGTCGACCAACACCAAACGCTGTGGTATAGAAGTGGTAAGACGCTTGTTAGATTTATACTTATTTGAAAATACAATTTTTTTGTATTTTAACAGTGATTTAAACATTTAGATTAAATAGAAATTTTTGCCTAACAGTGCAACACGAAATGGGCATGTTCTGTATATAACAATATATCAAGGTGAATATTATCAATATGTATATAAATTTATATCTTTAAATTGTAACTTTACATTTCATTATCGAGGCTTTGTAAAAGAGCTACATGTACATATGAGGAGGCAATGACGTCATTAATGGTTAATGTTTCTTGAAGGCATTTTCACATTATTGACTGAAATATGAGTACTTGGTATTTATTTTTCTAATATAACAACAAAGATTATGATATCAGTCATTGCACCACTTTTGTTGTAAGTAAAAAATATTAACATTTTTTCTAGGCCTTTCCTTTGTCGGTATCGTTTGAGTCTTTCATTTCATAATGTTGGTACCATGCCTAGTGTTTTTTTTACTGTCAAACTGAAATGGATGTACGAAGGTCGATCGTAAATTCGTGTAGTGATAGCTTAGAGAATTCTTGTTTTATAATAGCTTCTAACCAAAAATATAAAAAGCTTAAACATCGTGTTTGATACTGAATAATAATATTTGATTTTTAGCATATTTAGTTCGCTTTTACAAGAGTTTTGTGGTGAATCAGTGTCTAGTGTCATCTGGTGGAATTTCTTTCACTTGCACATTTAGCACACGTGAAATTCGAGGTTGAGGTCGTTTTGTGCTAAATCAGTTCATATATTCAACAATATGGAATCTTGGGGTAAGTTAAAAACTTTAACTTATGATGCATTTCAATCATGTCGATAAATTTTCAGACGACGATAATTTTGAGCCACCGGCGCCGCCAGTTGTTGCCGTCACCAGTAATAGATGGGAAGGCGAGGATGAAGACGATGAAGTTAAAGTAAGTGCATAAATTATTATCTAACCTTCCTGATCACTAGAATTTTTCATGCAAAATAGTGAATACTTTGATTATAGGTTTGTTGGTATTCAAAAACAGATCTATAAATGACAATTCCCTGAACTCCCAGAGCAATATTTATTCATTAATGCTTTAAGGAAAAAATTACCTATCTGGCTATCTACTATTAGTCGAAAAATGTATGTGGGTTGGATATTTTGAATTATATTTGGTATTTTATATGAGTATCCATTTGAGTGCTTATGATTCAATAAATGTAACTTGCTGTCGATAGTAAAAACATGAAAGTTAGCCATCTGTTGCAATCGAAAACAACAGCATATTATTAATTTAAATAGTTTTAAAAAAAGTACATATTGCACCTGTTGTGGAATAGAAACCTTAGTTTAAAATGGTAACATTATTAAGACAGCTATGTAGAGGACTGTTATTTAGATGTAAAAATACTGTTCTGTTAATTTTCAATAAATTAAGATACATTGACAGAAGCATTACCGACTATGTAATACTAGTCCTTCAAACCAAGTAAATAGAATGTAAACTCTGTAATCTTTAATGTCGTTACTATGGTGTACCGTGGAGTATAACTTCTATTAAATATTTCGAAACTATGCACTTGGCATTTTTTAAGAACTCTTCATTGTCATAATTGATAAAATTTGACTTGTGTAAACTTATTTATTTCTTCATAAAGCATATATATTTGAAAGATTAGTTATCACATAAATTTTTGTACATTTTGATACATGGTACAGAATGCTTTGTATGAAATAGACCCATGAGAGCATATATCTAGTCACAGTAAAGTTGTGGTATAGGAGATTTGATCTAATTTTTTTTTTAAATAATTCGAAAAACCACAATCGTGCATATTTCCTTAATTTAAATTCTTACATTATTTTGGCTTACTCTATAAACTTCTTTTTAAGATCTTTATAGTAAGGGTGAGAGAAAAATAATATAGTTTCTTGTTTTTAAGACATCGACTTTAACTTTTGTTTCCAGTTTTGTTTTTCTATGAACACCATATTTAATTTTTTTTTGTATTCGCTAATACTTTTAATTTCCATGTTAAAGATGTATTACGATATGACAAAACTAGATATTGTCTGTAATTGTTTATTTGTGGCATATTCTGATTTTCTTACTTTTTATTGGGTATTTTGCCACTGAAAAATATTTAAAATTTTAATGAAAAAACCTCTGCGCCAAACGGATCAGACAGAGGTTGGTTCTTGAGTACTTGACTATTTCAAAAAGTCTCACACCTAAAAATATATAAACTATAAACAAACGGGCTCCACGCTAAGATCGGTTTTATCAAGAACAAAACCTCCAAATATTGTTCAAAATTCAAAAAATTGTATTTATAGTGTTCCGTGTGAGTGCGGAAAACATTACGTAGGTGAATCATCTAGACCTTTCAACATAAGGCTTGGTGAACATAGAAATTACGCTAGAAGGGGAGAATTTGAAAAATCCAAAATTTGGGATAATAATCATAGAATTAAATGGGACTCGGCGAAGATTTTGGAAAAAGAGAGCAACGGAACTAAAAGAAAACTTAAAGAATTCGCGATTATTTTATTAAACGAGGATAGATGCGTTTCTAATTATTCAATAGATTTTTGTACTAGTTGGTTGCCCATCCTTAGAGACGAAGTAAGTAAAAATAAGATAAATATAATTTAATGTTTCACGTGACTATGGAAATACATAAACAAAGAACTGTCATGGTTGACGGCCAAAAAGTTTTGAGAACGGAAGTAGATTCTCTTCCGAAACGTTAACTACCTATAGCTTTGATTTTCAGTTTTTAGTTTATAACATTGTTCTAGTTTATATATTTTTAGGTGTGAGACTTTTTGAAACAGCCAAGTATTCAAGAACCAACCACTGTCTGATCCGTTTGGCGCAGAGGTTTTTTTCATTAAAATTTTAAATATTTTTCAGTGGCAAAATACCCAATAAGAAGTAAGAAAATGACAAAACTAGTTTCTTACTTTGATAAAAACCAATAAAACCTTATTTATTAGTAGGTTATGGTTTAGTGTTATGACATAATGCAGGAACCAGTCTTTCAACTGTCATTGTTACATTATTGTGTGTGTTTGATAGCAAGGCATACATTCAGTATGTGTTGTCTATTACCTTGAACTTTTTTTTACACTAATACTTAGGTTAGTTCTACAAGGCAAATTGCAACCTTAAATTATATAATTAAAGGTTAAAGGACTTACCTGTAATTAAGTTCAATCTTAATGTTATGAAGAACCACATCCGAATAGACCATCTGTAGTTACGCCCCTGGTGCGGAACAGATCACTACTTTAGAGCCCAAAAAACTTATCTACCAATCCCCACCTCCCATGCCGACCCATATTGGTCATTACGTTCTGTGTTTTATCCATTAGATTAGAATACTGGGTAAAAGAATCTGGAGGTGGGTGGGTTGGTGTATTCGGGTGTGGTTCCTCATATAATTAAGATTGAATTTCCTTACAGGTAAGTCCTTTAATTTTTAATTATATTTCGGAACCACATCCTTCTAGACCAACTGTAGATGTTCAGAGTTCTCTGAGTTATTCTGAAGTAAATCTTATTTCAGCTGTAGAAATTTTTTTTTTGCTACACTTAGTATAAATAGCAAAAAAAAAATGAGACATGTACCTATACATTATATCTTTCTAAATGGAATTACGCAAATAAATTTATTGGATATAAATAATTATCACGAACTCTGAATGGATGAGCTGTGCGTCTGCAATCAAGTTTTCTTTGGCAGATGGCAGTTTGTTCCCAATATCATAATTAATGTACAATTGTACAGGCATGCATAACATGTAATAAAAAATAAAAAATATTTTGATTTCATTTCACATAAAATATTAGACACAAGAATTTGAAATTATCATACTTGTCTTGACTTTGCTCATTATCTATGTTTATTTGCTGTATAACCTACATAGTACAGGCAATGAAGGGAAAATTTTGTAAAAACCTCGCAAAAATTAATAAAAGGATCATCTTCGGGATTTAAGTAGGTAACAACCTGTAGAATGGAATGATGCATTCTTTGCACTTCCAAGTTACGGGAAAAATGAAAAAATTTGGAAAACCTTTTTGATTTTTGTTTTTTTTTTCTTTAGCAGCTAAAATAATGAAAATGCAGAAAAAAGTTTTCAACAAAATTTGTGGATCGTCTTTTTCTCTACGAAAAAGGTCTTTACAAATTTTTGTCTTACTTAAGCCGTTTAGGAGATAAATCCAGTTTTCCACTTATAGTTTTGAGCCGCTCCGAAATACGCGGAAAATGAGAATTCTCTGGGAGTTTCGTACGACCGGACACATCGATCGATAATTCTTACTAAAAAAATTAAAATATAAAATGTAGAGAAAAGTCTCAGCTTTAATGTGGAACTAATCACAAAATTCATACACATTTTTATCATAGAGAAAAAAGTGTTCGAAGATGGCTTAGTAAACTTTATACAATGATTTATTCATATCTTTGAGTTTTATGCATCCTGCCTATTTCTCCTGTAATGATGGGTGCTTTTTCACTGCATGGATTCGATTCCGTGCACTTTAATCTATATTTCGCGAACATTTCATTGAAGAATGTTACGAAACAAATAAGTTGTATATGTTCTACTGTATAATTGTGCATTATCTGAACGTGTATGAATAATGTAGACAAACTCAAAAAGTACTGCACGCATTAAAAAAAACTCTAAAGTCATTCGAAAGAATATGTTTTATTGTACTTATTGGCCAAAAATTAAGACTGTGCTATTATTATTAATTAAGATATAGCAAATTAAATTCCAAAATTTGGAGGTGATTGATCGATGAGAACCCTCTACTTTGATCGCATGGCATATTTTTTCAAGAAAAGTAATTGCAATAAAATGTTAATTGGATTAATATATCGTTATATAAGAATTTATAAGCAAAATGAATTATCATTCTAACGACTCCCGGCAAAGATATGAGTAAATCTGTGGATCAACTGTACAAAGTTTACTAAGCCATATTCTGACACTTTTTCTCTATGATGGTTTTTTTATGAATTTTGTGATTAGTTCCACATTAAAGCTGAGACTTTTCTCTACATTTTGTTATTTTCATTTTTTTAGGTGCTCTGAATAGTAAGAATTGTCGGTCGATGACCCCGGTCGTACGAAACTCCCGGAGAATTCTCATTTTTCGCGCATTTGGAAGCGGCTTAAAACTATAAGTGGAAAACTCGATTTATCTTCTAAACGGCGTAAGTAAGACAAAAATTTGTAAAGACCTTTTTTATAGAGAAAGAGACGAGCTACAACTTTTGTTGGAAACTTTTTTCTCTATTTTCATTATTTTGGCCGCTAGAGCAAAAAAACCGAAAATCAAAAAGTTTTTCCAAATTTTTTTGAATTTTCTTGGAACTTGAAAGTGCAAAGAATGCATCATCTCATTCTCCAGGTTATTACCTACTTAAATCCCAGATATGATGCTTTTATTAATTTTTGTTACTCTAATTGACTAATTTGCCTGTACTAACATATTATGTTGATATTGTAATTGTATTTGCGTAAATAAATATTATTATTATCATTATTATTTAAAAGTTCACTTATCACCTATTTGTCTTCAATATTGTTTAGAATACAAGGAAGAAAATGTAAATAACAGAGGTTTAATGCCCCCATATCAAAAAGTTTTTGAAATGGCATTATTATATTATTTAAGGTGATTCTTATTTAGTTTACGTGTTGCTTGAGTTTAGTTAAAATTGGTATACTATAACCCGGTTTAGTAGCTCTCCTCTGATTAATATAAACTTTAATTTTACCGGCATCTATTTGTTAACAAGGTAGGCACTTACGGCGCTCAAACCCTTACCTATTTTTCTTTGATATTTGATATTGAATAAACAATAGTCATACTATTTTATTAAATTATAACATATTAATCCCCTTTTAACCCTTTGGTTGTTTTCTGTCTAAAATAAAAGTACAATTTGGTGTTTACATAAAGAACTAAACACTAGAATAGCTTTTAGTTCCCTCTTAATTACGTCCATTTTATCCTGGCCTTTCAGTACGGCATTTTGATACACTATAGCTACACACAAGTTCACTGTTTCCCCACTAAAGAACGTAATGACCAAAATGGGTCGGCATGGGAGGTGGGATTGGTAGGTAAGTTTTTTGGGCTCTAAAGTAGTGATCTGTTCTGCACCAGAGACGTAACTATAGTTGGTCTAGAAGGCTGTGGTTTCGAAATATAATTATTTACAGTCCTACTCGGATTTATTCGTTATCTTCCTGCTATTCTACAAATATTTCACAAGTAGTTCACAAAATCTGCACACCATATTGCATAGCGGTGGGTTAACAGAACTCTGTTGCTGCCCCCTCCCCCTCCTGTGTCACAAAGTGTCAAATCTTTCCGAACCCCACTCCCCCCCTTAAAGCGAATCATTTATGGATGGCCGCTGAGGCTTTGTTAGAAATTCAAGAGTTTTATATCAGTTTTTTCAGTTGTGTTCTAACTGTTTTTCTGTTATTCTAGGAAAGCTGGGAGGACGAGGATGAGGAAAAGAAAGAAGAAGCAAAACCTTCCACTGATGCAGAGGCAAAGAAACCTAAAAAGAAGTCGTTGACAGAGAAAATAGCTGAAAAAGAGGTAAGAGTACATTAAAATCTCCTCGTTTTGTGGTAGCTGAAGGAAGTTTTTACTTTTCTTATAGAGGCAAAAAAGGGAAGAAATGGAAAAGCGGTTGCGAGAGCAAGAGGAAGTAGAATTGAGTCCCGAAGAGAAGCTTCGGCAGCAACAAGAGTCGGATTTAAAGCTGGCCTTAGAAACGACATTTGGTGGGGAGAAAGTCAGTTCAGGCATAGACGACCTCGATATGCCTAATACTAAAGAGGAATTTGAGGCGTTCACAGAAGCCCTCTCTAAAAAATTAACGCCCCTCTCGAAAAATGTCGAATATCCAACTTTCATTGAAAATTTGACAAGAAACTTATGTGCCACGAGTAAGATTTTTTATTACTATTAATAGTAGAGAACGTATATCACCTTGAAGTGACTCAGGAAATTTTGCAAATTTGTTTGGAATGGCTAAAGAGTAGAATGAAATATGTATATAGATTGTGGTTAAACAGTTGATAGTGATCATGATTACAGATAAGGAAAAAGCGACATTTTTAAAGAAACATGGTTTCTAAATAGTGGGGTTTGAAGCAGCAAACCTTTTTCTGTAAAAATGTAAAAACAAATTTTTGAGCCTTAGGCATTTTCTGATTTGCGGTGTATGTATTAGTTATTTGTATATTAAGAGTCCACTGCTCTATTGCCCATTGTGATTCAATATATTTCAGATATACTTAAATTAAAATAAAGGTATTTAAATATGTAAAAAATATAGGGGATAACAGATACCCCATAAGTTGCTATCTCCTATAGTATCATCAACAGTGTCATCAAATACATGAATAAAACTTACGTCAAAATTTAGATTTTGAGGTATACAATGAGATTGTAGTGGGCTGCCAGGCTTAATTTGCCCGCAAGCCTTAGACACCCTCGATTAAAGTTTTTTTTCCGTTTTCTCCCTGTAGGTCTGTGGTCGCACTGACTCACTCGTATGAAGTTTTTCATGTATCTTATTCATAGCTAATCTATACAGCCGGCTCTTTACCCAATAACTAAATAGGGTAATCAGAACCAGGTGCCATAGAAATTCTCATTGGGCCTTCACTGCGAAGTTACAGAGTGTTCTGTAATATTTGGCAAATGCTACTTTTTGTTATTACTTTGACAGGGAATGGAATAATGGATTCATATTTGGTATAGCTAATGCAGTAAGGATCCTTCAGAAGTACATGTAAGACATGAAAAAAATCCAGGCCCGGAGTCACTAAAATTTACGATTCTTCTTCACCTCTAAAAAACATGACCCTGTATATATTTTTTTTAAATTTCTATATGATATTTGTAAATAACACAAAAAAATAAGCAAATTGGCGCCTATTTCACTTTTTTGATACACCTTTGTGGTGTTAAATGTACAAGAATATGAATTTCAGTACGATATTAAATGAAAGCATGTGAAATTAATAATTTTATTACTAAAATTTGCAAAAATTCTATCGTGGCAAGGTGGTTTGGTTGAATCCCAATTCTGACACGTTTTAAAAATCAATTTTGGTTCAAAATATAGTCCTAATAAGTAATCAGGTATAAATTAAATCGTCATATTGTAAATATTAGTGATAACATTTGGTAAATCATTGACAAATATTATATATAACATTGGTCCAAGAATACTTCCTTGAGGGATGCCCAGACTTGTGGGGTTAAATGGGTTATGGGGTTTAAGAGCTTGAGTTTTCAGATTACAATTTCATTCCACATACATGCATTTAATAGCTTAAATTATAGGTTTTTGGAGGTTATGACAAAATCCTGGTGCGATGGGGTTAAATAAACCTCGAATTCAGATTTAGCGACCCCAAAAACATATAGTAAACGTGATCACACCCCCAGTTTAGAAAAACTTTTTTTTTGTGTGGCTGTGCAATGATTTGTTAAACAAGATTGTACATGTATAAAATTGTATGTGATGTAGAACTTATCATAATTCACAGTTATGTTTTCTACTTTTTAAATATTTATTAAATATTTAACCACTTCATGACTATTTGTATTATTGTATTGAATTTTACATTTACTATTTCTTTTTCAGTGACGTCACTAGATATTAAAAAAATAAAAAATTCGTTAGATAATTTATATTTGGAAAAACAGAAAATAGAGAAAGGAGACAAAACAAAGAAAAGTAAAGGAAAAGGAAAAGCCAAACTTAAAATGGAAGGTGATAATGTAAGTATTCCTTGTTTTCTTCATTTGTTGAAATGTGATAGAACTTAATTTTAACTGGTAGAACTCTGCATATTAGTGCTTTCCAAATGATGCCATCTCTAATAGTAACTTATGATTTCAACAGATTTATTAATAAGCATACTAGCAAAGATAGCTGTCCAGTTTTGTCTTATTGCAAATGTTTTTTCAATTTACTCAGTTTTGTTATTTATGCTACAGTTGTCTATGTTACGGTTATTTATAATGTGGCCTCTTGCGACCAGATACAAGGTTTGATCAAATAATACCCCGACTACTTATTTTTATAAAATTCAATAAAATTAATAATAATAATAATAATAATAAAAGTTCTTTATTGAATATATAAGAGAAAAATTACATATTCAAACGGCTGTCGACCGGGGTCCTTCAGCCTGTATTTCCTGCTTTTTTATTGATATTACAATATTCTTTGTATAGTTTTAAGATGAATACAATTTATTTTGTTGTAAAAAAAAAAAAACAAACAAGTTTAGATTAATTTAGAGTTAGCGAAGATATTTTTTCCATTAGTGTCATCTCGGGCTTCTTGACTTTTGATGTGTTGGGGCTTCTTGTCCGGCAGAGAGGTCGCATCAATTGTATGTTGTGTGGTCGATTGGCAAATTTAACTGTTAACATTTGGAGTCTGGTCAGGATTGGTGTTATTCTGGTTTTTTCATATAGTAGATTATTTGGCGGGTTATGGAGGTTGTTGTTTGGGTGCCGAATTTTAGTTATAGTGCGCAGCGAAGCGGTTTCAGCAACTTTTAAGTTGTTTAGGGCCGGTTTTTGGCAGTTGATATATAGATTGTGTCCATATTCAAGTATGGGTCGGCATATTGATGTGTAAATTTTTGTAGCTGTTTTTGTTGATATCCCTTCGTTTTTATATGTGAGTGCTTTGATGTGTTTTGCTCGGCTTTTTATTCTGGATTTAATAATTGATGTGTGTTGATTAAAATTCAGTTTTTGATCCATGGTAATTCCCAAATATTTGGCCGTGAGAGTTGGCTTTACATTCTCGTTCGCAATGCTTATTGAAGGGGAGGATGGAGAGGGAGCGTGGTTAAATATAACGAATTGTGATTTGCTGGGATTTAGAAGCAGACGCCATTTGTTGAACCACAATTGTATCTCGTTCATCTTATCCTGCATCTTGGGGATTAACTTCTGTAGTGATTTGTCATGTCCCACCAGAGTTGTGTCATCAGCATATTGTAGTATGTATGTTGTGTCTTCCAATGGATTTTGTGGGGTGGCGATGTCATAGCTGTATAAGTTGTATAATAGAGGTGAAAGTGGTGATCCTTGTGGGACCCCCTGCTCCATCATAAATTCTTCAGAAGTTGCATTTCCAACCTTTGCATGTAGTGTTCTGTTTTCCAGGTAGTTTCGTAACAGGTGTATCAGATAATCAGGCGTACCTACTTTTTTAAATTTGTATAATAGCCCTTTGTGCCAAACGCTATCAAACGCCTTTTTGATATCCAGATATATTGCTGCCGATTTTAAATTGTCGAGTTTGGCAGACTGGACGTTTGAAGTGAGAATCGTTAGTGGATGCAAGGTTGCACATTTTTCTCTGAAACCAAACTGATGATTAGGAATTATGTTCATAGTGTTATCATGTAATTTGTTTCTTATAATTTTTTCGAATAGTTTACCAAGTGCTGGTAGTAGAGTAATTGGTCGGTAATTGTTAATTTTTTTGTGATTGGTACTCGGTTTTGGTATGTTTATTATCAATAAAATTAAAATTAATTAATTATTATTAATTAGTTAATGAAGTCACAGTTTAATAATATACAGTTGGGTCACTTCCCCTTCCAGAGTTCTGGGCTCGTTTTTTTTTTTACGTGATTTCCCCAGAAGGCCTAATTCACGACGGACAGTTTTCCCACCATTCGAATCGTCCTCTCTTTGAGGAGGGACCGGGTTCGCTTATGGCTTGTGCATGATCATCGTCAGTGAGGTTTAAAATCTCCTCCTCGTCGACGAGTGGTTCCTGGGCATTTGTTTGCGTGCTGTAATCATAAAAATCTTCATCATCGCTGACCTTATCATCACATGAAATCGTTGGTAAAACTTGCACGTTTTTACAGGTCTCACCCGCACACTGTTTGCAGATTGCGGTGCACTTTAGACCAGCTTTGCGACAACCACGGGCTGCTCGGCATGGTCCTACTCATTGGCATGATATGAGCTTCAAAAGATCTGCTGGAGCAAGGTCTCTTGTAGTCATGCACGGCATCCAACCGCGTGCTTGTTTTTCCCAGACCCATTCACCTGCATTTAGGGACTGGCCGAGCCACATTTGTAGTTGGTGATATGTTCTGAGGGAATAGAATAGAATAGAATAGTACTTTATTTCAAAAAATTTAGTCTTACACAGATCTAAACAGAATGAAAGGGCGTTATATTAGAAGTTGTGATTAAAATGAGCAATAGCTGCTATTTCACAATTAATGTATATATATGACATGAACAGTATTCAACACTAAAACAGTTTACACATTAAAACATACGGTAAAAATCCAAATATAAAATGTTACAACAATTACACAGATTTATTACAAGGTATATGATTAACATTTAATTCGAATATTGCATATATTCCCTCACAGTGTAAGGTTCCATCTCTAATAAATATTTATAAATAGCTTTCTTGAAACACTTAAAGTTAACAGTATTTTTTATTTCATCAGGCAGTACATTGTAGAATTTAATACACGAGTAAACTGGAGATTTTTCTGTCAGAGTAAGTCTATGCTGGGGAAAATTATAGTTTAATGTTCTCGTTTGATAATTATGAACATGTTTATATTTGTCAAATATTTCTTTATTTTTATTTAGGAAGAGCAAGCATTCATAAATATATATTCCCGTGACTGTTAGGACACCAGTTTCTTTAAATTTTCCACGACAGGACTCCTTATACCCAAGATTTAGTATTGTTCTTATTGTTCTTTTTTGTATCACGAATACTTCATTAATATTGGAACAATTTCCCCAAAACATTACACCGTATCTTAATACTGAATGAAAATTTGCATAGTAAATTGTTTTTAAGACTTCAAAATTTATATATTGTTTTAACACTCTAAGTGAGTAGTTTACACCATTTAATTTTTTGCATATATATTGAATTTCATCCGACCATGTTAGATTTTTATCTATATAGATTCCCAAGAATTTTGTGTTGTCATTTAATTTAATGATTTCACTCAAGTCTAGGTTTGCTTGTTTAGTTTGAAATTGTACATACTTTGTTTTATTTTCATTTAATATTAGTTTATTTCTGGAAAACCATTCAGCTATATTTGTTAATGCTAAATTTTTATTATCTATTATGTTTGCATGGGAGTTTCCACACACTAGCAGATTGGTATCGTCTGCATAACTTACTAGGTTAGTGTTTAGATTTGTCAACGCATGGAAAAGATCGTTGACATATATAATAAATAATAAAGGGCCAGCAACACTGCCCTGCGGAATTCCAACTCTTATCCTTCTTTCGTTAGAGATATACGTATCAGAGTCTTTTTCAACGGTCACTTTTTGAGTTCTATCTGAGAGGTAGGACCGAATCCACTGTAGGGGTACTCCTCGTATTCCATATAGTTCTAACTTATTTAACAGTATATTATGATCTAAACAGTCATAGGCTCTAGACAGATCTAGGAATATTCCCAGGGTAAGTTGTTTGTTTTCAATATTTTTTATAATTTGTTCTACAAAATTAAACACTACAGTTTCAATGGACCTACCTCTTATGAAACCATGTTGATGTTTACTGAGGAGATCTTGTGATTGGATTTTAATAATCTATTACACATTGCTATCTCAAAGATCTTTGAAAAGGATGGTAGGAGGCTTATTGGTCTGTAATTTTCTTTAAGTGAAGGGTCTCCCTTTTTATATATTGGCTTTACTATCGCTAATTTAAGACGGTCTGGAAAAATTTCTTGATGAAAGGAGTTATTGATTATATAACTTAGAGGGTGAGACAATTCATATACACAGTACCGTATAATACTTGTGGGTATTTCATCATATCCACTAGAGATGCACCGACTAGTCGAGAAAGCCGACTATTCGGCCAATTTTGCAGTCGGCGACTAGTCGGTGATTAGTCGGTGACTATTAGGCGACTAGTCGGCGAAAAAAATAAAACGTACCTTGCTGAATTAAGTGGGCGTTTTTAATAATATTTTAATAAAGTAAAACAACGCATGTGTAAAATATTGGAACAAAATTTAAAAAAAAACACTGTATTTCACTACATAGTACATACTACATGATACAAAATAAACAGTAAACATAATCTTGTTACTGATAACAAACGTTTTTATTTTAACAAATGCGAAAACAAAAATTAAACTTAAAAACCAACTCAAGAACATAGGAACTAGGAACTTATGCTATTACTCATTTTAAATATTATTTTAATCTGAACAAAATAAGAGGGATCAGATACAGTATAGAAAATATTGAAACAAAATTTTAAAAAAACATTGTTCTAGTATATATTAGTAAGTATGTAATATATTACAGTGCATCACATATCATAATTTTATATGATTGTTCATATTTGAGGTATTAGCTGCTTTTCCGCGGCCACCGTGAGAAATTAACGATTGGCATTGATTACACTTCACTTTATTGCCATTGTCTCCTTCAGTTTCATCAAAGAATAACCAAACACGTGACTTTTTTTTTTTACTTGTTTTCTACATATCTATATCTAATAGTTCTGCAGCTAAAATTCAATCCAATACACACAAAAATTAACCTTAAACAACCGGCAAACCAAACAATGCTTTAAGTGAAGTGAACAACAAAACAGAAAATACATGTACGTGACTGTTGATAGGTCCGTCGCGTCGGCCAGCAACAGGCGACGAGCGATGGCACGCGAGGTTTATCGAAGTCGGCGCGCGAAGAAATTGGCCGCGTATTTTGCTGGCATTTAAAAATAGTCGGCTGGGTCGACTAGTCGGCTTTCCGAAAAGCCGATTAGTCAGCTACTGACTAGTCGGCAAGAACCCTAGTTGGTACATCTCTAATATCCACCACTCATTTTATTTTTTAAGTTTTTTATGATATCAGTTATTTCTTCTGGAGTTACGGGATCTACATACATAGAGTTAGTATTTTTAACAATATTACTATGGAACTTTACATTTTCAAGATTTTTTTGCAAATTGTTGTTGTTTGGCTGCGTCTGTAGTCGGTGGAAGCGTGGAAAGATTGCTTTTAAGTTTAGCCGTTGATCGGACGAAACATTTGTAACGGAAAGCGTTCAAGGAATCGTCCTTACCATCACCACCATACAATGAGATCATAATGCGTTCTCCTGCAAAAGTCACTGTCTGAGTATCATTGCGTTTATTGAAGAACAACGAAACAAATTTTTGTAGTTTCGGATGTTTTTCTATCATTGTGATGAGTTTTCCTTTTCCCTATCCAAACATCGAGGAGGTGGTGTCGCAACCACTGAACGCGTGTAAAAATAGTATCCACTTTCATGTTTGGCATGAGTGCTTCCAACTGCTTGTGGAATAAATATGTTTTGGTTTCTGTCCTCGCCCAGGCCTCTTAAAAAGCACGTTGGTGGTTGATTCTGAGCATAATCCGACTAATATAACACCAACAGGTTAATGTCTTCACCGATTATATATATTTCGTCAAACGTTGCTGATCTCTCCAGAGCTGTGGACATGATTAGTACGTCGGCATCTTCTACAGCTTGTAGAACTTCAATGCCGGACTGCCGCAGATATGTAGAAAGGATGATAAGAAATGTTTTCTTATTTCGTTCATTTGCGATAAATTTTTCTTGACATGCCAGTTAAAAACATAATCTGGCGATGTTTGTTTGGTAGCGCGACATAAACGTTCGTATGTTTTTGTGTCCCAGTTTTTTTCGTTGTCTGGATAGCCGTCAAATATGGAAATGTGATGAAGACATTCCCCAGAAAATGCTGTCTAACATACATATACAACATACTGGTCACAACACGCTCCCCTCCTCCCATTGAAATAGACAGGTGTTCACTACAATACAATACAATACAAATTTTATTGGTATTAATTATACAGAGTATTTATACAAGTCAAACAGCAGAGAGAGTTTATTAAGATAAGAATAGTTTATATGATAATTTAACAATTTAAGATATATATCGCTGATTGGATGGCACCTATCACTTTTCTTCACCTTATGCTTATTTCATGTCTGAAAAATCATTGGCAAGATATTCCTGTATAGTGTAAAAGGATTTTGTCTGCAAATATGTCTTAATTTTGGATTTAAAGCGTGTTATGTTTAGATCTTTAATGGTATTGGGGAGACAGTTAAAGAATTTTATGCAGTAATATCCCGTGCCATTTCTGCTCCTTGTGAGACATAGGAAGTTTTACTACATTCGGTACGACCTTGCATTCCTCTCTTAAACTTGTAAACAACAGACAAAAATTAATATTGTAGCCGCATTTTTCATTTAATGAGGCCTCTACTGGTTAATATCAACATTAAAAAAAAATAATTATAAGGGAATAAAGCTGTAGAGATTTTTATTAAGTTTGTGACTGAAAAAAAAATGCCCCAAAATAATGAAACCACCCCTATTCGCGAAAATATAACAAATGAACTCAATGGGGATTTACCTTTGATACAAAGGAATTAGGTGTTTTCACAAATTTTATATTCACTTTCACTGTGAAGATAATGCTTTATTATATAGTTAAAAACACTTGAATTTTGAGAAACAGTCCAATAATACCTTAAAATAAGCCATTTTAATTTTGTATTGAAATTTTTTCGCCAAAAACACTACATCACTGTACTACGCACTCATGACGTCATCAGTTATATTGTCAGTGTCATTTTGTGTTATTAACACGTTATTTTGCAAATAAATTTCCTAAATTAGCTTTTACAAATCCCGTATTAGGTAGGCGTTACTTATTTAATCACATGTAAAACGTAAATAAAGGGAGTAAAGTGTTGTGTTTAACAATTTTTAAACGTGATTTAAGAAACTAATATAACCGATGACGTCACCGCGTGTTTTGCGTACTCATTCAACTACTAAAACTTTATGTTATTTATTTGTTGAAATTTTAATTTGATGGACGATAGAATGCTGTTTAAATATAAACAAGTGTTTTAGTATAACAAGTACTTCATTTTAATAATATCAAAAAAGCAAATTTTCACATAGTGAAAACACCTAATTCACCTATAAGGAAAAGTTTGTATAGTAACAGTGGAAAGTCATAATATCTAAATCGCTCTCACGTATTGGTGAATTTGTGTGTATCGACGGTAAATCCCTCTTGGGTCCATTTCTTTTATTTTCGCGAATTGCGCTAAACTCCGAAGGGGTTGGACTGCGATTATTTGGTTGGATACTCAGGAGACAGTTCTCGATCAACCTTGCAAAAAACCAGCTATTCAGCCTTTTGTTTGTATATTTCCTGAATCATGATAAATAAATATGTTGAATGTTTTCTCATATAATGGGAGCAGGACCGTTAAAAATTAAGGTTACCAAAAAATTTTATTAGCCAAAGTTGTAGAGAATATTATTATGTACAAGCTGGAAAAAGAAAATTTCAAAAAAATATAAGAAACCACCCCTATTGCAACACCCTACAAGGGGTGTGGACTGTGACTTTTTGGTTGGGTACTCGGGAGACACCCCTCCATCGACCCTGAAAAAATCAGCTTGCCGGGACTTATTTGTGAGCACCCCCTATATAAGTTTTTACGATAACTTATAGATTATTTTAAAATTACAGTTGTTAGTTGGGAAGGGTTTTATACACTAAAAATAAAATACGGCAATTTTACCATTACTACATATGGTATAATATCAGGTATTTGGCAACACTGTTCTGCAATGTCAGCATCACTCCATAACCAACATACTCCCGCTTTCCATTTGTTCTATGTTCCGTACAGTCTGATCAAGGCCAAAGTATATTCGTTTTCAAGATACAGTAAGTGTAAACAATGATCACAGCATGATACACAGCTAATTGCTACTATTGGTAAATACATAACATCTTAATTCCTAGACCTCACTAAGGCATTCGACTGTGTTTCATAACAACCTACTGAATAAGCTGAACTACTACGGCTTTGCTACAGAAAGTATATTATTACTAAAATCATAACTGTTTGTACGTCAGAAGTATGTCAGTAACAATGGATCTAATTCTAACTACTCCCAGGAAACATGGTGTCCCCCAAGGGTCCATTCTAGGACCAATTATTAATGATCTCCCAAACTCAGTAAACCAAATAGAGTCGAATGTACAAACTTGGTTCCTGGCTCCACTAAATTCCTTGATTTACACCTGTTAAGATTTTTAAGCAGATATTATTTGATCAAACCTCATTCAAGTTTGTATTTTATTTGATATCTGAGGAATATTCCAAACGTTCCGAAAAACATGAATCTATTTTTTTTCTTTTTTTTTAGCAACTCTCTCAGTTATCAGCTTATGTAAACGACTTTGACGACTACGATGACTTCATGTAGCAGACAAACGTTGGTTAGATAGGATTTTAATATTTAATTTTTATCTAAGTTATCTCAAGTTGTTATACAAAATGTCCTTCCTTTTAAAACAGGTGTACTGTATTTTACGCAATATATTTTGTTTATATTAATTTTGAATAGAATTTTTTACAACTTACTAATGTATTTTAGTAGGATTAAAGTAATTTTTTTTTGTTTTTGTTAACTATGGTAACTAGTTTGCAATGTATTATTTTTTTACATACTATTTATCTTTTTATCTGCAGATTTGAAATAATTATGGATTTGAAGAAGTTGTTAATATAATAAAAAATTTAAAATCAACACGCCTTTTTTTATCAATAAATAGATTTAAAAATTGACAAGTTATACAAAAATGGTTCCAAGCGTGAGGATGGATTTGAGGTTTGAATTTTTTCCAAGCTATGTGCTCATCAGAAAAAGTGGGTATGCACCAAATAAAGACTTTTTACTATAGGGTTACAAATAATAGTAGCTCAATAATCAATCCTACGGCGAACAAAAAAAATGTTCAGCTTAATATGTGTCTTGAAGTTGAGAAATGTAAAATTGGCAAAGGGGTCACATAGTTCGGACTCGTATGGAAAACCTGGAGAACCTGGAAAACTCAGGGAATTTAAAAATCTTTAAAAAAACCCGGAAATATCAGGGAATTTTATGAATTATATAAAAAGTAGGGAATTGTGCATCTTGATATGGAAAACCATAGAATTTTCACTGATTCAATCCATTTCAAAAAATTATTTTGTCAAATAAAAAATTACTTCACTAAAAAATATATGAAAATTAATATTTTTGGTTATGGAAAACCTGGAAAATTCAGGGAATTCTTTCAACTTCGCAAAGTCTGAACCCTGGGTCAGACTGGGCAGGGGTCTATTAACAGTTCTATTTAATATTTACAGTGAACACGTGAGACAATGTGTGTTGGATTATTATTATTATTGTGGTATCGTCATTGCTGCAACTCCTTAGTTACAAGGATGTGCTCATGTACCGCTGGGCATAAGAGCTCTGAGTATGGTTTGAGTATAATTAAGAATAAAAATTGTAGATAGAGCAAATGAAATCCGCCTAAAGGTTATATCATCCATCCATCTAATTGTCGGCCAATCAAACAACAGAGCTCTTGGGGGTTAAGTCATTTGGTATTAGATTAAAATTAGTTGAGGAAATATAGCATTCCACTGTCGAAAAATGTGCAGTAAGACCTCCGATTAGTGATCAGCAAGCTCAAAAACCCCTGAGTACTCATTTTCAGCCCAAAAGTGGAAAAAATACAAATTTGTCCTGAGGAATTGACTATTTCCGGTCCGCCGTTTTGAATTTACCAAATTAGACCTCGGATTCGTAATCAGCGACTTTGAATACCTCCCGGGGCAGATTTTCAAGGCCAAGATATCCATTTTCATTTTTTCTAGAAAATGGCTCGATTTCCGGTCCGCCATATTGAATTTCTTAAATTGCACTTCAGATTCGTGATCAACAACTAAAAAAACCCCCGAGTAACAAAATTGGGCTAATTTACACCATGGATTACCGAATAATGAATTTTTTTAAATTATCTCTATTAACTGCACGCGAAGAAATGCACAATAGTACAGGGGTCCATCGACAAAAGTGGATCGTGCACCGCTGCTGCCGCCTCTTGGTGGAGATGTAGACATCTGTAGGTATCAATTCCCCCCAACGGCATGTCATGTAACCGCGCCCGCTTCGAAAGAGACGGGCAAAAAACAAAGGGCTGCTTAATTGTTGCCAAAGAAGTCTGAAAAAATTCATACACATTTTTTGGGGAAAAATAAGCATTTTTTGTCTCTTGGTGTTTTTTTTCCAGTGCTTCCTTCTCCCCGAAAAAAAAAAACAGAAAAAAAAAATAGTTTTTCTGTAATTTTTCTAATGGAAGAAACACTTTAAAGAAGAGGTTTAAGAGGCAAAAGTTGTTTATTTTTGTCTAAAGAATATGGCTGAATTTTTTGGGATTTTTCTGAAGAAATTAAAAAAAAATTTGAGAAAATTCTTGGCCGAAATTAATTTTATTTTTGGCTCTTGGAGTTAACCTCTAAAATGCTTCCTTCGCCCTAAATCAATTAATCAAAGTATGAATTCCTTTTTTTGCAATTTTTTTCCCGGAGAAGTACTTTGGGAAAAAACATCAAGAGACAAAAGATGCTTATATATTTGCCCAAAAAATGTTCCTGAATTTTTTAGAATTTTTTGGCAACATTTAAGCGGTTCTTTGTTTTTGCCTCTCTCTCTCTCTCTCTCTCGAAGAGGGCACGGTCACGTTACCTGCCGTTGGGGGTAAATATTACCCACAGATGCCTACATCTCCACCAAGCGTCAGCAACTGCGGTGCCCAAAGCCACTTTTGTCGATGGGCTCCCGTACTACAAGTGCAATTTCCCATTTGTATAAGATTAAAATAGGTAACAAATTGAATAAATGCATCAAGGAGTCGAATGCAAAAAACCGCATTTTGATCCGTCTTACTGCACAGATTTTGTGCTAAATTTCCTCGACTAAAGCAAAATAATTGAAAAGGTGTGGCGGGCGACATCTATGATCCAGGCGGGATCACTACTCATTCAACTGGGACCTTTAACTGGCGGCGGTGTGGTGGACTACCTTATCGATGTAGTAGATATAGTGGCGCCACGGGCAGGCAATATGGGTGAACTTGCGTGGTGGGTAGGGATCAAGATCGTTAAAGAGTTAATAGGTAGTGAGCCGGCTGTGTAGATTTCCTATGAATAAGATACATCAAAAACTTTGTATGAGTGAGTAAGTACTACTACAGACCTACAGGGAACCACTTTTCATATAAGCAAATTTTGCGCACGTCATGGAATTCTATCGGAAGTGACGTCAAAATGGGAGGATGCGGGCAAATAAGAAGAGGCAGCCTATTTTTTTTAATAACTAGAAGGCTTGTACTTTAATTGAAAAAAAAAAAAATCATGTATTCGATGACTTAAGAAAACCAAAAAAAAACCTTCAATCGAGGGTGTCTCAGGGTTGCGGGCAGATTAATCCTGGCACCCCACTACAATCTCATTGTATACCTTAAAATATACATTTTGACCATATTTTGACGTAAGTTTTATTCATGTATTCGATGACACAAAAAATCGTAACCGGAAGTGACGTCAGAATTCCCCGACGCGGGCCAAATTTGCAAAAATGAAAAGTGGCCCCCTGTATGTCTGTGGTATAGTACTTACTCACTCACATAAAGATTTTCATGTATCTTATTCTTAGGAAATATGTACAGCCGGCTCTCCACCTATACTAGACGCAGTATTATTGTTACGAGTTTGTGTTTTCTAGGGGCTAGATGCTGATAGCTCATAAGTAGTAGTCGAATTAAGTAGCAATGATGATAGACAACTGCCATGTCATCAAAGCCTGTAGCGTGCGCCATCTCTGAAACAAGGGTAGTACGTTTTCTGAAAGCTTATGATGGATTGAGATTTCTACATTATTCTAGATTTCCTCACGGAAATGGTTCAAGACTTTACTAGAAATATATGGAAGTTGCCGGAATACTTCTAGGTGTCTATTGTAGAGTATATAATTCAATGTAAACACCCGGAAAGGAAGTTCTTGATGGATTGAGGTTAGATAATTCGAAAGTGATACAAAGTCAACAGTAGAGTGTAAATATCAAGTAATAAACATTGTTAAACGTTACTTTAGTCAGTAAAAGTGTATTTTAGTTCATAAAAGTATTGCGAAGTTTTCAGTAACTTGTTCAATAAAGTGTGTTAGTGTTTATCTCTTGTTATATTTTTTGAACCCACGGATTCTTAAGGGAGGATTCCTAAGAGGTGGAAACACGTGAAAATATCTGCCTAAAATTTGTACAGTGACTACAGACGATGGTTTGTTCCATGTTAAAAAAATTTCCGGCAATGAGTACAATGTTTAATTTAGTTTTCTTCTCTCTCATATCAATAATTGATTTATTGGGTTAAGATATCTATTACTATTAAATTAAACCAGATCATGAGAACTTTAATGTTCATGTATTGCACTTACTTAACATATAATTTAACTATACATAAAAAAACCTATATAATCTAATCTTAGCTTTACATAAGTCATTATTCACAGAATTTCAGGTATCGTGTCGCATTTTTTAGACTTTGGCTAATTGCTTCCTGGGTTCAAGACTGATTTTGAATCCTTCGGCGCGTTTCAAGATAATGTCTGCTTGAAGTTGGAAATCCTTTTCAGGGATGGTAGCGTTGATATGGTAATTCCTGAGGATGGTCGACAGAAGAATTTTCAGTTTTAGCATGGCATATTTCCGACCTTGAAACAAAAATGTTTGTCTTTAAATGTCAAATAGATAAAAATTAAGCGAGAAACCAGATGCAAATAATTTTTGAATTATTTATGTGCGTTTCCTTGTGGAGGAGTGGACCTTCAAATGCAATTAATTAAACAAAAAGAATCGTTAAATAAATTGTTATAATCTTGCTAGGATAGGGTCATCCGTGCGCCCAAATCGTGATATATTATTGCAAGTGGTTGGTGAACAGCATACCTAGAGGTTCTAATTAATAAATACAGCTGCAAGATTTTAGTTTATTGTCTACTAACTGGTGTTCTATTTGAACGTTTTGAGTTTGTAATTCTATCTCTTAAGGGTAATTGTCACCATCTCACGACTCGCGAGTTAAATACGTATAAGTTGTTTATACCTCGAGACGTTGTCATCTACCCATAACATAAACAATTAAAACATTCTGTGATTTAGGGCCGGTTTAGCCTGATTTATCAATGCGAGGATAACAAGTTATCCGATTAGTTATATCACAGTTTAAAAATATAGTAGGGTCACTTCCTCTATTGAGTGTATCCACGCGTCGATAGCAGGAGTAAGGCCATCGATGAGTGGACTACACTTGGTAGGGGAAGTGCCCTACCATATTTTTAAACTGCGATTTAACTATACGATAACACTCCTCGCTCACTCCTCACGGCCCTTATATTGTTATACAGATTCAGCAAATTTAGTTTAAGGAACGTAAACTTGTTTCTGCGCAGATAAACCACGCCTTGTGGTAGAACAATGCAGGGCATTGGTATAAAACAATAGCGTCATCGCTTAACCGCGTCGAGTTTCGAGTTGAGAACAGCGCACCCATTCTGCTTTTAATAGCGTAGCTATTTAGACGTGTGGGGAATAAAATAAATTAATCTCAATTTCGTTATTAAAATGCCGTGTGTTTATACAACTGCAGAAAAAGTGCAAATTGTGAAGTGGTACTTCGGGGGCCATTCCACTGAAGACAATAAATTTATTTACTGAGGCCTATCAAGACAGACCAATCCTCTCAGCTAGCATAATTTCATACATTATTAAAAAATTTGAGAATTTCGGGTGTGTCGTGAATTATTGTAAAAAATGCTGTCAACCCGAACCCGGTCATCAACAAATGAGCGAAGAATGTGAAATTCGCGAAACTAATGTCTGTGCATTTGTTGAAACTAGTGAACCTTGTTCTAGCAGGCAAATTGCTGATGAAGTTGACATGAAGGAAAGAACTGTAAGAAATATTTTGAAAAGAAATGGGTACAGTTGTTTTAAAGTTCAAACATCAAACAACGCAAGAAATATTTCCCGACGACAATTTCAAACGGCTGGAATTTTGTGAAATCATGATAAATAAAGTGAATGAGAATGAAAACTTCTTAAAGAATATATTGTTTACAGATGAATCATCCTTTTCATTACATAGGAAATACAATCCATCCGTAGTACGATATTGGTCTCGGAAAAATAAACATTTGAGTGTTGCTGTGCGAACTCAGTATCCTCAAAAGTTGAACGTTTGGACGGGAATTTTACACAATCATATTATAGGCCCCTTGCTAATCGATGGCAATTTAAATGGCAACAAATATTTAGAGCTTTTACAAAACCAAATAATTTCTGCCGTTCAAAATCTTCCTGTCAACTTTGACGACATTTGGTTTCAACAAGACGGCTGCCCAAGTCACAATACCTTAACTGTTATTAATTTTCTGGAAAGATCATTTCCCAATCGTTTAATAGCTACGAGGGGAATGATAAAATGGCTCCTCAGGTCACCTGATCTAGCACCTCATGATTTCTTTCTGTGGGGCTTTTTAAAGGAAACCGCGTACAAACATGCGTTTGAACGAGTCAATAATTTAGTTGAATTACGGGAAAAACTTATCCAACTTTGTGCAAGCATTACTCCAAATCAACTCAATGATATGAGAGGTTCATCATTGTATAATCGGTTTGGCTATTGTTCGGCACAAGAAGGTTGTTTGTTTGAATCCTTACTTCATTAATTTATTGTTTGATAATTATTAGCTGATTTTAGTTTCTGAAGCTTATTTAATTTTATTTTAATGTTCTGTTTTTGTAATTTAATAAGAATAATTAATTTTTTGATAATTATTAGTTGATTTTAGTTTCCGAATTACTTAATTTTATTTTAATGTTCTATTTTCATTTCGGTTTTGATAAGAGTTATTATTTTATTCCCATAGTATTTACTGCTAAAAAAGAAACTGCAGAAATGCTTTCAATAGAAGAAATTATTTGTCAAAAATGTGACAAATAACTTCTTCGCTTTTGACGAAGAGATATTGTCTAGTTTCGTATTAGAAATTATTACCAACGTCTGCACCCATCCTTAGTTCATGCCGTACTAAATTCAATTCATTGTGTGCCGCGTGCCTATGCTTTCACGATTTATGGAACTAGCGGGGCGTGGTCAATTGCATCGTTATTCCTATACCCTAAACTGCATTTTCCGAATTTGTATAAAAGTGGAAAAATGTCATTGTACTTACCAACACAACTACGTGGTCCAGCACTGAAAGGTATAAATGAATAATAATGCCTGTTGGCAGTATTCTCTGGAAGGAAATTATCAGGATTGAATGTTTCAGGATTGGGATAAACTTCAGGAAGCCGATGAATCCTGAAGGTACCAACAATAATTGTAGCGCCAGCTGGTAGGGTATAATCTCCAGAAACTGAAATGGAAATACAAATTAATCAGGACAGAAATATAAAACATCTGTACAAAAAGGAATTCGGCAGTGGTCTTAACTTCACTACTTTAGCTTTTCAATTAAAATTTTTAAAACATGTAGAAAATTTCTACTCACCCAATTTTACGTCTTGTTTGAGTTGTCTGGCAATAACCGGTACTGGCGGGTACATACGTAGAGTCTCCATAAGACAGCGCTCTAGATATTTCATCTCCAAAGTATCGGCAAAAGTCGCAGGTCTGTCAGAGTCTCCAAATATATCGTACAATTCTTGAACTACTTTTTTCTGTATGTCCTGGTGAAGACCCATCATGCAGAGGAAAAAGCTACTACCAGCTGCAGTAGTGTCATGTCCTTCGAACATAATTGTGTCCACTTGCTCTTTAATTTCCTCATCGTTGATGACCACGCCGTTTTGGGAAGCCTCGATCATAAGATCTAGGAAGGCCATTCTCTTCTTTTCTCCTACGTCATCGTCAACGTCTAGATCGTCCTTTAATCCAGCGGACTGGCCGTAAGACAAACCTTCTACGACTGTTTTAGAACTAATTTTACTGTCACTGCTGTGGGTCTTGAGTTCCTCAGGCACCTCGGCTGTAGAGCCTCTAATACCTTTATTGAAATCCTCTCTCTTGCGTTTGATAACTTTCCTGGTTAGACTGTGTATTGTGTTGATAAGTGACTCCTGTTTCTTTGCGTAGCTTGTCAAGTTGAAAATGAAGTCCGACATGAGCCAGAGTTTGGTATGACGCAAGTGGAGAATGTCGCACATCTTCATCACCGCCATGGCGTAGTCGTATCCGCTCTGGTCCTGCGTCTTCTTACTCACTCCCATTGCCGTCTCCAAAAGTATCTCTACCGTAGCCTCAGACATATAGTCGTGACAGTCGAATTCCTTTCCAGTTTCTTTCTTCAGTTTGTCAACGACATGTCTGCTGTTCGCATTGAATAGATCGATGAAAGATTTCAGCACGTTCAAATGGAAGGTGGGCGCGATAAGTTTTCGGTGCGCTCTCCACTTCTGGCCAGTGGAAATTAGAAGACCGTCTCCCAACCATGGTTTGAAAAACCGATATTCGCTAGCTTTGTCGATGTGAACGTGACTGCTGAGGATAATTTCAACATCGCGCGGGTCCGTCAAGAAGATCATCAGTTTCGTGCCAGCCCAAAACTTAACGACGCCCTGATATTCGTGGGCTTTGGCGTATACCCTCTTGAATATGGCTAGAAAAAAAATATGTTTTTTGTTAATTTAAATATCAGATTGAAAGGTCGCCTATACGGTCCTGAATACCGTAGGAATCTAGGGTGTTTCAATGTTAAATGTACAGGGTGTCCCAGTTAATATGCGTTACTTTAGATTTTTTGGGTAGTTGGGAGAAATTGATGGTTCTAATGGCACTCTAACGTAATTTTTATCGAGAAATCCAATGCCTCTAAGAAGTAAAAAGTGATACAAGCTAATATAAACTAACATTATTTATTTATAATAAAACTGCGAAGAGTATTCTATACCAGGTTCCAGTTAATGTTTCCTCGGAAGATTGTGCAAGAACGACTAACTCTATAAAAAAACTTTCTTTACAAAACTGTCAATGTTTCATCTCTACTACAACGTAAAATTATTTTCAATTATACAAGATGTCACAAAAATGAGTTACACAAGAAAGTATGATTATTTTAAACGAAACACCCTGTATTTTTAAGCCTCCAAGAGGGTCCTGTATTACACTTTAAAATATTTTGAAAATCGGAAAAGCGTTGCCAAGTTATGCTTTTTTTCCTGTTTTTTTTTTGGCAATTTGCCAACCATTTTTTTCAGAATTTTTGGATGTGGATTTAAATCGTAAATTAAATTTTTGCCAGTTGACTCAAAACCAAATTGGAGAAAATGAGGAATTTTTCAAATTTGTGTTGTTCACGCATGAATCAACGTTTCATCGCAATGGAATAGGCACAATTTCCATTATTATGATAGAGAAAAATCATTACCAGCACAACTGGAGTTTAAATGTTTGGGGAGGAATTGTATATAATTATGTTATTGGTCCTCACTTTTTTGAGGGAAATGTGAATGGAGCAGTGATCCTGGATTTTCTGTAAAATACGTTTCCACAGATGATCGAGCTTATTCCCGATTATATTACAAATAATATGTGGTTACAACTTGATGGTGCACCACCACATTTTAGCAGAAATGTTCATCAGGCTATTAGTAACCTGAACGGTGGATAAGAAGAGGAGGTCTGATATTTTAATAAACTGTTAAATTATATCTAATTTATTATTTTATTAAATTATGTTAGGTCCTCTTGCATGGCCGCCTAGATCACCCGACCTGACATTAATTGATTTTTCCTTTGAGGATTTGTGAAGTCAGACGTTTATAAAATAGAACCAAGACTCGAGGAGATATTATGGAAAGGATTCGTCAGTGTTTTAATCGTATAAATGTTGATATGCTATACAATGTAAGACGTTCATTTACCAAGAGACTTCAGTGCTGCGTGGATCAAAATGGTGTATATTTTGAACAATTGTTAGTTAAGTTTCAATATCGTGAAAAAAAAAAATTCTCAAAAGCCGTTCATAATTATTCAAAAAACTGTATGATATCCAAATGTGAGAAATTGTATGCGCTATTAACATATGTAAAAAAATTATAGGCATTCCATTAAAAAAAAAAAATTGAAAGAAATATAAAACAAAAGACCAAAGCCGTACTAGATTTTAATGCTAAAATAAAGATAACCTCAATTTACGCAAACATTATTTGAAATAATCATATCTCAAAAACCGTCTGAAATAGAAATAAAGTATATAATATTAAAATGTGAGGAATTGTATGCTTTATTTATCCATGTAAAAAAAAATAAAGGTACTCCATTTAAAAAAATTAAGAAAAATAACAACTAAAAATCAAGAAATATGAACAAATATTTTGGACATCCGGTAGAATAATAATTTATTTCAAAAATATTTTTCAATAAAAAGATCATTATTAAATAACATCCTACATTTTTAGAAAAAAACAATTAATAAATCGCGGAGATATGGCAGCCAAAATGATTGTAAATTGCCAAAAAAGACAGGAAAAAAATCATAACTTGGCAACGCTGCATCCGATTGGCAAAATATTTTAGAGTTTAATACAGGACCCTTGGGGACTTAACTGGCGCCAAAAAATACAGGATGTTCCATTTAAAAAAATCCTAATTTCTTGTGTAACTCGTTTTTGTGACACCTTGTATAATTGAAAATGCGTTGTAGTAGAGATGAAGCATTGAAAGTTTTGTTAAGAAAGTTTTTTTGTAATGTTAGCCGTTTTTGCAGAATCTTCCGAGGGAACACTAATTGGACATCCTGTAGAATGGGCATCAATTATATAAAAAGCGCAGTAAATCGGCGAAGAGCATAATGATTATAGCTTGTGTGTAAATAGCTTTGTTAGTCTGATTTATTTCTGAAAATGATAAGAGGACAAAAAGACAGGGGAGGAAATTTTACATTATAGAGTCAGGTCCATCAGTTTAAAATGACCGATGTATGAATTAATGTAGCGCATACGTTTTCACTATCTCTTGCACACAAACTTAAAGCAATAGCCTAAAGACATTGTTAATGTATGTCTACCAAGATTCTTTCCCTTGAGACGGAAATATGAAATGTACACTGAGGAGTGAGAAACATAGTCATAGGCTCAGCGATTCTCAAAGTGTGATTTGACGACGAATATTATTTGTTCCCGTGAACTAACACCACTCTAAATACGAAAAACGTCTTTATATTATTATTTTTAGTGGTAAAGAGTGAATATTCATCCGTCAAACGAACAATGTCAAACCACTAAGTCTTACAATTTTCTAGTATGTACATATTACACATTTTAGAATATAGTAAACATGGGATCGCGTAGCTCAATCTGTAAGATACTCAAGCAGCAATAAACGTAAATGGGATGGTTGCGAGTTCGACCTTCACTTCTACTTTTTTTTATTTGATTATGATTAAGCTTTATCAGAAGTTAATAACTTTCTTTTTAAAATTTTCATTTTAATAAACCGCGCCGCGAGTGCTTTATTTTCCCCAAATGTGTCTTTTATTACTACTAGCGCGTGTTTATCTCTAATAAAATCGACTTTCTTACGTTATGTATTAATACACGAATGGTGAAACGTGCGTCGAGTAGATAAATTGTTCAAGTGTAGTGTTGTATTGTTTATGAAAACGTGTCGTAAATTGTTCAAGTGTAGTGCTCAAGAGTTTTAGTGTTTATGAAAACGTGCCAATGCGTTATTCTTTCAGAATTGTTTTAATTTATTTGTTTTAAAATGATTGTTAATTTTTTTAATATGTATTTTGAAACATATTCTTTATAGGATTTTGCAAACAGCAAATCCTATAAAGAATATGTTTCATTACTGTAAGCAAACAAATAATAAATAATTCACTTTTAAACATATATATTTTGTCAACCAGAATATTTATTTATTACCGCTAAGAGAAAAATAATTTATTTTCGTTATTCTTGTAGAGATTTCAGATCTCTTTTTATTATATGAAATATTTTATTTTTACTAACATCATTTCCTTTACTAATACTACGATTCTATCCTTTCCTGGCAAGAAATGCCCATACCTCCCCGTGGTTCTTGTAGGACTGTAACAATATTAGTCTTTGATTTCTTTTTCTGATAACTCATTGTTATTGACTGAATTGTGCAATTCATTTTTGTTATCAGTTTCATTTGTGCCCGAGCCTATATACCTACAGTGTCCGCTATAAAGTTGGCTACATATGGGAAAAATTTGTATTATTGAGATTTCTAAATAATACTATATTCGGGGTCCGTTTCTCTTCTTACATGCAAATACATTTGTTCAACTAAAATACATACAGTTTTTGTCGAAACTAATCGAATATTTGTGAAATAGACACAAGAATTTATGATTTTTCATATAGTAATTAATAGTAGGGGTAAAATTTGCACTTTTTATTTTCCTCATATTTGCTTCAAAATTGATATACGGGGTCCTTGTTGTATAATATGCACTTTTCTTAATAAAATTTTTGATGTCTTAACAATTTGACCCATTTTTCGGTCCCACCGTCAATTATTTTTTACAGTCCTGCCAAACCGGTGATTATATGACATGTGTCAAAATGTAATTTTCCACGAAAATGACGAAGATGCTAAATTAATAATCTTAACATTTTATGATAACATCTTTCCTATTTTTTTATAATTATTTAGCGACATCATTGCTGTTACAGGAGAGAACTGTTTGAGAACTACTGGCATTTCTTATGCATCAAATAAAATCATAGTTCAGACGTTTTAGCGGCCATGACACAAGTCAGCTTAAATTGTACCCGACTCTAACTGTTTCAATTTTTTTTATTTGGTGCGCGCGCTGCACAAAAAGTGTAATAACTTTTGATTGGCAAGGCCGAATCCCAAAAATTAAAATACGTTTTAAAGTAGATATTGCCGTGTAATTTACGTATATATTTGTTTTTCAAAAAACGTTATAAAATAATTAACTATTAATAGGTAAACTTACTCCATATGAAATGTCAGTTCATTGGTGAAACGTTTTCAGGTACGATTTTCTCGATATTTGTAGCCTTAAAAAAATCATATCCTCTATACTTCTTAAAATTTGATCTTCATATTAACTCAATTTATTAAATAGTGATAATAGAGCAAAAATTTAAGGTCATTTCATGACCCGTTTTTAAGTTAGAGCGAATTAAACTAGAAAATAATTGTTCTCTTTTTATTTCTGTTATTTCTCAATGAGACACCGAGAACGATGATGTTAAATAATTATTTATAAAAATTAAAGTAATTGTGAAATTGAATTTAGCTCTATTATGATATTAGGTGCAGCAATAAAAAAAATGGATCCGTTAATATTGTGACCCATAGTCTGTAGGGGCTGTTTATGCGCATGACTGCATGATCCTCAAGATTAGATAAGTCATTTTGAATTTTGTAAATATAATCTCAAAATCGTAATTGGCGTCTAGGAAAACTCCTCTTTACATTTTTTGGTAATTTTATCACTTGAATTGTTGCCGTCGTTACAGTTTCTAATAAAAAAAAGTTTTATAAATTTTTTTTCAGTTTTCAAAAAAATTTTATTTGCACACTTTTCTATGTGCAAATTGATCAGTTTTTGAATACATTACAATTTTTTTTCTAAATAATCCTACACGAAACTATCAACAAAATAAAAAAAACAGCTTCTGACTCGTCTTTTGAGATATAAATTTGTGTATTAAAATTATGTTTAATATTTTGTTAGCCAGCGGGTTATTCATGTACACATATCAATAATATTTCTACATTAGGTACAGATATTACCTGGAGATGCCCCCAGAAATTCCAAAGCATTTCCAATGATGGGATATCCTGGAGGTCCTGGAATTTTCTCAGCAAGCTCAACCATGTGTTTCCTGGATATTTTCCAATATGCGTACCATAATACTAAGGCTGGTAGAAGAAGGAAGTAAAATACACTGGTAGCGGATAATATTTGGCTTGGAGTGGCCAGGTCCGGAGTAGCAGTAGCCGTCGACATTGCTAAACACAACATAAATCGTTAGAATTGAGTTAGACTCTTCTGAGATATATGAATCACTTTCAGATCCTGTTAAATAATGAGGAGTACTTATTCAGCATCACGAAAAAGTTATAAATTTGGTTCACCTTTCGCGGTCAACCACTAGAATATCTAAAAGTTTAATGGCTATATTTACATGTCCTGCTACTTAAGGCGGCAAGCAAAAAGAACTTAGTTATTTTTAAATTAACCGAATCGACATTTTGACCTTTTCTTCGCGTAAGTACTGTCGAGAAAAATATTTTGGTAATTTAAAAAAAATAAACTTTATGAAAAAAAGTTGTGTAGAATCATCCTAATTAGTGAAGTCAACGGAGTGCTAAAATTACCAAAATCTGTAATTTGAGTTTTAACTAATGAATTTTGATGAAGCCTTGTGCAGTGTGTTTGTAACCTTAATAAAAGAGATGAATAAAAAAATTAGAGTTGGAAATGATTGTAAGTCGAAGAAAAAACACTGAAAAAAATCAGGTGAATGTATCATCGAAATACAAGACTTTTTTTCTTTTCTTACTTTTTATTGGGTATTTTGCCACTGAAAAATATTTAAAAATTTTAATGAAAAAACCTCTGCGCCAAACGGATCAGACAGAGGTTGGTTCTTGAGTACTTGACTGTTTCAAAAAGTCTCACACCTAAAAATACATAAACTAGAACAATGTTATGAACTAAAAACTGAAAATCAAAGCTATAGGTAGTTAACGTTTCGGAAGAGAATCTACTTCCGTTCTCAAAACTTTTTTGGCCGTCAACCATGACAGTTCTTTGTTTATGTATTTTCATAGTCACGTGAGACATTAAATTATATTTATCTTATTTTTACTTACTTCGTCTCTAAGGATGGGCAACCAACTAGTACAAAAATCTATTGAATAATTAGAAACACATCTATCCTCGTTTAATAAAATAATCGCGGATTCTTTAAGTTTTCTTTTAGTTCCGTTGCTCTCTTTTTCCAAAATCTTCGCCGAGTCCCATTTAATTCTATGATTATTATCCCACGCGTGTTCACAAATTTTGGATTTTTTAAATTCTCCCCTTCTAGCGTAATTTCTATGTTCACCAAGCATTACGTTGAAAGGTCTAGATGATTCGCCTACGTAATGTTTTCCGCACTCACACGGAACACTATAAATACAATTTTTTGAACTTTGAACAATATTTGGAGGTTTGGTTCTTAATAAAACCGATTCGGCGAAGATTTTGGAAAAAGAGAGCAACGGAACTAAAAGAAAACTTAAAGAATCCGCGATTATTTTATTAAACGAGGATAGATGCGTTTCTAATTATTCAATAGATTTTTGTACTAGTTGGTTGCCCATCCTTAGAGACGAAGTAAGTAAAAATAAGATAAATATAATTTAATGTCTCACGTGACTATGGAAATACATAAACAAAGAACTGTCATGGTTGACGGCCAAAAAAGTTTTGAGAACGGAAGTAGATTCTCTTCCGAAACGTTAACTACCTATAGCTTTGGTTTTCAGTTTTTAGTTCATAACATTGTTCTAGTTTATATATTTTTAGATGTGAGACTTTTTGAAACAGTCAAGTACTCAAGAACCAACCTCTGTCTGATCCGTTTGGCGCAGAGGTTTTTTCATTAAAATTTTTAAATATTTTTTTCAGTGGCAAAATACCCAATAAAAAGTAAGAAAATCTGAATATGCCACAAATAAACAATTACAGACAATATCAAGACTATTTTATTTGCAACTTTGCAACTTTTCAGTAAAGTGAGTTTTACCCGAAAAACATGAAAAACTACCCCCACTACACCTCTTTGAAATTGTAGCGCTTTAAAAATGTACAGTTTAAAAATAATTCAGATGAATGCATTGAGACCTTCTAAACATTTTTCGTCTCTTGGAATTTTTTTGTAACTTGCTAATTTTCCGAGTTACAGGCAGTTTTTCACGATAAATAATGCGCATTTTCAGTTTAAAAATTACATTGAACCTTTAAAAATGGTATAACTATTAGGTTTCATATTTTTTTTATAATATATAAAAATCACGCTCATTTTTCGAATTTTTGTGTGTTTTCTAATGTGCAAAAAATGTAGTACATTATCGTGAAGAACTGCCTGTAACTCGTAAAATTAGCAAAAGTTACAAGAAATACCAAGAGACGAAAAATGTTCAGAAGGCCTCAATGCATTCATGCGGCCATAGCTCGAAAAATATGCATTTTTTGAAAAAATTCACAAAAGTAAAAACATCTAATATATTGTTTTATTTTTATTTTTCAATTAATTCTACAAGTTATGGAACCCGTGTTAAAAGAGGTGTTTTCTACCCCTTCCGACAATTTCTTCCTCTAATCTTTTTTTCGACTTTCTTAATAACAAATTGCACAAGGTTATATCAAAATTCACTCATTAGCACTCAAATTAGAGGTCTGGCGGAGTATAGCCATAACTATTCCACCATTCAACGTACATAGACAACAACACAACAACCATTCCCTGCGACATTGCCATCTGCCGTATCTGAGACTCGAACTCAGTAGAGATAATATAGCGACTAGAATGTTGTGCCACACAACAGTGGTCTAGCCTACTGCTACCTTCACGGCAATACATTGGAAACGCAACTAAACATACTACCCTGACCAGGATTCGAACCCGGGACTCCGTGGTCCCAAGCCTAACACGTAAACACTGCGTCACTGAGGCAATGTTTCTTGGTGTATTGTGATTGTGTTCCCAAAATTGAGAAGAATATTTTGGATATCTTTTTTTGAAAAATTTTATGAGAAAAAACTGTTTAGAATTACTTTAACATCTCAAAATCTGAAACAATATCGATTTTTTAAACACTTTGTTTTTCACAAGTTGCTTGTCGACACCACATTTAGTTCCTTACTGTTATTTCATGACCCAAACAATTTTCAACAGTAATGGATTAGTGTAGTCGAAGAAATGAACATTACCAGACTTGTAGTGAAAATTGCTTTAAAAACCCGGTTGAGAATTCCGAAGAAGACATACTTAGCATAAATTGAAAAAAATGTTTAAAAATCGCAAAAAATTATGAAAAACTTTCACTTAGTAATCTAATTAACTGGATTTTATAACCCAGTATTGATACTTTAGTCGATTAAAATACTTTTGGTCCTAATAGTTTCATTTTTAAATCAAGATTAGCATCAATATTAGCTGACAAGATTCAGTTAATCTGATAACAAAAATGTTCTTTCCTAATTTAGAGTTACTTTTATTTTGAGGGCGGTTTATTAAAAAAAATTAACTGAAAAATAAAAATATTGCATTAGACTTATAAAGAACATTACATATTTTAATCTTCACCACTCGATTTACACAGAAACTCAATATTAGTATTGAAGAACTCACTATTTCGCATTGTCATCTTTTACTTCTAGTAATGCTATCTTTAAATCATCCTAAGTCACATACAGGCGCGGATTCAGGGTGGGGGCGAAGGAAGTGTCGCCCCTCCCTGGAGCAAAGTTTAGATACGAAGACCTGATATAAAAATAAATTTATTTTAATGCATTCATTTTATTTGTACCCATTAAATAATTGTCGCCTTCCCCTCAACAAAATGCTGGATCCGCGCCTGGTCTCATATAGGTCCAACACGGTCCGTGAAACACATGTACTTTGACACTATACATGCAATCAAAAGCCTAATAGTACAGGCAAATTAACAATTTAGGGTAACAAAAATTAATAAAAGGATCATCTCTGGGATTTAAGTAGGTAATAACCTGGAGAATGAGATGATGCATTTTTTGCACTTCCAAGTCCCGGGAAAATTCAAAAAAATTTGGAAAAACTTTTTGATTTACGGTTTTTTTGCTCTAGCGGCCAAAATAATGAAAATAGAGAAAGAAGTTCCCAACAAAAGTTGTAGCTCGTCTTTGTATCTACAAAAAAAGTCTTTACATATTTTTGTCTTACTTAAGCCATTTAGAAGATAAATCGAGTTTTCCACTTATAGTTTTAAGCCGTTTCGAAATGCGCGAAAAATGAGAAGTCTCCAGGAGTCTCGTACGACCGGGCTCATCGATCGATAATTTTTACTATTCAGAGCCCCTAAAAAAATGAAAATAACATAAAATGTATAGAAAAGTTTCAGCTTTAATGTGGAACTAATCACAAAATTCATAAAAAATTTTATCAAGGAGAGAAAGTGTCAGAAGGTGACTTAGTGAACGTTGTACAGTTAATCCACAGATTTATTCATATCTTTGCCGGGAGTCGTTAGAATGATAATTAATTTTTTATATATTCTTATATAATGATATATTAATCAAATTAACATTTTATTGCAATTACTTTTGTTGGAAAAATATGCCTTGCGATGAAAGTAGAAGGTATATTTCTCATCGATCAATCACCTTCAAATTTTGGAGTTCAATTCGCTATATCTTAAGTAATAATAACAGCACAGTTTTAATTTTTGGATTATAAGTACAACAAAACTTATTCTTTCGAATGACTTTAGAGTTTTTTAAATGCGCGCAGTACTTTTTGAATGTGTCTAAATTATTCATACACGTTCAGAAAATGCGCAATTATACAGTAAAACATATACAACTTATTTGTTTCTTAATATTCTTCAATTAAATGTTCACGAAATATAGATTAAAGTGCGTGGAATCGAATCCATGCAGTGAAAAAGCACCCATTGTTACAGGAGAAATAGGCAGGATGCATAAAACTCAAACACCTTTTCTCTATGAGAAAAATTTGCATGAATTTTTTTATTAGTTCCGCATTATAGATGAGACTTTTCTCTACATTTTATGTAGCTTTCATTTTTTTTAGCGGCTCTGAATAGTAATAATTCGATCAATATGTCCGGTCGTACGAAACTCCCAGAGAATTCTCATTTTCCGCGCATTTCGGAGCGGCTCAAAACTATAAGTGGAAAACTGGATTTATCTCCTAAACGGCTTAAGGAAGACAAAAATTGGTAAAGACTTATTTTGTAGAGAAAGAGACGAGCTACAAAACTTTTTTCTGTATTTTCATTATTTTAGCCGTTAGAGCAAGAAAACCGAAAATCAAATAGTTTCCTCAAATTTTTTTGAATTTTCCCGGAACTTGGAAGTGTAAAGTATGCATAATTCCATTCTACAGGTTATTAACTACTTAAATCCCAGAGATGATTCTTTTATTAATTTTTGCGAGGTTTTTACAACATTTTCCTTCATTGCCTGTACTCTAATGTTAGTTTAACATTTTTTTTGAACAACTAATATTATAAAAATGTTTGCGTCTGCAATAAAATACGTAAAAAATAAAAATAGTGAATGGGCGCAGTCGGTAGATCCTACATCGATCAAATGAACCACGGTTTAGTCCAAGTTTCCCCGCAAAAAACGAACCAAACCACAAGAAATCTAGGAAGCAAAGCAAAGTCAACTAACTTTCACTCTATATTTTTATGTTGAAAAACATCGGCCCATTTAACATGCTTTTTTCCACGCACTTTCCGAAAAAGAGAACTAGCACTTAGTTTTATATAAAAATATATGGAATATCATACCTGGGCTTTCTGTTGAACTTATCACTGTTCCTAAAATAGTCTATGCAATATAAATTATTACTAAACTACTTAAATACAAATGCAATACTGAATGCAATATTGAATGGTGCAATATTTTATACCTATAGTTTCAATCGTTTCATATGCACATGAATATAATGAACATTAATGGAAACAATGAGAGGGGTCAATTGACTTTGTAAATTTATGATTAGAACGTATTTGTAAATGTATTTCAACTTGTCAACATACAGAGAAAAGTGGAAAAGCCATTTGAATATACGCGAAACTTGCAAAAAAACACTGCCTAATCACTACTTCCACATCCAGACTTCCCATCAAAGTTTCTTTAAACACTCTAGTATGTGGATATAATTGCTTATAGAATTTTAATAATATATTTGAAATCCTATAAAATGGATGAGGGGTGATGGAGGTGGTTGAGGGGTGGCAGATTTAACAAAAAAAACCGCTGCCTAAGGAATCACTACTTCCACATCCAGATTTTTCATCTCAGTCACTTTAAAGAAAACATTTTGACTACATCTGCACTCTAGTGTGTGAAAATTACTGGACATAGAATTTTAATAGATGTCATAGAAAAATATTAGAAAGAAATCTGAGAACTTAGTTTCTAGTGTATACATCAAATTCCAAGTTTCTGTAGTCTGTACGCTTGCAGCATGCTTTACTTCTTTTTCCCCATTTACCTCTATTTACCTCCAACCCTCGGAATCGTGTCAAAATATAATATAGTTCCAGATGTCGTTATAATACAAACGTATACCAAATTTTAAGTGAATATCTCAATTTTATTTTATCAAACCCTTTAATAATGGAGTGGGGGGATGGAAAATATTTTAAAAAATCTTGAGGCCCTGGCTTCTAGTACATACACCAAATTTCAAGTTTCTGTACTTTTACCAACTTGCTTTACTTATTTTCCCTTATTTACCCCAACTTACCCCCCAACCCTTCAGCGGAATAATACCAAAATATAATCTAGTTCCTGATGTCATTATAATATATCCGTATACTAAATTTCAAGTGAATATCTCTATTTTATTTTATCAAGCCCTTTAATAATGGAGTGGGGGGTGGTGGAGGGATGGAACATATAAAAAAATTTGATGCGTTGATTTCTTGTACATACACCAAATTTCAAGTTTCTGTACTCTTACCAGCTTGCTTTACTTATTTCCCCTAACCCTTCACCGGATATGTTCAAAAAGCAATCCAGTTCCAGATCTCGTTATTATATATATGTGTACAAAATTTCAAGTCAATATCTTAAACAATTTAAAATCTCGATGTTTGATGACATTCTAAATCAATTAAAAAAAAAAAGAACTCTTTGTTATGACTTCTATACTTCCACTTCACTATTATGTGGATGTGGAAGTAATAGGCCTAAATTTTACAATTTTCGAAAAATCCAAATTTAATGTTTTTTGAAAAAATAGAATATATTAACTTGAAGTACAATATTTCAGCCGGAACTTCAGTAGATTTTCTTTTGTCTCATTTGTACTTTGAGAAATGCGTATTTAAAATTACCTTATTTTTTTTATAATTTGGAAGAAAATAACGAGAAATTTGACTTTATTGCAAGCATCCGGCATAATATACTGATTTTAGAAAACTAAAAAATGTCAAGAGACACAAATTAAAATTCACAATAAACGACGTTTGTTTACCAACAATGCAACTGATGACGTCATCAGCGCGCGATGATGTGACGTAGTGTTTTTGGCAGTATTTCAAATTCAAATTTGAAAAAGTTTATTTTTAAGGTGTTTTATTATTTTCACAAAGAGAATTTAAAATTTATGACAAAATCGCATTGCATTAAAATCAGTAGTTAAGTACTTTGCTGCCTCTTCTTAATTTCTATGGCTTCTAGTCTCAGAGACACTCAACCAAACACTGTATCTCTGTTAAGCAAAACTTAAAATTGTTCACGCTGATGACACAGAACTAAACTAATAAATAAAATTGAAATATTACATTTTTTGAGAAAACAATTACTTTTATACATATTTTGTGGTAGGTCACAAACATCTGGTGCAAAATATCCACGTTAAACGGTAACACTTTTCTTCAAAGAATATAAGCCATTAAAAAATAATTAATCTAGATTGCGGGAATTTTGCTTTCATAATTCCTACCTGGTTGCTGATCGTTTTCATCTATGTTGCACGTTTTAAACTTTCCAAATAAACTATTGGAGACTGTGATAAGTGAAGTTTTTATCTTCTTTTTAAATATTTAAAAATCGATGAGTCTCTTTAGATGGGTTGCTAATTTTTTTTAAAGAGGTGGCAGGGATATGCGTGTCTCCAAAAATTAGCGAATAATGTCAATGAAATGTCTTTATGAAATTTCTACCTACCTTCCTATGGATCCATTTCTCAGAGACGTAAAGAGAGATGGAGAAAACGTTGAATTAGCAAGTCTAATCTTTGCACATCTGATATTTATATCCCACCAATTTTTTCTCAATTGGCATTCTCCGCCGAATCTCACATTCGCACAGGGGGCTTCAGGGGATCATGACAAGGCAATGACAGCAACATAAACATTTATTTATTTATTATAGAATATGTATAAACAAACATATTAAATGATAACATAAAAGTGTTAAAGTAAAGTGACCGTGGCGTGATTACTAGGACACAAAGGAAATGAAAAGGTTGATGAGCTAATAGGCCCCGAACTCTTTGAAAAGGGTGAAGGATAATGTCAGAGTCATGACCATGACCACCCTTGGTGGATAAATATACCCTCCTAGGGGGTGGGAAAATGATAAAATATATCTCTTTTCGTTGAAACATTTACCCCCCGTCTTCGAGGATGTAAACGATGAATAAAATATTTTTAGGCGACCTCGACCCTTCCTACCCCCTCAAATGACCAAAACCTACTCCTTTTGCGTGTATACTTTTATTAGTGCTCGGTAATACTCAGTTAGAGGGGAATGGATGGAAATTTAATACTATAGTCGAACTAGGCGGGAAAAGGGAAAAGTTTGACCCTCCTACCCCTGTAAACAAATAAAGGCCACCCCTTTCAAATGCTTCATTTGAGTAATGCCCGGCAACGCTTAATTTCGTCGACAGCATCCTCGAAAACGGGGGGGGGGGGGAGGCTTAACGTGTAAACTTGGAAGAAGAGTAATATCATTTTTTCACTCCCTGGGAGGGTGGAAACCACCGTTAAGAGATGCCTACACTTCCCTTCCCAGGCCCTCACCCTTCTCGCACAGTTTCACTAATATTAAATTTCCATCCATTCCCCTCTAAGTATTGCACACGTGAAATGGATGGGTTTTGGTCATTTGAGAGGGTAGGAAGATATAAGAAGAACAGAGATATATTTTATCATTTTCCCACCCCCTCGGATGGTAAATTCAACCCCCAAGGGTGGTCATAGTCATGTGCCTGACATTATCCTTGCCCTTTATCATGTCCCGGTCAAATCTACAGAAATTCGCATTAAAACCGATAAAAGGGGTGGTTCTCGGCAGTTTGAAGAGGTTGCCCTGAACGAAAACTTGTTCAGCACTCTGGAAAACGGCGGGGGGAGGTGGTCTGGTGGTGTTCCTCACTTGTAACAAAAACGGGTCACAATTCCGAATCATTGACTCCACCAAGAATAATAGTTGCAGCATATTGTTAATCATTAAAATTATGATTAACAATAACCTGTTTTTTGTAAATTGGGTGATGTTATTTAATTAAAAATAAGTGTAACTTGTACATAAATAAATACTACAGGGTTGTTGAAGAATATTTTTGGCTAAAATTTGATTATTGGGGAGATATCTCTGCATTTGTCGTTTTATCCCCCTTCCCCACTGCTCTTAGGTGTCGCTCACTCTTAGAGAGCAAAAGAACGGTCAAATTGTATTTTTACGTTTACGTTTTGCTGGTCATGCCAATCTGTGATATTCTAAATATGTCTCAGGTTAACTGTGGGGTTAACTTCATTACCATTTCAATTAGACGTTCAATGTTCGTCATGTGCAATTCTATGCAAAACAACAGTAAACGTATTAGACGATATCAGAATAATTAGCCTTTGTTTAAATTATGTTAAGTACATTGTGGCAAAAATATTACAAACAGAATGAGTCATTAGTGCGCGGGCGGTCAGTACCTTCTTAACCCATTGATATTTGAAAAAATACCTAAGATAAAAACCACTGCCTAAGGAATCACTACTTCCACATTCAGATTTTTTTCCAAGTCACTTTAAAGAAAACGTCTTGACTGTATTTGCACTATAGTCCGTTCCGGAGAAAACGTGCGGACAAAAAAAAGTTACAGACTGACAGACAAAAAGACATTTTTACTTCCCTCGCATACCGAAGGGAAGTATTGTATTCGAGAAAAAATCACCCTCCGAGATTTTTTCGGATTCTGACGTTTCAGAACACGTAGATTCCGAAAATATAGGTTTTACAATTCCGTCAGTCTGTCTGTCTGTCTGTTGGTGCATTAACTAAAAAAACTACTTGACGGAGAGCAGTCAAATTTGGTAGGTAGTTAACCCTACTGTCAGCGAAGAACTGGTAGAATTTTCACTGAAAAATATACAGGGTGGACCGTCTAAACGGAATAAATAGTGAAAAAAATTTTTTTTTGCTCAAATTTAAAATTTCCACGTTTCATGACGCGCTAAACCTATTTCAGAAAAAAAAAAATTTGAAAATTTTTTTCAATCATTTTTGAAAAAATTTTTACCACTAAAAAAAAAATTTTTCTTTGTTCAAATTTAAAATTTCCACGTTTCATGGCATTCTAAACCTATTTAAAAGAAAAAAAGAAAATTTTTTACCAACATTTTTGAAAAAATTTTTAGGTACCACCAAAATAGATGAATTTTTTTTTTCTCAAAATTTAAAATTTCCACGTTTCATAGCGTTCTAAATCTATTTAAAGAAAAATAAAAAAAATTTAAAAAATATTTGAAAAAATTTTACTACAAATAGATGGATTTTTTTTTTCCGATTTAAAATTTCCACGTTTTCATGGCATTCCAAATTTATTAAAACAAATTTAAAAATGTTTTAGAAAAATAAAAAAAAAATGAAAACATGTTTTAGTAATCTATTTATCACCATTATAGAATAGACGAAATATTTTTTGCTCAAATTTAAAATTTCCCCGTTTCATAACATTCTAAACCTATTTCGGAAAAAAAAATTGCAACATATTTTCACCAATTTGGAAAAAAATTTAACACTAGAATAGACAGAAAACATTTTTGAAAATTTGTTCTATATTTTAATCACCACTATACTTCCACTCCATTACGTGAATGTGGGATTGAAAATGTGAGAGATGGCAATAATATTTGGCATATCCTATTATATACTTTTATTGAATAATGGCATCCCAAGAAATAATTGAGTCATGGTGGACATTTATAAAGGTATTTGCGCAAGCCTTCCATATTTGGCACCTGTTATTTAGTATATTAAACTTTTGCTGTTGGATGAACACTCTGTATATTTTTTTGACCAAAAGTTATCAGGTTTTCTTTGTAATAATACCAATAATTATATTCCGATTATTATTCCCAATGTCATTTTGTAATTAATAATTTTTTTGAGTGACTGTCATGCACAAATAACGAGGGAAGTTCTGTGTAAATAACTTTACCGATTTTTTTCTCTCAAATTTAACATCTCGACGTTTCATGACATTCTAAATCTATTTCAAGAAAAAAAAATTGAATTTTTTTTTACCATTACGATTACAACAAGTACATCAAACTACTACAGTTCGCTGCCAAAGAAGCTACTCCAAATAGTACCTCACCAACGCCAAATACTCTAATACCAATCCAAATGAAGAAACTAATTGCTAATAAAAGAAAAGCACGGTCAACATGGCAACGAACTCACACTGCATGAAAGAAGAAAATACATACAAAAAAGTAACGAAACTCAACGAAATGAGAAACAGGTCCTTAGAAAAATACGTGTTAAACCTCACTAGACAAGACAACTCAATCTGGAAACCTATAAAGAATGCTAAAAACTAAAAACCACAAAAATCTGATCTATTTGCAGAACACTTACCACAAGTTTTCACACACATGATGATGATGCAGATCAAGAAATAGAAGAACATTTAAATGCAGCCTTCAATGTGCAACAACGCATTAAATCAATCTCTTTAAGTGAAATCAAAGAAGAAATTAAGATACTCAATCCAAAAAAATCACCAGAACTCGATCTTATTACCGCTAAAATGCTCAAAGAACTACCAGAAAAAGGATTAAGACTACGTATGTATTTATACAATGCAATAATAAGATTAGAGTATTGGCCCAAAGCACTAAAGATTGCACAAATAATTATGATCCCTATGCCTGGTAAAGACGCTACCAATGTTACATCCCATCGCTCAATAAGCTTGCTATCAACAATATCAAAATTGCTTGAGAAAATCATTCTTAAACGTATTAATACAGATATTGATACACAAGACTGGATGCCAGATCATCAACTTGGATTTAGGCAGTCACACTCCACGATTCAGCATTGTCATAGAATCGTAGACGTAATAAACACGTAATAAACAAATCCATGGACAATGGTCAATGCTGCACCGCTTTTGATAAAGTCTGGCATCCAGGTCTGCTATTTACAATCAAAATGAACCTCCCCAATAAATACTTCAATCTGCTGAAATCTTACCTAAATCAACGAGAATTCCTAACCAAAGTCAATGGAAAAACTTCCAACCGTTTTCCTATCCTTTCTGGAGTACCCCAGGGAAGTATACTAGGCCCGCTCTTGTACGTGTTATTTACATCTGACTTACCAACGGTACATTCGCAGATGACACAGCATTAATATCAACAAATACAGACCCAAATACCGCATCACACAATCTTCAAGAACACTTAAGATCACTGGAAATCTGGTTAAGAAAATGGAAGATAAAGGTAAACGAGTCGAAAACGAGTCACATAACTTTTACTCTTAGAAAAGAATGCTGTCTTGCAGTCACTATTAATCTAGAGACGATACCTCAAGTAGACGCAGTGAAATATCTTGGACTTCACCTAGATAACAAACTAAATTGGAAGGAACATATAAACAAAAAGAGAAAACAAATAGATCTGAAAGTTAAAGAGATATATTGGCTTAAATCAAGCTTTGCGTAAGCTTTCATATTTGGCACCTTTAATGCTTTATTTATTTTTCAATTGGATCGCCACTCTGTATATATTTTTAACCAGAAGTTATCAGGATTTCTTTATAGCAATAGCGATAACTACATTTCGATTTTTATTTCCTTATGTTGTTTCCTAATTAATCATTTTTTAGAGTCACCAACCCTGTATAAATAAAGAGAGAAGTTCTGTGTAAAATTCTTATGTGGATAAATTCAGTTTAGAGCACTTTGTTTTCTATCACGACCAAATGTGCATTGTTAGAGAAATACAAATATTAATATTGATATTTTAATTAGATTTTCATTTCTTATTGAACCTTTTATAGTAGCGATGAAATATTGTAATCCTGTTCTGTTTGCTTAAGATTGACATTTTTCCCGTGTGTTAGTGTTATTTAGATAGATTTTATTAGTGATAAAATGCACCATGATGCCTTGATACGTCAAATAGTTCAATAAATACAACAAATAATAATCTGTAAAAATGTACAATCTTACAGATATGTTATCCAAATATAATAAAATCCAATCGGTGCGAGCCACTTCCTCTTCGCGATATGAACTAGTATATATAATAAACACTAAACATAGATAACAAATAACATTAAAACTATTTAACTAAATCAAGGCGTAAGTTATATAAGTGTATATGACAATCATTAAAGATAGATAACAAACAGGATTAAAAATTTAGACCATAGTACAGGTAAATTAACAATTTATGGTAATAAAAATTAATAAAAGGACCATCTCTGGGATTTAAGTAGGTAATAACCTGGAAAATGAGATGATACATTCTTTGCACTTCCAAGTTCTGGGAAAATTAAAAAAAGTTTGGAAAAACTTTTTGATTTTCGTTTTTTTTTGCTCTAGCGGCCAAAATAATGAAAATAGAGAAATGCGCGAAAAATGAGAATTCTCCAGGAGTTTCATACGACCGGGCTATCGATCGATAATTCTTACTATTCAGAGCCCTTAAAAAAATGAAAGTCACATAAAATGTAGAGGAAAGTCTCAGCTTTAATGTGGAACTAATCACAAAATTCATAAAAAATTTTATCAAAGAGAGAAAGTGTCAGAAGATGGCTTAGTGAACTTTGTACAGTTGATCCACAGATTTATTCATATCTTTGCCGGGAGTCGTTAGAATCATAATTCATTTTGCTTATATATTCTTATATAATGATATATTAATCCAATTAACATTTCATTGCAATTACTTTTGTTGAAAGAATATGCCTTGCGATCAAAGTAGAGGGTATATTTCTCTTCGATCAATCACCTCCAAATATTGGAGTTCAATTCACTATATCTTAAGTAATAATAATAGCACAGTCTTAATTTTTGGATTATAAGGACAATAAAACATATATTCTTTTGAATGACTTTAGAGTTTTTTAAATGCTCGCAGTACTTTTTGAATTTGTCTACATTATCCACACACGTTCAGAAAATGCACAATTATACAGTAAAACATATACAACTTATTTGTTTCTTAACATTCTTCAATGAAATTTTCACGAACTATAGACTAAAGCGCGTGGAATCGAACCCATACAGTGAAAAAGCACCCATTGTTACGGGAGAAATAGGCAGGATGCATAAAACTTAAAGATGTGAATAAATCAACTATATAAAGTTTACTAAGCCATCTTCTAACACTTTTTTCTCTATGATAAAAATTTGTATTAATTTTGCGATTAGTTCCACATTAAAGCTAAGACTTTTGTCTACATTCTACGTTGTTTTCATTTTTTTAGCGGCTCTGAATAGTAATAATTATCGATCGATATATCCGGTCGTACGAAACTCCCAGAGAAATCTCATTTTCCGCTCATTTCGGAGCGGCTCAAAACTATAAGTGGAAAACTGAATTTATCTCCTAAATGGCTTAAGTAAGACAAAAATTTGCAAAGACCTATTTTGTAGAGAAAGAGACGAGCTACGAATTTTGTTTTTTCTGTATTTTCATTATTTTAGCCGTTAGAGCAAAAAAACCGAAAATCAAAAAGTTTTTCAAATTTTTTTGAATTTTCCCGGAACTTGGAAGTGCAAAGAATGCATCATTTCATTCTACAGGTTATTAACTACTTAAATCCCAGAGATGATTCTTTTATTAATTTTTGAGGTTTTTACATTTTGCTTTCATTGCCTGTACTACTAAGTCAAGGCGTAATTAATTTAGTATAATTACAAATCTGTATAATTAAATCAGTCGAATGATTGTTTAAATACATCTAATTCTTCCTTAATGGTTTCCTCACTGCTATCCTCTATCTGCGTGGCAACAGTTGTGTTATCAGCAAATAACACCATAAATATTGGTCTCGGGTAAATCGTTAATATATATTAAAAATAATAGTGGACCCAATATACTGCCCTGGTGGAACATCATACTTTATAGGTAATAAATTACTTATTCCACTTTTGCCCGTTACACAGTGTTGCCTTCCAGATAGATAGGATGGTATTAATTGAAGAGTTACTCCATAAAAGCTATAAAAACCTAGTTTCTGTGATATTTTACCAACAATATATAAAATGTTTGTTTTTAAATATCTAAAATTTTCCAGTGATTTGTTTTCATCATTTTATATTGTTAGGCTAGGCGTCAAGTAGATTAACACCGTAATCGGGCAAAAGATTTTAGACATACCAGTTTTCCCCCCTCGCTGCCCCCGGAACACCCCCAATTTTGGGACAATATAGTTCAAAAATATTTTTGTTGTCAATATCTCGGTTCTGAACTGTCCTACGAAAAAAGAGATAATTATCAAGAATATTAGTACTACGTAAACATGTGTCTGAACCATTTCGATACAGAATTTAATTATCTTTAACTTTGATATCCATTCTTTTTTCGTAGGACCGTCCAGAACCGAGATGTTTGCAAAAATATGATTCTTGTGCCATGTTGCCCCAAAATTGGGGGTGTTCCGGAGGGCCGGCGAGGGGGAAAAATTAGTATGTCTAAAAGAGGCCTATAGTGAACTGGTTCCAACAGTAAAATCTTTATCCCGATTTAAAACAGTATTTACACATCCTGAACTCCCTGACGATTGGCCTATGTTATTATACTCTTCGCAAATACAAAACGAAGGGTATATTGCATTCGATGGGCACATTTTTAAAACCGGTAAAATCGCTCGTAGAGAAAAAAATGTATTTCACTGTGTTGGTGGGCGAAATCTGAACAACTTCTGTCCGTCCGTCTGTCACGTTTGTTGTAAGCATGATAACTTATGAACGGAAAACCCGATTGTATTGAAATTTGGACCGTAAGTTAGTGTTAGCTACAGGAAGAACCCTATTGTTTTTGAACACAATTGATCAATAAATAAAAAGTTAATAATTTAAATTAAATTTATTAAATATATATATTTCTATTATATAACATTGACACATTGCAAAACTGGCTATTTAGGCAATAATCCCAAATGTTTATCAACTTAACAGAACGATAAATTTGTCACATATGCGATAAGATGATGGACCAAGGTTTGGTAGCTTTCATTCATCTCGCGGTTAGACAAGGCCGTCACTGCTAATACAAACTAAAATGCGTATTCTATAGAATGTGCAACAATTATATAGAAAGTGCAGTACCTATGTCGGCGAAGAGTATAATGGTTAGCTTGTTACTACATTTTGAAAAAAAAATGTAGTATAGGTTTAGCATTTTTCCGGTGGACCATCGAAACCCGAAAAAAACGTTGGATCGAAATGAAAGTCATATCTATCGATTCGAGAGTGAATTTAGAAAATTTCGTCCGTCGGTCAGTCGGTCTGTCTGTCTGTCTGTCTGTCTGTCGGTCTGTCTGTCACGCCCAGCCCCCCTAATGCGTTTTCGGATTGCGATGAAACTTGGGTGGTTAATAGGAGGTCTTTAGAAAACCTTAACGCCGGAAGCTCGGCTCCGTTCGGAAACCGGAAGTAAACGATATAGACGTTTCGAGTTTTTCGGGAGAAATTGAATAACTCGATAACGGGTAGTCGGATCAAGACATTTCAAAAAAGAAATGGTGCCGCTGGCAATGCTCTACAAATAAGTATACCAGAGGCTATGTCGAAAGACAAATGGAAATTGTTTTTTTTTCGCAAAAAACTGGTTTTCTCGAAATCGGGCTAGGAAGCACGATAATTGTCCAGAATATTGATCGATTTCGATGAGACTTGGTGGGATCAAAGGTACCCGGCCACAAATCAAGCCTATTGCTGGCGGCCCGAATCCATTGACCGCAAGTATGTTTTCCAGGGCCTAGTATGATTTTTCAAAGAAATTAATAACTCCCGAACCGAAGGTCCGACTTTGATTTTCAAAAATGGCAATTATAGGGCTCGATTAGGTCTATTAGTTGACGTTTGTGAGAAATTTGAGAAAACAAAAGCGAATCTACAAATCCTGGAAAACTTGATTTTTTTGATAAATTGTACAAATTCCGAACAGTTTCCTAATAAAAATCGAAAATTAACTATTCCGTCGATCGATCTCTATAACCAGTATAAGGCATGGACCTTTTTGGACAAAAAATCTGAAATAGAGTTTTTTCTAAAAACTTAAAATAAACGAGCTATTTACGAAAATGCATTCCATAGAATTATTTAAAAACATATTGTTATATTTAAAATGTCATCATTCATTTAGTTATTTTCATTTACTAAATAAAAATAGAACCGATGCCCTTTCCGTGTTTCAAAATGTAGTTAGCTTTTACTTTAGTCAATGCAAAAAAAAGAAAAGAAAAACAAAACATGTCAAAGCACTGAGTCATCTTGCGACCCTCTGCTGAAAATGTAATGAATCTTCCCAACAAATTGGACAAAAGACATATCAAAATGTAGTTTTTTTCACTTGTTTATAATGTATTTATATTGTTTTGGTGTTTGGTTAAAAAGAATATTATTCTAATATCATTTTTCTTTGGAGGAATGATGGAAAACAATGAAATAAACATACATTAAATGCTATTTACACAACTTTTTATTAGTGATTATCTGGACAAGTACGGGTACATACAATTTTAGCGGCAAAGTAACAAAAATATACACGGACAGCATTATTTTACTTTTACCACAAAATATGATTTATTATTACTAGTTCACAGTTTTCTTGGCCTCAATCGTTTACTTGGACTAGACTGGAAGGTAGATATTTCTGCCACCTGGATACATCTAAAACTGGTACTTCTAATGCGGAATTAATTCCGGCTTTTTCCTTTTATCTCTTGTAGATCCTTTTGTAGGTAATGGAGGACGTAATGAAGGACGACATCGTAGCAGTATTTGTATTCAGTCTGCACAAAAAAGAGAGAACGAGTATTATAACTGAAAAAAGAATTTTTAAAGTATACAGGGGGTTAAATTATTGCTAATTTTCACTTATTCAATGAGACAAAAGGTAATTAAGGGTCAGAAAATAAAATATGATTTATATCATTTTGTTTTTGGAGAAACGCCGCCCTGAAATACATTTAATTTATTTAACAAGTGGCGTCGTAGAGAAGTTACAGGTCCATTTTTAAATGAAAACATCTGACGCTACTGATAACACAGCCCCCCAAAAAAGTTCGCTACCAGAGACATGCGAGTACATAGATTTTGTGTATTTTTAAAGCTGAATCCGAATCCGCAGCCCAAAAACCGATTTACCAGGTAATTTTTTTAAAATACTTTGAGAAAACATTTTAAAATAAAATTTTGAGCACTAGAAAGAAATATCTGCAAATTAAATTCATACCCACCCGTATACGAGGAGCCCGAACGGGTTAATTCCGCCTCTAAGATCAAATAACGAATATTAGTGTAAAACAATGTAAAAAACCATGGCCTTGTAGTGTGTAATCCCAAATATACAGGGAGTAATTAGTTTCATGTTATTAAAAAAAAAACTGGTGGTAGGGAACGACAAGACAAAAAATCTTATATAACATGGGGCCTAAAGCTCACAGTTTTGGGGGAAACAAAATAAACAAAAATTTCCAAAATACTTAATAACAGTTTGGGAATTGCTGGCATATTGGAGTAGGATTTATTGTCTCGCGTCTTGTCGCACATGAAACTCTGACGTTCGTGCAAATTAGTATGGTGAGTCTAAGAGATAATTAGGCCGCGACAGGGTCATCGAAAAGCATGCCGATAAAGCAGTTAAAAGCGACCGATAGAGGACACCGCCATGTTAATTGCTTTTCGCGGCCAAATTATCTTATTACACGTGCTTTACTCTCCGTTATAATATTCTCAAGTAATAATTTCAGTTTGTGTCCTTACTTGGTAAACAACGTACACACGACGCGACCTACCCGTTCCTTGGTTTTGTCTGTTGCTTTTGTTCTTTTTGAATTTTGTGCCCCTTATGATAAGATTTATTTTCTTGACTTATCGTTCAAGTCGTTGGTACTTGGTCACGTAAGAGGAAATGAAAAAAAAGGAAATAAAATATTTAAATGGAAAATGGTTACGTAAGATACTATTTCTTGTTCGTAATTTTTGTGTTATTTTTTGGATTTTGGACCAAGTTTTTCTTTTTGTTTTCTTTATTGATAACGTTAATTCACAGTTTAGTGTGGTGTTTTAAAACGCAGATTTTGGACATATCGGACGTCTAACTGTTCGTTTTCCAATTTCACAAAATAATTACTAATTTTACTTCCCTCGCATACCGAAGGGAAGTATTGTATTCGAGAAAAAATCACCCTCCGAGATTTTTTCGGATTCTGACGTTTCAGAACACGTAGATTACGAAAATATAGGTTTTTCATTTCCGTCAGTCTGTCTGTCTGTCTGTCGCTAAACCTATTTCAGAAGAAAAAAAATGTTTGAAAATTTTTTCACCAACATTTTTAAAAAATTTTTTACCAAGATGAAAAAAAAATTATTTTGCTCAAATTTAAAATTTCTACGTTTCATGACACGCTTAACCTATTTCAGGAAAAAAAAAATTGAAAATTTTTTTCACCAATATTGAAAAATTTTTTACTACTAAAATGAAATAATTTTTTTTCTTCCTTCAAATTTAAAATTTCCACTTTTCATGGCATTCTAAGCCTGATTAAAAAAAAAAAAATTTCGATTTTTTTTTTTACCATTTTTGAAAATTTGTGTACCACTAAAATAGACGGAATTTTTTTTTATTTCTTCAAATTTCAAAATTCCACGTTTCATAGCGTTCTAAATCTATTTAAAAGAAAAATTAGGAATTTTTTTCTATTTTTAAAAAATGTTACCACCAAGATAGAATTTTTTTCTTTGTTCAGATTTTAACTATCCACGTTTCCATGGCATTGCAAAACTATTCAAACAAATTTAAAAATGTTTTTGAAAAATTCTTTAAAAAATTTGAAAACATTTTTAATCCATTTATGTATCACTACTATAGAACAGACGAAAAATATTTTTTTGCTCAAATTTAAAATTTCCACGTTTCATGATATTCCAAACCAATTTCGGAAAAAAAAAATTGCAACATTTTGTTACCAGTTTGGAAAAAAACACTAGAATGCTCAAATTTAAAAGTTCCACGTTTCATGACATTCTAAACCTAGGTATTTCAGAAAAAAAAATAATTTTTTTTCACCAACATTTTTCAAAAAGTTTTTACCACTAAAATAGATCGATTTTTTTTTATTTGCTCAAATTTAAAATTTTCACGTTTCATAGCATTCTAAACCTATTTTAAAAAATACATAATTTTCCATTTTTAAACTTTTTTTAGCACTACTATAGAATAGAAGGAAACTTTCCTTTTTGCTCAAATTTAAAATTTCTGCCTTTGACATTTTAAACCTATTTCAGAAGAAAAAAATTTTGAAAATTATTTTACCAACATCTTTTGAAAAATTTAAAAAAAATGAAATTTTTTAACCGCCACTATACTTCCACTCCATTACGTGAATATTGGATTGAAAATGTGACAGATGGCAATAATATCTGGCATATGCACCTATTATACTTTTATTGAAAAATATACAGGGTGGTCATCCCAAGAAATATTTCAGTCATGGTGGACATTTGTAAAGGTATTTGCGCAAGCCTGCCATGTGTGGCACCTGTTATTTAGTATTGAGCTTTTGCTGTTGGATGAGCAATCTGTATATTTTTTTGACCAAAACTTATCAAGTTTTCTTTGTAATAATAGCAATAACTATATTCCGATTATTATTCTCAATGTCATTTCGTAATTATTAATTTTTTAGAGTGACTGCCATGCACAAATAACGAGGGAAGTTCTGTGTAAATACCTTTACCGATTTTTTTAAAGTTTTTAACACAATGTTACAAATGTTAATAAACTACTTTTAAATTTTATAAATTCTTATAAACGACAATAAAAGCTACAATAACTTTGTTCCAAGTTAAAAAACACATGTAAATAAATCCTATTTAAACCTCTGCGGCCATGCTATGCTTGCGTTGTGCCGAAAGACAAGAAATTATTTACATTTTCATAATTAGCGGTATAAAAAGTTCGGTACAAGTAATCCCATCAAAGTGTCGCACTTCTTCCGTTGATCCTGAAAAACAGTGGTTCTCAAATGTTTCCTACCTAAACATTCAAATTTTAAACCTAGGTCAGTTTTTTCAAAGTGCCCCTAGAGAAAAAAGCCATATAGGTTTATTGTTTATCTAGTCGGTCCGTGTTACCAGCTTTTTTTTAATGACATGAAACTAATTACACCCTGTATAAATCTAGTGGAATTACTCCTCTCGTAGGGGTGGGTGTGAATTTAATTTGCCTATATTTCCATCTAATGCTCAAAATTTTATTTTAAAATGTTTTCTTAAAGTGTTTACGAATTGTTGCATTTCAGTATAGCTTTACAAACAAAGCCTAGTATGTTTCTTAAATTTTCATATTGTTTAACTTTTATTAGTAAGACGAAGTAAATTTTTTTAGCAAAAACTAATAAATTCTGTTAATTGCCTAACTGCCAAAAATTTGAAGTTGATATGTAAAAAAGCGAAAGAGATACGATAGTGTATAGGTGAGCGGTGACATGCACTGTATATAATTACTATATCAAATATTCGATAAAAGCACAAAATCCTTACAATATTTTCTATAAGTTGAGGTCTATGTCTCCTAACTGTCCGAACGGCTTGGAAAACATCAACTTCACCATGTTGAATGACTTGTTCTATGCAAGCATTTGCCGCACAGTATATTCCACATCTGCTTCTTCCATCGCTGTAAAGTATTAATTTTGTTAAGTACGAATACCCCCAAAAATATTACAAATATAAAAATGTGGCAGTCTATTTCTTAAGATCGTGGCAATATCAACAAAGAGAAGTGATATCATTAAAAACAACCGCCTATCGACGAATATTAGAGCGAAACAACGAATAAACCATTGAATAAACAATATTCAGTGGTTTATTTGTTGTTACACATTTGTACTGTTTCTTTGGAGGATATAATTAGTATTTATTGTAAATAAATTAAGCTTCATATTAATTTCTAAAAATACGAGGATAAAGAAAATAATGAATCTCATTGAACTATTTCAAATATATCTCTAATTGAAATAGAATAATATTTCAAAAATCATTGCACTTCTATTATTTACACAAAAAAATACTCTTTATTTTATCGCGACACGTTTGAATTTCATGCCAACAATGAGGAACACGAAGTAAAGGCTTAAAAAAATGTATGTATAAAAAAAGCCTTTATTTAAAAAAATGTAAGTACTAAAAAAAAAGAAAATATAAAATATACAGGGTGATTGATTATAAATGTCCTCCCCCTCTAACTTGGTTATATCTGGCCCGATTCGAGAATTTGAAAAAAAAAAAAATTAAATTATTTTTTTAGCGAGTTTTTATGCATCGATAAAATAATGACGTCCAAATCTAACAGTGTACAGAGGGTTACCTACTTGATTTTTTAAATAGAACACGTATCTAACTCGAGAATCGTAATCCTCATTTTACTCTGATTTTAAAAATATAGTAGTTCACATGGTTATCTTCTATAGCATTTCTTATATTTGCAAGAGCGTCCATAATTTATAAATTACAAACTGACCTAAAAATTTTCAGTAGGCATTGTCAACGATGAAGCATTTTTCAATTGTTTCAATTGCATCTACTCATCCGACCAGCTCTCCGATATGCATGACGCTTAGCGTCGCAGATAAACAGCCTAGTTGGGGTCCGGAATGCCACAAAGGTACTTTTTGTAATTATTGATGCACGATAAATTTTATTTCATGAAACTCTACAAAAAATTAAATTATTTCGAACGCAAAACAAGAAATTTATTGGAGGAAAACAACAGATAAATTGCAATAATTGTTCTATGTAGGAACCGTCATTGTCTACATACAAGTCCATTCTATTAATAATATTTCTGGACACATTTACCAACATATTGCTCCTATTGATATGATCAATTACTTTAATGATTTTTTTCCTTCAACTCATCGATATTATCATATTTTGTTTTGTAAACTTCATTTTTCATGTAGCCCCCCAAAACAAGTCAAGCGACGTGAGATCTGGACTTCTGGATGGCCACGTTATAGCTCCATGCCTAGTCATCCATTCGTTGAAATTCTGGTTCAATAATGTTGACATATTAACATTATTGTGATAACGGGCTCCATTATGCTGCCAGATTGTTCTAATCATTTGATTCAGATGAAGATTACCTACGTTATTTTCGATCATTTCTCTTAATATATCTAAATATTTAACGTCATTCATAATGCCCTCAAAAAATTTATATATTACCCTACTATCGAATATGCCAGCCCGCAAATTTAAACTTCTAAGGCCTTGAAACTGAATTCCATCCACTTAATGGAGATTTACAGGTGCCCAGTAATAATTATTCTCTCTATTATTTGATGCCTCATCGGTCAAAAAAATACGATTTAAAATTAGTGGATCTTTTCTTTGCTTTTCCAGCATATTTTGACAAAAATTGTTCCTCACGATGTTATCATTGGGATATAATTTCTGTAATACACTTGGTTTTCGAGCTCTATATTTATATTTATGAAGAGTTCTTAATGTCATTGAATAGGGAGATATCTAAATCTCTTGAACAATATCTGACGGATTTATTTTGTTCCTCGTTAAAATATAACAAAATATTCAACTCAGGCCTTTCATCATTATTCCTAATTTTTTTCTTGTTTTCCAGTACCTGTATCACGCATCTTGACTAACATGCGTTGGAAAGTTTTCCGACTTGTAACGGGACGATTCGGATATAGTCTCCTATACTCTTTTACTGAAGATCTAGCATTTTTATTACTGAGATATACCGGTAATATATCTAATCTGACATCATCGGTATAATAGGGCATTTTTATCGATGACCATAAACTTTCTCTTTCGATGATATAAAATTACTAATTGTCGTAGCTCAGATTGACACGGGTGTTTTGGTTTCAGTGCATGCTTAACATTTTCTACTGTTTGTAATTTATACATTATCGGTGTTCTTGTAAATATTATAAACACTAAAGAAGATAGCCAAGTGATATATTATATTTTTGAACTCAGAGAAAACTGAGGATCGTGATTCTCGAATTAGATACTGAGTGTTTCTTAAAAAAAAACAAGTAACACCCTGTATACGGTTACAATTGGACATAATTGTTTTCTCAACATGACATATAAAGACTTGTTAAAAGATGATTCAATGTAGTTTTTGAAATTCTCGAATCAGTTCAGAAATAAACAAGTAAGAGGGGGGGTGGGGTCATTTATGATGGTTGTACTAAACAGTAAAAAATATTTCAATAACATTGGTCGTTACATATAAATAAAAAGCCACAGAAACAACAGACAATTTTTAATTTCTAAATTCGTACGTCTGAAAACTAAAATCTTTGGGGTCAGTCTGTTGAACAAGGTGACTGTGTGATAGTGTGATATGACCGTCCCCAAGGCCCTTCGTTTCCAGATGTATGAATTTAAATGTCAAAATGCGTGAAAGAAACATTTTCAGTTGTTTCTGCGACATTTTATTTAGGTATACCGGGTGAGTCACGAATTGCGCTCGCCCCGATATTTCCTAAAATATTTGGAATAGAAAATTGAAATTTGGAGGCCTTATTACACGACTGAAATGCCATCTTTTCAATAAAAAATCAAGTTTGGTGCACATCCGGTTTGACCGGAAATGCCCACAACGTTTGATTTTTAAATGGAATACCCTATATATTTTTACATTCTTGGAATCTAGCGGAAATTTTGAATACAATTCATCCATTTTGGTCACTTTTTGATAAACATTAAACATTTTATTAAAAAATCTATTTCTGAATCCAGAGTGCTGTGGTGCTCAAAATATATTTTAGTTTGTGTGCTACGTTACTATAAAAATAAAAAGAGCAATATGATTGCATTACTTAATTCTCTAGAGGCGTTTAAAATTTTTAAATGTGATTTTTACCCACTAACTCGGTTTTTTTAAATGGGAATTTAATCGTTCACCAACATTTTTAAATACCTCATTTTCATACGAATCTAATGATACCAAAATTTTGAAAATCCGCTCAGAAATATTTGAGATTTCAGCCAAAATACAATGCAACCAAGCTTTTAGAAACATGCGGCTAATAGATTAGTGGGCTTTGGAAACTAAAATGGCACATTTCTGTGTAAATCTGGTAACCTAATAACATTGGAAAAATCATAGTAGCCATTGAATGTAATAAAACAATATCAGCTGTCAGACAGACTCGTGTAGTTATAGGCAATCTTGAGCTATCAAACATTTAATAATTGTGAGCGCAAAGAACGTTACAATTAAGTTTAGCATAGGTATGTGGAGGTAAACACAATTACATCCACAAGGACATTTGCAATAGAATGCGACATCAGTTCGGTTTTTAGAGTTTTATTTAAATGAACATAAATATCGGGCCTATAAATAAATAAAAATCAATTCCGTTTGAACAATTAAACTTAAACTAGGTAACAGTAGGTATCTGTAAAATAATTAATATAATTAAACCATAAATTGACATTTATAGATATTGTTCAAAATGTCCACCATTTTTTTCTATACACAATTCGGCTCTGCGTACAGTTTCTTGAATGGCTCTACGCAATTCAGCCGGCGTTATTTCATTAAGAGCCCGTACAACTTTATTTTGCAGCTCTTCACGGGTATTTGAAGAAGTTTTATAAACTTTATTTTTGAGAGTGCCCCATACATAATAGTCGAGGGGTGTTAAGTCAGTGACCTAGGAGGCCACCCGATATGACCTTGATTTGCGATAAGGCGTTCACCATGCAAGTTGTTTAAATATTCCATCACTCTTCTGGAATTATGTGGGGGAGCACCATCTTGTTGGAAAAACAGATTTTGTAAATAGGCAAGAGGAAGTAAGTCAAGAAATTCTGCTGTCTGGTTTTGTAAAAAGAATAAATATCGTTCGCCAGTAAGTGTTCCATAAAAAAAATATGGGTCCAATTATTCGATCTCCAAGTACTCCAAGCCAACAGTTAAACCCAAATCTTTCCTGAATATTCCCCCGCCCTACCAACCTCGGATTTTCTTGAGCCCAGTACCTAGTATTATTTCTGTTAAACATACCTGGGTTCGTAAATCTACTTTCATCTGAATACAAAATATGAAAGGAAAACCTGGGTTTTGTTGTACTGCATTTAAGAACCAGTTGCAATATACTAGCCTCCTGTCGTTATCATCTCCATAAAGATGTTGGTGTATTTGGTATTTATAAGACCCAAACTTATGTTTCTTTAAAATTCTGCAAACCGAAGACTGACTAATGTCTCATTCCATTGACAATTCCCTTGTTGATGTTGTTGGGTGTACCATCACAAATCCTAATACATCAATTTCTTTGTCCTCACTTACAATAAATGTTTGATGGTCATCTCGTTGATTGGGTTCGTTTCTTAATTCTTGTTCCACTCTGGCAAACAAGTGTCTGCTTGGATGACGTCTGTTGGGATATCGTTGCTGATACAGTTCTGCAGCTGCAGTTGAATTTTTGGGACGCTCTCCATATATCAGTAACATATCGACCTTTTCATTTCTACTAAAATTATTCATTTTCTTTAATTTTTACTCAAAGAGATTTCCGCAACGCTTTATTTTGTATCTGTCTGACAGCTGATATTGTTTTATTACATTCAATGGCTACTATGATTTTTCCAATGTTATTAGGTTACCAGATTTACACAGAAATGTGCCATTTTAGTTTCCAAAGCCCACTAATCTATTATCAATTAGCCGCATGTTTCTAAAAGCTTGGTTGCATTGTATTTTGGCTGAAATATCAAATATTTCTGAGCGGATTTTCAAAATTTTGGTATCAGTAGATTCGTATGAAAATGAGGTATTTAAAAATGTTGGTGAACGATTAAATTCCCATTTAAAAAAACCGAGTTAGTGGGTAAAAATCACATTTAAAAATTTTAAACGCCTCTAGAGAATTAAGTAATGCAATCACATTGCTCTTTTTATTTTTATAGTAACGTAGCACACAAACTAAAATACATTTTGGGCACCACAGCACTCTGGATTCAGAAATAGATTTTTTAATAAAATTTTTAATGTTTATCAAAAAGTGACCAAAATGGATGTATTGTATTCAAAATTTCCTCTAGATTCCAAAAATGTAAAAATATATAGGGTGTTCCATTTAAAAATCGATAGTTGTGGGCATTTCCGGTCAAACCGGATGTGCACCAAACTTGATTTTTTATTGAAAAGATGGCATTTTAGTCGTATAATAAGGCCTCCAAATTTCAATTTTCTATTCCAAATCTTTTAGGAAATATCGGGGCGAGCCCAATTCGTGACTCACCCGGTATGTGACGAATAATGCTATTTTCTGATAGGATTTTTTTGTTTACTTTTTAGTACATTTTTATAAATTAAAGCTTTTTTTTAAATACATTTCTTATGTATAACTTTTTCCAGTCTACTTATGACATATTAAAATACTTACGGAGATACAACACACACAGGTCCATATTCCGTTCTTTGTCTCCATCGTTCAACCATATTCATTAATTCTACTAAAGAGTTGGTAGACGTCGGAACCTTGTGTCCCATTGGCCAGCAGGTCAGCTGGAAGAGTTGGACGGTTTTGGGTGGTGCCTTTACTCCTGCCATTAGTTCTGTTAACGACACTATCTAGAAGTTAAAAACTAATATAAAAATGTGTTTGTGTGGCCGTATTTACACACTAAATTATGAAATATTTCGGAATAATCCTATAAGTTAGTATATTATCATTACCTTCTTGTTTATCCGAAAGACCCACGTTTTTATATTTGTGTAGTGATTGTGCGATATATGGTCAATAGTGAAGACTGGTCCGTATTTTTTTGGTGCTCTTCCTTCTGGCCAAAATGACGGGAATTGTTGCTGAAAGAAAAATTTGTTTGGAATTACGTCGTGTAACATATTTTACGGTATCTATCTACAATAGTAAAAATATTACAGACAAAGATGGATTCAGACATAGGGGAAGTACTGTGATAATGCAAAAATTTGTTACGTTGAGTTGGATACATACGTTTTTAAATCCACTTAACCCAAGTAAACAATTTAAATGCTTTTAAGATTTATTAAGGTTTTATCAGTCTTTTATAATGGCCACCTCATGAGTCACTGATTTATGCCAGGTTTTTTAAATGCCAAATGCACTTAAAGATAGTTTTGTCTTAAAGAAAGTTATGAAGGTATTTGTCAAGCCTTCAATAAAACTTTATAGCTGTTAAGTTCAAGTTAGGAGGAAGAAGTTTTATAGAGATTAAGCAAATGTTGTGGTTTTATCATTGCTTTATGAAATTAATTTGAGGTGGTTGTTTATGCTGGGCTATAAATCTAATACGCTTTGAAGATACTGCTTGCTAGAGTTGTTGATGTAGACAATTCCATCGAGGTACAATTTTCCAAAAGAATGATGCGTTGATAATTATAAATAAAAACAAATACATTGTAATAAACAAATAGCAAATCTTTGTTTACGGTTTGTGAAGCTTACTAGATTATACATATACACAGACCTATTATATATTAAAGTTCGACTTAAAAACAAACAGTGGCAGACAATTTAAAAAAAAACACACTTACCGAATTGTGAGGCGGTACACACAAAACCACCACCGCGGAACATTCATAATCGTATACTAACGACCAGAACTCGCCGCATGTGGATTTAATGGGCCATTCGGTTACAATGTACTCCCTCGGCTTTGTGTATCCCTAGAAAATAATAACATTTTAAACAAAAGCGAAGTGCTATTAAATTGAATTAAACTGAACAAAAAGGACTCGTTGGTCTACGGCCAAATTGTATCGGCAATCAAATTAGCGAATGCCATCTTCGAAACCTAAAACTCCGCATAATATCGTTTCACTTTGAAACGTTGGAATTTGGATTAAAAAAAAGTCCTGAAAGTTTATTTCATTGGATATCTAGTTATGATATTGTTTTTCTGAAAGGTACAATAGGATGAGAAATGAAACTCTAATATTGCAACAATATTGTTATGCATTACATCCCCTGGGAAGTTTAGATTGATACGTCCATGACTAATAGTGACTGTTCTAGAAATTTGTCGAAAGAGATCGGGTTTTCTGGAGTGTAGTTGGTGAAGATTTTCGATTTGGTTCTAGATGACTCTGGAAGCATCTTTAGAGTATATATAAGCCGAATGTAAACACGCAGAAGAGGAAGAAGGTGACAATATCAAATAATAAACATTGTTAAAGATTATTTTTAGTCAGTAAAAGTGTATTTTAGTTGAATTAAAAGTATTGTTAAATGATTAAATAAATAGTGTTATTGTTTATCCCTTGTTAAATAATTTTGGAACCCACTGATCCTGAAAGGTGGTTCAGGAGTGAAAATACCTGACAAAATTCTGGTGCTACTATAGTCTAAACGCCATTCCAGCGAATTCTTTCCGTTAAAATGAGAAAGCTCATTTTGACGTCATCATAATCGCTATACTAAACATGTACCTAGACATATCAATAAGAACTTATTCTGCTTATTTTTTACAGTCAAAGGAATTTTGGAAAAACAGATTACTCAAAGTTTTTTTTGAAAAAAATTAAATAAAATGGTTTTACACGAAAGTAGTAGATAAAAATTAAAATTTTCAAGGGATTGTTTAAAAAACTTGTTTTAGGACTGTAAAATATTTTTAAAACTATATTCTTATAGCCCGGGAGACAGCGACCGATTTTTCGCGTTAATATCTATAAAGCTAGATTTTTTTCCAAAGAGAGTTTAGATAGTATCTATAATGAAGGTGCATTTCTACCAAACTCTTAGTGGTGCATAGATGAGTAAAAAATTAAACAGCATGTTAGATGGACGAAAATTTCGTTTTTCGAAATGTCACGAATTGTTAAAAATGACGATTCGCCTTCGCTCCTGCTGGCCCCAATTTTCGATTTTCACCTCGCGATTCACGTTGTACGGTCATTGCCGACCTTCTCGTCGCCATCGAGACATAGAACAGGTCTGCGATCGCCGTATTTATTCAGTTCTTGCGTTTAAAAAATTGACTTGCGGTCGTGCTAATCGGCGACTATTTTTAAGTGGTTTCCCGAGTTCGAATTCCGCTCGGGGATACTTTTTTTTTATTTCAAATTTTTTGACACATTTTTTATTCTATAATTGCCATTCGCTTCGTTCTAATACATTGTCTCTAGCATTTCTCTCCACAACGTCTCTATACCATCTGAAATTTTTATACATGCTTTTTACTATCAAAATTGAATAAAAAGAAGGAATTGAAATGATGAGAACTAAATTCTTTATGCAATCGAGAAATAAATTCAGAACGTTACAAATCGTTTCATTACACTTTTTTATGCCCTGTGATTTCAGCAACGTCTACCAAAGATTTAGCAACCCTATAGCGGAGGCAGATAAATATTCCGCGGCGGAAAATGCAAAACTTCTTCGAGAAATGCATTAGAACGGAGCAAATAGCAATTATAGACTAAAAAATATCTGGCAAAAAATTTGAAACGAAAAAAAAAAGTATCCCCGGGCGGGATTCGAACTCGGGAAACCACTTAAATAGTCGTCGATTAGCACGACCGCAAGTCAATTTTTCAAACGTAAGAACTGAATGAATACGGCGATCGGAGACCTGTTCTATGTCTCGATGGCGAGGAGAAGGTCGGCAATGACCGTACAACGTGAATCGCGAGGTGAAAATCGAAAATTGGGGCCGGCAGGAGCGAAGGCGAATCGTATTTTTTTGACAATTCGTGACATTTCGAAAAACGAAATTTTCTCCATCTAACATGTTGTTTAATTTTTTTCTCATTTATGTACCACTACGAGTTTGGTAGAAATGCACCTTAATTATATCTAAACTCTCTTTGAAGAAAAATCTTGTTTTATAGAAATGATTTCATGAAAATTGTCGCAGCCTCCCGGGCTATTAAACACAGGTAATTGGCGTTCGTGTGTGACGTTTACTTACATCAACAAATACAGCGTTTATGTAATCCGTATAGCTGTTGCCTTGGAATGATGTCAGATATGGTCGAAAATTGTCCGCTGAAAAAAGAAAATGATTAATTTGACATTATAAATATTCACACTAGACCATTTGTTTATTATACAAGTTCAGCCCATATTAGCTCATGCGTATAGAACATTTCTCTTATTCATTTTTTTAAATTAGATTGTGTCAATAAAAATGCATGTGGAATTGTTAAAAACAATTAAAGAAATCAGTAAACATTTTTCTGTTTCTATGAATGTATAACATTATTTACGTAGATGCAATTTGAAAAAGTTAAATAAAAAATATTAATTTTTCGATGTCTCATGAAATTTTTAAATATATAACAATTTTTAATACGGTTAAACTTTGAACGCGTTTTACATCCCTCCTATTAGAGAAAGATAAGTGCTTAATACTTTTCGATGTAAAATTGTACAGGTACTCTACTATTTTTGTTTGAAACTTTTCTCGATAAAATTAGTTGTTTTCACGATATAACCGAAAAACGTTTTTAAGGTGGTTTTTATTTTTTTCTACCCTTCTCGGGGTGCTAGGTACTTATCATGTCAGTGGGTTGTTACCGACTTAAACATACCGAATATAAAAAGCATCCCTTTGCTCCTTATGGCAATTTCAGGTCTTATTAATGCGCTAATAACTTGTAATTTATTGCATTTTGTTTCTTTTCTCAATAATTTACATCGCTGTAATTAAATAAATTTAATTATAACGCTCAGTATAGGTCTCTATTTTACTTCACTACCTCGACTGATAAGAAGCATGTTATTTCAGTCTGTTGTATCATTCTACTAGACAAAAAAATGGGTTGGTATCATCATTTAGCACCATAAACAGATCTACTTACTGAAAACACAGCGCAGTTGGCGTTGGAAAAAAACTGAATATCGCTGTTGACGTCCGTTGGTGCATAGCAAGCTTCGTAGGGGTCGTTCGGCAGTAATGTATTTAAAAAATGTTTATAGTCATCTCGAGACATGGTTTTATGCATAATTTTCAAATAATAGAGTTTGTTTTTATACTCGGATTGTTGTTTTTGTGTTAATTTTGTGTAAAGTAAACGTGTTGTGTGTTGGTGATACTGATTTGGATAATTATATGGCAACAAGGAGACGAGTACTCGAAAGAGGAAGGCAGGCCAAGGTAAGAAATTATCACTGTTTTCATTTTGTCTAAATTAGGCATCTATTTAAGTACCTTATCATAACAGCTCTTTTGTGAATTATAAATGAACCTTCAGGAGTGATGTTATTACAAGGCCAAGGAACTTTAATGGTGTGGATTTTGGTTACAGATACGAAAAAATACGTTTTATTATGTACTGATACAAATGGCAACTCTTTTAGCCGGTGATATTAAACTTATAGGGAAAAATTATTGTGGCATGGCCATTTTTTTTGTAACAGAAAGGTCAGAAAATAGCGTGAACGTAAACAAATTAATTAATTTACAGACCTGGTAATTTTAGGCAATATAAGATATATCGGCATGGTTAGACCAGTGATCTAATTAATTTTAGAATGCACTTAATTTAGTATAGTATAACTAAGAATGAAAATGGAATGTTGGTGTTTTAAATAATTCTTCACAATCCAAATTCTAATAGCCTGATAAACTTGAGCAAATTTTATACCAAACCGAAAGGTTACCAGCGTCCATGGCCGCCTTGGAAAATCCTTGGACTAAGTTTTTCCTGTTCTTGGTACACAACATCCATAGGCGCGCCTCCCTGGGGTAAAAAAGAGGTGATTTTACAAATTTTATATCCATTTGAGTTAGCAACGGAATCTTATAGGAAAAATTACGCTGAACAAGTTTTTCTTATGAAAAAATTTGCTGACCCGCGAGCTTCATGGTCAAATAATTGTTTAAACATTTTTCAATTTTTCAATACGCGTCGTTTGGCGCCAGGTACAACCCATTTTGTCAACCCGTTCATTTGTTGTAGCCAAAATAAATTTCTTAATTAACAAATCGATCACTGCGAAACTAATGAGGGCAGGATATTGTTTTTTTTCAAAATGCAAGTCTTTGTACCAAAGAATATACCATATATCTTTTGGCCTGATATCTTCAATACTTTTTGATTGTTTAAATAATTGACATAATTTGTTAATTAGCAAATAACTTTTTTTTCGAAAGTTTGATCGACTTTAAACGAACTTTAAACGATAAATATTGTGTAGGGCATAACCCCAATAGAAGTCTGCACGAACGCAACTTTTTGCTTTTGTTTATTTAAAGTTTAAATTAATTTTGCAAATTAACAAACGGAATGTCTCGGTTCTGTGTAAGCGTATTGAAATAGGGGTTTGTGCATATGAAAGTGCTTGGAAAGAGGAAAATTTTGAGACCAGAAAGAACTTGATCGGATAACCGGAACCGGAAATAAAAGAGATATTGCGTGAGAGGCTCTAATTTGTTTATTAACAGCTTTTTGGACACGAGGTTCGGTGCAAATCAAAGCTAACAAATTTTTTCATCAACCACAAAAAGTTCTACAAAAAATATTCAATCCCTGAAGAGTTATACGCGTTTTTGACCCTTAAGAAAATCTGTCCCACAACGTGAAAATACTAAGATTTGACGCGCATTGGGGTGGCGGGTTTGATCCTCGGCGTGGGCAATTTTTTTTTGGTCAAATTTGCTTTTTTTACGTGCAATAAAATATTTCCTATAATAAAATAATTTTTAAATTGTAAAAAGCGCTATAAATAAATAATTATTTATTGTTGAGAACTACTATCATGGAACGGTGGAAGGGGATGGGCCCTTTTTTGAGTGGGGGACCGGGTTTTTACTACACTGTGGTCCTTGACCGCGACCAATTGTTAAATGTTTTGAATTCAGATTGGGACACAGAAAGTTCTCTATCAAGCGATTGTTACTAGTTGTAATCACATGGCTATTAGCGTTAATAGTTATTAATTGTAAATATTTGTAATTAAAACAATAAAATAATAATTCCACTAAAATAGTTAAATCTTCTGATTATTTCTCATTTACAAATAATAAAGTGTATGTTCCTTTTAACGAGACGTGAACTTTTTTTCACTATAAGAAAAAAGTGAAAAAAAAATTAGTTTCTTTTTATTTTTGGTTTTTTTTCGACAGGCACCCCCTCAAATAAAGTAAAACAAGCATTCTCTTTCACAAAAAGTAGTAAAAAAAACAAAAACTACCGACAAACCCTCGTTGGACAAGAACAATCATATGTTTGGTGCAAGATAGCCATTTATTTTATGAAAATTGGAAAAAAAATCATTCGAGACGTTTTTAAAAATTTCTCAGAAAGTAAAAACATTTAATATCGTAAAAAATACTTGGTTACATGAAAAAAAGCAAATTTGACGAAAAAAAAAAAATTGCCCACGCCGAGGATCGAACCCGCCACCCCATTGCACGTCAAATCTTACCATTTTCACGTTGTAGGAGAGATTTTTTTAAAGGTCAAAAACGCGTATAACTCTTCAGGGATTGAATATTTTTTGTAGAACTTTTTGTGGTTGATGGAAAAACTTGATAGCTTTCATTTGCACCAAACCTCGTGTCCAAAAAGTTGTTAATAAACAAATTAGAGCCTCTCACGCCATATCACTTTCATTTCCGGTTCCGGTTATCCGATCAAGTTCTTTCTGCTCTCAAAATCTTCCTTTTTCCGAGCACTTTCGTATACACAAAACCCCATTTCGATACACTTACCCAGAGTCGATATTCCATTTGTTAATTTGCAAAATTAATTTAAACTTTAAATAAACAAAAGCAAAAAGTTGCATTCGTACAGACTTTTGTGGGGGATATGCCCGACATCAATATTTATCGTTTAAAGTTGGTTTGAAGTCGATCAAACCTTTGAAAAAAAAAAGTTATTTGCTAATTAACAAATTATGCCAATTGTTTTAACAATCAAAAAGTATTGAAGATATCAGGCAAAAAGATATATGGTATATTCTTTGGTATAAAAGGCATGTATTTTGAAAAAAACAATATCCTGACCTTATTAGTTTCGGAGTAATCAATTTGTTAATTAAGAAATTTATTTTGGTGATAACAAATGAACGAGGTGACAAAATGAGTTGTGCCTATCGCCAAACGACATGTATTGAAAATATCTTTCGATTGAATCAAGATTTATTCGGATCCGCCAAAAAGAATTTTTTTAAACAATTATTTGACCATGAAGCTCGCGGTTTAGGAAAATCTTTCATAAGAAAATCTTGTTCAGCGCAATTTTTCCTATAAGAATCCGTGGCTAACTCAAATGGTATAGAAAATTTTAGGGAAAAATCCCAGGCAGACTCGCCTATCAAAGTACTTAAGGAAACCATTTTTTTAAGTGCCTGCGATGCTTGCGGCTCCTGTTGCTGCCTGTCGAATCCCTCTGAAAGTGTTCACTTTTACCACCTCCTAGTAGTTTTTCTCCAAAGAGGTGGAGTTTCATGGACTTGAATATCACAAAGCCCTTGGTCTATAAGGGTCGATGCAGGGCAAGCTAGGACTACCTGCCCCCGCGTTTCTTTCAACGAAATTGTACATAAATTACAAATTTTCTGAAAATGTCAGACTTGTTTAACTCTAATTAAAAGCGATTTAAAAAAATTTCAGTTATTTGGATATTAAATATACTATAATCATATTTTCTTAAATACGGATATTCTACGAGCACAACTACCAAACTTTTCTGTCATCTTTAACATTTAATACTCGATAAAATATTTTTAGCAAAAGTAGTTGAACAAGTATGCCGAGCTAAAAAAAGAAATCCGTTTTTGTTATATTTATACCCTAATTTAACAACTGATGATACGCATTCTTGGGAGTATTCATACAAGAGTTTTTCCCGAAAAAATAACTGCATAATTACGTCATGTTTATAATGAAAAAAATCTCACTACCTAAGTTTTGAAAAAGAAAACACTATCATTTGTTAATTATTAAATAATACATTGACCACCGAAAATTAAGGGTATTGTAAAAGGTACACTTGCCCCTTCCATTTTCTTCTGTGTTGTATGCTTTTGCATAGTTTTTAGATGTTCAGCGTAAATGAGTTTTTATTTTTTATCGCATTTCTGTTTTTTAAAATTTCGAACAGATGCAATGAATTTTCATTCTGTAGTTTATGGCGAAGGCGCGGGTATCAACATTTAAAGACTCAAAATGAAGAAACCGACAGGGTTGCAATAGCCTAGGCAAGAGGGAGTTTTAGAAAAAAAATACCAACCTGTACGTCAGTCATCTTAAACAACAATAAAGGCAAAGTTCGCAAAAAATCCGGTAATTCTGATTTTTTGATATGTTAGGATTCACATCAGCTGCATAAAACCAAGTTTGCAGTTTCGAAAGACTTGTGCTCGGTGCGTGGTGGGGGAAACCACGATATTTTTGGACTTTTTTTAGTTTTTGGGTTATCACTCGTAAATAATGGATCGTACGTAAAAAAATAATCTTAGCTTATTTCAATCCGATAAAATTTTCTTCATTTAGAGACTAAGTGTAGTTTTGTACGACCAATAGGTTTTGAGATACAGTACTTCAAAAACTTTTTTCTTTCGAGCAAAACATCAAATATGATTTTTTGGGACTGTTTTCATTTTCGGACGAGTCAAGGTTTACAAATTTGAGACTATTTAACCGACAAAATACAGAATATTGTTCACAAGAAAATCAAAATTTATTACGCGAGGGTAACTTTCAAGTGCGGTTCGGTTTCAATGTTTGGCTTGGAATAATCGGTAGTAGAATCATTTGTCCAATAATATTTGAAGGACCTCTGACTGGTGCCAGATACTTGAGATTATTGGAAAATGAGATTGAGGACATTTCAGATGAGTTACCTTTAGATTTAGGACAGGTACTGCATTTCTAACAAGATGGCGCTCCTCTCCATAATTCAAGGATAGTAATTGATTACCTTCAACGGAGATTCGGAGAAAATGTAATTTCGACGAATGGTCCTGCGAGATGGCCTCCAAGGTCACCTGATTTAACGCCCTTGATTTCTTTGTTTGAGGTCATTTAAAAAATATTGTCTATAAAACCGCCGTTACAACCCGCGAAGACCTGGAGCTACGAGTAAGACGAGCAATTAATAGCATAACGGTCCAGCAATTGACGAACGTTCTTCGAGAAACAGCTATGTTCAGAAGTGCATTGGCGTTCATGGACAGCATTTTGAACAACTGTTGTAATGTTTTGGGTCAATTTTTTGTATTGCAACCACCACATGTGAATTAGAATAAAATTGTATATCCGCTGAAACAGACCTTTTCTGACTCTTTTCCCTAGGCTAAAAAAACTATGCAGAAGCATACAATATATTCTTATCCTTAGATTTCGATGAAACTTTAAATAATAATAGGCGATAGCTAAAACCATTTAATGTCATTTATAGAAAGTGATCACTCAACCTTATGACAATAAGCTTTAAACAACTTTAATTATGATTACAACTTATTAAGGATGTATATAAAAAAATATATGGTATATTCTCTGGATATTCACTTTCATATCAGTTTTTGTTTTATCGCCGAGGAGTATAAATGTTTGAAAAAAGTCATGAAATCTTATGTTTTCTTGATATATCCATGGCCAAAGAAAATTTGATATATCATTTACTCATAGCTTTACATACCCGTTGGTAGTAATTAAAATGGATTTCTATTGGGGGCAATTTATTCATGTTTATCCTGGATAATGGCATAGCCTTTATGATTCTTAAAAATACAGTGACAGTTTATAAATCCAAATCGATATCTAGAATGATACTATTTAATTAATGTTGCTTTTCATTTTTTTTATTTTTAGTTATTTATTTTTTAATTATGATTTAAAATTAAAGTTATGGCTTTTAAAACGTAGGGTATTTATTTTTTAGGTAAGTTCCGAACGAGGTAGGATATGGGTGAAAACATCAAAAAGGTAGGATCTTTGTTTATATGTCTTGCCGATACAGATACAAGTAGTCCAGTGTTTGGGCGGTTTTTCGCTCAGTATTCTTTCGGATGAAACCGATTGACCTGAAATTTGGAGAGTAAGTAGGGAATGGCTGGAGGAACAGAAGTTAGATAGGGCAGATGTGCGCTTTTACCCTGGAGGTGAATGCCACCCCTACTCGGTGAAAATTGGTACACTTAAGATAACTGCAGAAATCGATAGGGGGATAAATTCTAAGCAAAAAATGTTGTTGTGAAGTTTTTCTGATAAATCAATATTTTTCGAGTTATTCGCGATTGAAGATGTTCATTTTTGGTTTATTCCAAAAAATGTATGTGCGATTTTTCACGAATAACTCTAAAACCTTACCTTTCATTAAAAAAATTATCGGAAGCAAAAATTATAAAACAATTCGATTGTTTTTTTTCGTTTCTATGGATGTAATGACTTGTTGAAGGCGACTGTTCGCCGAAAACTGAAATCGAAACTTTCAACGTTAATGACGAATTTATGGAGGATAACTTGTGATACCTTTTTTAAACTAATTGAGAAGACCTTTCAAATGAGCTTTAGTAAAAGTCGTTAGCATAAAAACTTACGGAGTTATGATGAAAATAAAGTGGTTGTTTCGTTTCTTTGGAGGAAAAATCAGCAATGAAACCAATGACTTAAATTCCTTAATTTTTAAGATATTTAGTCGTTCCAAAAACCATTTTGCAGAGAATTTCAAGAGCAACAAGGCATGTAAAGTTGAACTTCATTGAACGGTGGCCTTCGCACTCAAATGAGAACTTAGAACGGTGATATTTCAATTAATTTTCATCCTAGAGAAATAAAAAAAAACAGATTTTTTTGCAAAAAAAACTCTAAATGTTTGCACTCTTGCAAATTTCACGGATCTTCTTTAGTTTTTGAGTTATTGTGAGAAAAAGAAAATTTTCTCAAAAATTTGAAAAATCATTTCAAAATTGAATCAAACTTTTTTTCAAGTCTAGGCATTCTAAATCGGTCAAACTTCTAGAAGATATTGTTAGTACCTATACAGGGTGTAATCAGTTTCATGTCATTAAAAAAAACTGGTAATGGGGACCGACTAGACAAACAAAAAACCTTTATGACTTTTCCCTCTAGGGGCACTTTGAAAAAAACTGATCTGGGTTAACATATTTAATATTATGGTAGACAACTATTGAGAACCACTGATTTTCTTGGTTGATGGACTTGTACTTCCCAATTATACAACTTTTAAATTGTCATAAAGAAGCGCTCGCCCGCACACGCGGTATCAAAGGATTATCGACCGCCTTTGATGGACCGCCTTAACTGAACTGAGGGTATAAAGAGGTAAATAATTCGTTCTCTCTTCGTGCACAATTGCAAGCAAATAATGGCCATAGAGGTTTAAACAGAGCATTTCTTTACATGTGTGTTTTTTAATTTGGAACAAAATATTGGATTGTTATAATTTAGAAAATTTAAATGTGGTGTATTAACATTTGTAGCATAAATGAGTGTCCTGGGTTAAAAGCTTACTACCTACCTAAATGATTCAAAATCTCTGCATCTGTATCAACACACAGTTCGGCACGTCGAATTAAGTACATACGCACTTCGTTCAACACTAAACTATCAACTAACGTTGTCAATAAAGAAAAATAAAATAAAAACTTGGTACAAAAGCCAAAAAGGAATACAAAAAGAACGAACAAGTAAGTTGTGTCTGTACGTAATCAAGAATTTGACAACTTGAACGGTAAGTTAATAAAATAAATCTTAACTATAAATACACAATGACGCGAAATTCAAAAATAACAAAAACAACGAACGGCGGGTTGGACGTCTGTACATAACGAAGCACCGACAGTAACTAAAATATTGCACAAGGGAGAGTTAGAGTATAGTTTTCTTCAGATCAGATGTAGATCTAAACCTACCTCAATATTCCAGCAGTTCTCAAAAAATTTTATTGAAAATTTGCGAAATTTTTGTTTATTTTTTTCTCCAAAACTATGAGCTTTAGACCCCATGTTATATAAGGTTTTTTTGGTTGTCTTGCCGTTCCCTATCACCAGTTTTTTTAATGACATGAAACTAATTACACCCTGTATAAAATAAATTGTAAATTGATTACGTTTAATGTCAATTCTTGCGGTTAAGCTGTTTCATTGCTGATTTTTCCTCCGAAAAAACGGGACAACAATTTTATTTTCATCACAACTCTGTACCTTTTTATGCTAACGATGTTTACTGAAGCTCATTTTAAAGTACTTTAAAAAAGGTCTGACAAGTTTTCTTCCAAGAATTCGTTGTTTTTACTTCTACATCCACAAAGTGGAGTGGAAGTATAGTAATCGTAAAAAGAAAATTCACAGATTTCGCAATCCTTGCAACCACCCTGGAAATTATAACATCATACATAAAATATAAACTTATTCCGGAATCGGCTACGCCTCGTCCGGAAACAGCTACGATCATCGAGCCGGCATTGTTGGACCGAGAATTAACGACGCATTACGAACATAGTAATTTTAATGATTTCAAGTTAATTTTGTGTTATTCTGTGGAAAACAAAAGGGGGGAGACAGCCCCCTGCGACGCCAATGCTGCATGCGGCACAAATCATAAAAAAGAATTTGTGAAAAATATATTAATTTTCACAAAATTAAAGAAAAAAAATTCAGCAGGCATAGGAGTTTGAACTCGGGACCTATCGCACCGTAAGGGAGAATCAATCAAATCAATCAAAACATATTTATTTAATCATTTTTGTACCTTAATTGCTTCCCCGGACCGCGATCCATAGCCAACCCAGCGACCACGGTGCGAAGCGCCGCGGTCGGTGTGTGGTTGGTCGCGTCGCGGCCGGCTCCGCTCAATAAATTCTTAATAACTATTGAGATTTAAAACTTAGCCTAAGATCAAACATATTGAGACATCTGGAATTTAAAATACTTAAGAACTACACTTTAAAACTAATATGGCACTAATCGATGGGAATTTGGGTTGATTATGCGGGGGAAAACTTGACGAAAAACCCCGCTTGTGGTAAGTAAGCGAGAACATTACCTATGTGCTAACCGTACGGCTGATGATGAACACTAGGGCAAGGAATAAATAGTGAGGCAAATGATATCGCGCTTCTTTATTCGTCCGCCGCAGCAGCACTAATGCGTCCCGGCTCGATGCTACAAAATTTGCACTCTCCGCACTTTTGTTCAACAGGAGGTTCAATATCGATCGGCGCTGACCGACTACACTGCATCACTTCCCACGTAGGAGCAGGCACTCGCTCAGTATTACATCATCTGATCTTCATATTTTCAGGTCGACGGCGTTGGAAAAAACTCGTAACTTTTGTCCTATACGCTATATGCGAACATTAACATTTCCAAAGTTAAAATATTTTCTTTACAATAAGTTATTTTTACTTCCCTCGCATACCGAAGGGAAGTATTGTATTCGAGAAAAAATCACCCTCCGAGATTTTTTCGGATTATGACGTTCAGAATACGTAGATTACGAAAATATAGGTTTTTCAATTCCGTCAGTCTGTCTGTCTGTCTGTCTGTCTGTTGGTGCATTTACTAAAAAACTACTTGACGGAGAGCAGTCAAATTTGGCAGGTAGTTGACGCTACTGTCAGCGCAGAACTGGTAGAAATTTCACTGGAAAATATACAGGGTGGACCGTCTAAACGGAATAAATAGTGAAAAAAATTTTTTTCGCTCAAATTTAAAATTTCCACGTTTCATGACGCGCTAATCCTATTTCGGGAAAAAAAAATTTTGAACATTTTTTTCACCATTTTTGAAAAAATTTTTACCAAGATAAAAATTTTTTTTTTGTTCAAATTTAAAATTTCCACGTTTCATGACACGCTAAACCTATTTCTGAAAAAAAAAATTTTGAAAATTTTTTCACCAAGATAAAAAAAATTTTTTTTGCTCAAATTTAAAATTTCTACGTTTCATGGCATTCTAAAACTATTAAAAAAAAATATATATTTTTTTTTTACCATTTTTGAAAAATTTTTTTCTACTAAAATGATAATTTTTTTTTCTTCAAATTTAAAATTTCCACGTTTCATGGCATTCTAAGCCTGATTCAGAAAAAAAAAATTTGGAAAATTTTTTGAATTTTTTTTTTACCAACATTTTTGAAATTTTTTTTACCACTAAAATAGATGGATTTCTTTTTATTTCTTCAAATTTAAAATTTCCACGTTTGATAGCGTTCTAAATCTATTTAAAAGAAAAATTTGAAATTTTGTTTACTATTTTTAAAAAAGTTTACCACTAAGATAGAATTTTTTTCTTTGTTCAGATTTAAACTATCCACGTTTCCATGGCATTCTAAAACTATTCAAACAAATTTAAAAATGTTTGAAAATTTTTTAGAAAAATTTGAAAACATTTTTAATCTATTTATCACTACTATAGAATAGACGAAAAATTTGGTTTGCTCAAATGTAAAATTTCCACGTTTCATGACATTCCAAACTAATTTCGGAAAAAAAAATTTGCAACATTTTGTTACCAGTTTGGAAAAAAAATTAACACTAGAATAGATGGAAACTTTTTTTACTCAAATTTAAAAGTTTCACGTTTCATGACATTTTAAACCTATTTAAAAAAAATGTGTAATTTTTAAATCTTAAACTTCTTTTACCACTATTATAAAATAGACGGAAACTTTCCTTTTTGCTCAAATTTAAAATTTCTACGTTTGACATTTTAAACCGATTTCAGAAGAAAAAATTAAAAATTTTTTTTTTAACATTTTAAAAAAATTAAAATAAAAATGAAATTTTTTAACCACCACTATACTTCCACTCCATTACGCGAATGTTGGATTGATGTGACGGATGGCAATAATATCTGAAATATACACCTATTATACTTTTATTGAAAAATGTACAGGGTGGTCATCCCAAGAAATAATTCAGTCATGGTGGACATTTGTAAAGGTATTTGCGCAAGCCTGCCATATGTGGCACATGTTTATTAGTATTGCGCTTTTGCTGTTGGATGAGCAAACTGTATATTTTTTTGACCAAAACTTATCAAGTTTTCTTTGTAATAATAGCAATAACTATATTCCGATTATTATTCTCAATGTTATTTCGTAATTATTAATTTTTTAGAGTGACCGCCATGCACAAATAACGAGGGAAGTTCTGTGTAAAGACCTTTACCGATTTTTTATAATATCTTTAGACCTTGCATATGAAGTTCCAAGAAAATGAAATTGACGCTTTTTTATTTTATGCTTCGTAGGGACCACTTTTCTTCGATGGTTTTAAAAAAATTCATGTCGAGGAAAAGTTGTCACAGGGATTTCAGCGTGTAAGTAATTAATTCCTGAAGCATTTTAAGTCAAAACATATTGGGTGTTTCATTTATTTGAGAAATAGAGATCGCAGTTTAAAAATATAATAATTTGAATAATCGTGAAAAACACCCTGTAGAACTAGGTTCAGCCTTGTATGTCTTGACTTAAAATGTCTCCTGTATTATTTTACGTCGCGCGCCGAGAGACAAAACAAAATTTCGTACATCCATAACAATAAAATATGAAACGTATACTCACGTGGAACAATAAGAACATCCCTATTCTTTTTACGATTGTCTCCCCTGTGTCCTCCTGCACAGTCTCCTATCGTGAACCGCGGAGTTTGCTTACATACCAGCATGTACTCCCGCTGGTATTCGTTCATCTTGGTAAGTGGATTCTTGGCCGATTTCTGCTTCAGTCTTTGGGAGAGCTCGCTCACTGGGAACCAGGAGTTGCCACACGTCACGTTTTCTTCCAGCGTGTCGTATATGAATTTATATTGATCCTGAAATATTATTGGTTAAAATGCTTTTTTACGTTATCCGCACATAAATGTTCTTGAAAGTTTGTAAATACGATCATAGCTCGCATAGAACTGGAATGTATTTCAGCATTTATTCTTTCTACAGTGTGGGCCAGAACAATAAAATTTGCTATATCAAGTAAAGTCTACTCAATTCAATTTAATTTGAGACCTAATCACATTTACTTTACGATTAGACCAGAAGGGATGCCAGGTCAGGATGTTCTAATTTATTAATATGTTGTTAGGACCTTTAGCAATAGTAAGAAACCAAGTTTGAAGAACTGTATCTCGAAAAGTTCTGGACATACGGAACTCGGTTTAGGCTTTAATTATAGCAAATTTCATCTACTTCAAAAATGGAGTAATTGCATTTTCTGTAGGACGCATAGTTTAGGAGATATTGAGCAGAAACCGAAACAAGTCCAATAATTTCGTTGTTTTTTGAGCATTGCACAGCTTGCACAGGTCTTTCCTTGCTGCAAACTTGGTGTCTTACTGTTGACATAGGCTCTAACAACATATTAAAAAATTAGAACATCCTGACCTTTTGCAAGGTCGAGCACCCTTTTGTGTATAAATTGACTGGTTAGATAGAAATTAACGAGAATATGACCAGTATAGCAGATAGTGCATATTTATTAAAATTCAATTATTAAGTAACTAAAAAATTGAATAAACTTTGCATTGCTTTTTGCAAGGGAAGTTTTGTAATAACAGTATGTTTAAAATGTTTTCTTAACCGCTTCTCAAGTCACCGAGGTAACTCCTTGAAAATCCAGAATGATTTTGTGTAAGGTAAAGAGAAACGAGGCCCTACAGTTTATAGTGGAGTCCGAACCACATCTTGGGGATAATTTTATAATTAAAATTATTTCGCGGTGAGCAGGGATCGAACCTGCTTCGCTAGGTATGCCAGTATGAAAGCTAGACGCGCTAAACCACTGAGCTACCGTCCCCTATAGTATCAAATCAGGGCGTTACTTGATTTTTTAAATGGAACACTGTATCTAATTCAAAAATCATAATCGCCATTTTCCTCTGATTTCAAAAATATAATATTTCACATGACTATCTTCTATAGTTATTCTAATATTTACAAGAATGTCGATAATTTATAAATTAGAAATTGACCATAAAATTCTAAGTAGGCGTTGACAACGATGAAGCATTTTTCAATTATTTTAATTACCTCTACTCTTCCGACATCCATGGCGCTTAGCGTCGCAGATAAATGGCTGAGTCCGGAGCGGAATGCCAGAAAGGCACTTTTTGTAATTGTCGATCCATAATAAATTTCATTTAATGAAACTACACAAACATTTAAAGTATCTTGAATACAAAACAAGAAATTTATTGAAGGAAAACAAACAAAAATGACAATAATTGTTCTATGTGGGAACCGTAATTGTTTACACACAAGTTTATCCTTTTAATAAAATTTCTGGACACATTTTCCAAAATATTGCTCGTATTGATGTGATCAATTACTTCACTGATTTTTTCTGTCAACTCGTCGACATTATCAGATCTTGTTTTGTAAACTTCGTTTTCAATACAGCCCCCAAAAAAAGTCAAGCGGCGTGGGATCGGGAGACTCAGGTGGCCACGTTATAGGTCGATGTCTACCCAACCATTCGTTGAAATTCTGGTTCAACAACGTTGACATCATTGTGATAACGGGCTCCGTCATGTTGCCAGATGGTTCTAGTCATTTGATTCAGACGAAGTATATCTACATTATTTTCGATAATTTCTCTTAATATTTGCAAATATATAACGCCATTTATGTTCCCTCAAAAAATGTAACCAGAATCGGAAAATGTTCGTTTAGGTATGGCAAAAAGAGCAAGCGAGAGCGAAGCAACTAGGCTATTCTTTCTTATCGTATAACATATCGTACATCGTGCCCCACCACATGTGCGTGGGCAGCTCTGTCTGCGGAATTTCAGTTTGTTATATTTTAGTGCAATACCAAAATCAACACTTTGCGATTCTGTATATCACCCTTTTATCGAATATGTCAGCCCACAAATTTAAAATTCTGCGGCCTTGAAACTGGATTTCATCCACTATATTAGTGGATCTTCTCTGTACTTTTCCAACATAATTTGACAAAAATTGTTCTTCACAATTTTACCATATTGGGATATAATTTCTGTTATACACTTGGTTTTCAGCTCTATATTCATATTTGTGAAGTTTTTAATGTCATTGAATAGAAGATCTCTCTGAGGGATTTCCTTTGGTCTTCGTTAAAATATAACAAAATATTTAACTCACAGTTTCCATCATTATTCCTAATATTTTTCTTGTTTTCCCGTTTCTTTGGATCACTCATTTTGACCAACATGCGTTAGAAAATTTTCCGATTTGGAACGGGACGATTCGGATATCGTCTCTATATATTCTCTTACTCAAGATCTAGCATTTTTATTGTTACTGAGATATACGTTAATACATTTAATCTGACGTCATCGCTATAATAGGGCATTTTTTATCGATGACAATAAACTTTTCCTTTCGATAATATAAACTTACTAACTGTCATAGTTCAGATTGACACTTGAATGTTTTGTTTTCAATGCCTACTTACGATTTTCTGGCGAGTTTGTAATTTATAAATTATCGGCGTTCTTGTAAATGTTAGAAAAACTATAGAAGATAGCCATATGAAATATTACATTTTTGAAATCAGAGAAAAATGAGAAGCGTGATTCTCGCATTAGATACAGGGTGTTTCATTTAAAAAATCAAGTAACACCCCCGTATACGGTTAGAATTGGGCGTCATTATTTTTTCAATATGATGTATAAAAACTTGCTAAGGAATATTTAATTCGGTTTGAAATTCTCGAATCGGTCCAGAAATAGCCAAGTTAGGGGGGCATTTATGATGAATCACCTTGTACATAAGATACGGATGAGGTTCGTCACATAAGAGTGGAAAACCACCAAGAGTACTTGACTAATACATATTTCATTAGTAAAACTAACATAGGTTAAATTTATTAACAAATGAAGTGAACATTGACTGTTGACTAGATAGAATCTTGAGACGTAAACAAATATAAAAGGACAAGAAGAAAAAACACGAATTTTAAAACTTAAAATAAAAATATCCTACTTCTACTTTTAAATTTAGATATTAACAATTTAGTTTAATAGTCCTAATAATATCATTCACTCCTTGGCACTGCCTTCTTGAGAAGATCGGAAGAAATTACAAATCCTAATTGGAACGCCTCCCCCCTTAAATTTGTCTATAGTACAGTTGGATTGCTATTTCCATTTATTTTATAAACATGTACTGGATATATTTTGTGGTTGCCTCAATCAAGAATTCATTGACATAGGAATAACAATTAATAGGATAGTGTAATTTTTCACCTTCTACCCAGGAAATTTCTCCGTTATATTCAAAGTAGCTTTCGCGCTCCTACGGAATAACATGGAAAGGCTTTATGTGTATCACAAATAGGCGTGAAATTGAAGTAGACAGGGTTAGTTTCATCTTTGGACCAAGATCCTTATTTCCAATCATTCTTGTTGATATGTGATACTGTCGGTGGACTTTGTGGGCACGAGAGAATTCTCATAATTTTAGTACCTATACACAACGTAGTTATATTGGTATGTCGAGTCGAAGAAAAATCAAATATATATGTAAAAGTACACGCTTTAAAGAAAATCTGAAGGTGCGTTTTAGTTACTCTTTGAAGAAGTTACTATTTTTCAGTAGATTTGAATTCTTTATTGAATAGATAGGCTTTTGTTCTCATATTTAATCGAATCTTAATCGGTTATGTAGGGATATGCGGATACTAGTCTTACAATGAGAATTGTTAAACAAGAAATACAAAAATCAATTTTAGAATTTTTTAATTGCTAGCATATCCAGAATGCAGGTTATCGAAATAATGCAAAGATTGAAAATTACAATATTTATAGATAGTCTTTCTTTTTAGTTCTCTTAGTTAGTTTTTTCGGCTGTTTGCCAAATCATATACCGGGTGAGTCACGAATTGCGCTTGCCCCGATATTTCCTAAAATATTTGGAATAGAAAATTGAAATTTGGAGGCCTTATTACACGACTAAAATGCCATCTTTTAATAAAATATCAAGTTTGGTGCACATCCGGTTTGACCGGAAATGCCCACAACTTTCGATTATTAAATAGAACACCCTATATATTTTTACATTTTTGGAATCTAGAGGAAATTTTGAATACAATACATCCATTTTGGTCACTTTTTGATAAACATTAAAAATATTATTAAAAAATCTATTTCTGAATCCAGGGTGCTGTGGTGCCCAAAATATATTTTAGTTTGTGTGCTACGTTACTATAAAATAAAAAGAGCAATATGATTGCATTACTTAATTCTCTAGAGGCGTTTAAAATTTTTAAATGTGATTTTTACCCACTAACTCGGTCTTTTTAAATGGGAATTTAATCGTTCGCCAACATTTTTAAATACCTCATTTTCATACGAATCTAATGATACCAAAATTTTGAAAATCCGCTAAGAAATATTTGAGATTTCAGCCAAAATACAATGCAACCAAGCTTTTAGAAACATGCGGCTAACAGATAATAGATTAGTGGGCTTTGGAAACTAAAATGGCACATTTCTGTGTAAATCTGGTAACCTAATAACATTGGAAAAATCATAGTAGCCATTGAATGTAATAAAACAATATCAGCTGTCAGACAGACTCGTGTAGTTATAGGCAATCTTGAGCTATCAAACATTTAATAGTTGTGAGCGCAAAGAACGTTACAATTAAGTTTAGCATAGGTATGTGGAGGTAAACACAATTACATCCACAAGGACATTTGCAATACAATGCGACATCGTTCGGTTTCCAGAGTTTTATTTAAATGAACATAAATATCGGGCCTATAAATAAATAAAAATCAATTCTGTTTGAACAATTAAACTTAAACTAGGTAACAGTAGGTATCTTTAAAATAATTAATATAATTAAACCATAAATTGACATTTATAGATATTGTTCAAAATGTCCACCATTTTTTTCTATACACAATTCGGCTCTGCGTACAGTTGCTTGAATGGCTCTACGCAATTCAGCCAGCGTTATTTCATTAAGAGCCCGTACAACTTTATTTTGCAGCTCTTCACGGGCATTTGAAGAAGTTTTATATACTTTATTTTTGAGAGTGCCCCATACATAATAGTCGAGGGGTGTTAAGTCAGGTGACCTAGGAGGCCACCTGATATGACCTTGATTTGCGATAAGGCGTTCACCATGCAAGTTGTTCCATCACTCTTCTAGAATTATGTGGGGGAGCACCATCTTGTTGGAAAAACAGATTTTGTAAATAGGCAAGAGGAAGTAAGTCAAGAAATTCTGCTGTCTGGTTTTGTAAAAAGAATAAATATCGTTCGCCAGTAAGTGTTCCATAAAAAAATATGGGTCCAATTATTCGATCTCCAAGTACTCCAAGCCAACAGTTAAACCCAAATCTTTCCTGAATATTCCCCCGCCCTACCAAGCTCGGATTTTCTTGAGCCCAGTACCTAGTATTATTTCTGTTAAACATACCTTGGTTCGTAAATCTACTTTCATCTGAATATAAAATATGAAAAGGAAAACTTGGGTTTTGTTGTACTGCATTTAAGAATCAGTTGCAATATACTAGCCTCCTGTCGTTATCATCTCCATAAAGATGTTGGTGTATTTGGTATTTATAAGACCGAAACCTATGTTTCTTTAAAATTCTGCAAACCGAAGACTGACTAATGTCGCATTCCATTGACAATTCCCTTGTTGATGTTGTTGGGTGTACCATCACAAATCCTAATACATCAATTTCTTTGTCCTCACTTACAATAAATGTTTGATGGTCATCTTGTTGATTGGGTTCGTTTCTTAATTTTTGTTCCACTCTGGCAAACAAGTGTCTGCTTGGATGACGTCTGTTGGGATATCGTTGTTGATACAGTTCTGCAGCTGCAGTTGAATTTTTGAGACGCTCTCCATAATATCAGTAACATATCGACCTTTTCATTTCTACTAAAATTATTCATTTTCTTTAATTTTTACTCAAAGAGATTTCCGCAACGCTTTATTTTGTATCTGTCTGACAGCTGATATTGTTTTATTACATTCAATGGCTACTATGATTTTTCCAATGTTATTAGGTTATCAGATTTACACAGAAATGTGCCATTTTAGTTTCCAAAGCCCACTAATCTATTATCTATTAGCCGCATGTTTCTAAAAGCTTGGTTGCATTGTATTTTGGCTGAAATCTCAAATATTTCTGAGCAGATTTTCAAAATTTTGGTATCATTAGATTCGTATGAAAATGAGGTATTTAAAAATGTTGGTGAACGATTAAATTCCCATTTAAAAAAACCGAGTTAGTGGGTAAAAATCACATTTAAAAATTTTAAACGCCTCTAGAGAATTAAGTAATGCAATCATATTGCTCTTTTTTTTTATAGTAACGTAACACACAAACTAAAATATATTTTGGGCACCACAGCACTCTGGATTCAGAAATAGATTTTTTAATAAAGTTTTTAATGTTTATCAAAAAGTGACCAAAATGGATGTATTGTATTCAAAATTTCCTCTAGATTCCAAAAATGTAAAAATATATAGGGTGTTCCATTTAAAAATCGAAGGTTGTGGGCATTTCTGGTCAAACCGGATGTGAACCAAACTTGATTTTTTATTGAAAATATGGCATTTTAGTTGTGTAATAAGGCCTCCAAATTTCAATTTTCTATTCCAAATATTTTAGGAAATATCGCAATTCATGACTCACCCGGTATAGTACAGTCAACGAGGGGTTTCACCTCTAACTTGAGTGCTAGTGAATGAATTTTGATGGAACCTTGTGCAATGTGTTTGTAATGGCGAAAAAAGTCGAAAAAAGAGTAGGAAATGATCAGAAGGGGTAGAAAACACCCCTTTTGCCACGGGTTCCGTATCTTGTAGAATTAGGTCAAAAGTGAAAAAAACAATATATTTATTTTTTTTTGGTTATAAAATCGGTCAAAAACAATATCTTCTGAAAATTCCAAGGGCATATTAAATTTGAGTAGTTTTTTGAATTTTCTATCCTGGTTTGGATAGTTTAAATTATTTACAAAAGAAATGGAGTGATTTGCAATTAAGGCTTGAAAAGAGAACCGATCGTTTATTACTTAAAAGGTTAAAAACCGATCTTGCTGAAATTTGGAACAATTTTTCATATCATTGTAAGCAACAAGTTGAAAGTTGGAAGTTTCAGGTTTCTAGGTGTTTCCGTTTCCGAGTTATGTATTTTCGAAAAAAAGGCACTTTTTCAACTTTGAACACCATTTGCAAATAAAAAAATCAAAAAATAGCGACTTCAAACTAGTCTCATTTCTTAGATAATTCAATGAGGAATAAAAACTAGTAAGGTACATATGGCGAAAAATGCGCAGGAGAGGAGATACAAAGCAAAACGTGAGAAAATGTCGTTTTTTTAAAATTTGTAAGTACTTAATTTAAAAAATAAGTACACGGCTTACGAAGTACGCATAGTGATAATCGTGTCTAGCGGCAAAAGATCAAAACATGCACTTGTTAATACTTTTTTGCCCCTGTACTGGTCTAATATATTTTATTACAATAATTATGAGGAAATAAAAAGAATTCATTTTTAAATAGAATCTGTTCTAAACGAAATTAATTGAATACTATCACTTTCCGATGTGAATATAATATTTTATTTAACGCTTGAATAAGTCTATTAATTTTTAGTAAACTAAAAAACCCCTTTCAATGAAAATCATTATTGTTTTCATTGACTCTAGATTTCCATATTACTATTTCCTTTGACAAGTATTTACACCCAGATATTTTAAATAGAATGAATTACACATTTTGAACATTTTTGGGCATTAGGCAAAATAATGTTTTGTATGGTGCCTATATTAATATTGTCAAAATGTTATATACTAATATTATAGGTAATAAAACTCAAAATATTTCAAGAGGTCGAATATTTAACTCACAACATATGTATCAAAGATTCGGCACAACGGACCAATTAGTTAATAGATCTGAGTTGCTAGACATGATTATTTATGAAGCTAAAAGTGTATCCAGCCTAGGAGACAGTTTATACCGAAGTACTTTCCACAAACACAAAAACACTCGAACACTGCACCCGAATACTATCACTCAACGTATCTTTCGTCAACCTTGGTTGGATATGCTTAAAATTGAAAATGGTTAGAACTGACTATCTCCAGATGATGCTAACATTTTTGACGAAACACGTATCAGGTGGCAGTGAAGGTGCCCCTTCAGGGCTGGAAGACTTACTCAGAAGCTGATGGCGGTGGTCAAATCTAGTTCACTTCATTTTTCTGTATATTAACAAGTTAGTTGTACTTACCACATTTTCTACTAGTCCCTTTCTTGATTGCCTCAATTTCTTTAGATATCCAAAAACATCAAATTTGTCTTCTTCCTCTGCCAGTTCCATATTTGCATCAACAGACAAATATACACCGGACCGTCCACCCCCATCACTGAAAATGAAAACGCGAGGTCTTAAATACTGAAAAATGTAAATGGAAAAGTTGATTATACACTTCTTTTATGCAAACATTTATACTTAACAAAGAGTATATAATAATTTCAATGCAGCTTTTGCCTAATCCAAATGGCGCCCATTATTGTTTTTAGGAAGACTGCATTAAAAAATATATATCATATATAATTATCTCTTTTGCTTTAGATGATATCAATTCTTTACATTAAAATTCTCATTTTAACAGTAGTTGAACTTACTTGCAATGTACCACCATGGGACCTGCCTCGTTTGATTTTATGACATGGCCAACAACTGCTCGAACTCTTCTTCTAAACTCCAAAAGAGCATTTGTGAATGGACATGAATGGCTGTGCCACTGTGTGTAGTGGAACTGAAGGATGGTTCTTTCTTCTATCACACCCTATAAATTGTTAGATTTGAGATCTATCAGGTTAATGCATAAGTCATTTTACGTTCTTTTTTTTTAATCTCATAAATGCGGGTTGTGACAATCCAGTAAACAAAAATCAGCCTGATCAAAGATGAAAATCCAAGGTTATGGTTGTTACAATAATTGTAGCTTTAGATTTTTGATCAAGCCGATTTTGATTCAAACTTGATCGGTACAACCTTCCATATCATAGGTCCTTAGCTATTAAGACAACTCATTGGCTCTAAGAGGTAATTCTATCAATGCATGTGAAAACATTGTCGGGCCTTTTGTCACTAGTAGTATTTTTGCACTTTCATTGTTTAAGCTTTCAAGAGCATCCAGATATATATTATTTGTTACATTTTTTAATTAACCCCAAGTTACTACTTGTTAGTATTTCAGTTATTTAATTGTTAAGATTGGCAATATGTTTCCCGATTCTTAATATAACTGGACGTTTAATTTGACCAATATTGTTCAAATTACAATCATTACAACTTTTTCCCAAATCCCGAACCTTTCAACAACTATCATATCTAATTTTTAAGTCCCTACTGATTCATCTAATGGAGGAATAGAAAAAAATGTACCCTTACCAGCTTGTTTTACTTATTTCCCCATATTTACCCCCCATCCCTTCATCGGATATTTTAAAAAAGAATCCAGTTCCAGATCTCGTTACAATATATATGTGTACAAAATTTCAAGTCAATAACTTAAATCGTTCCGGAGAAAACGTGTGGACTAAAAAAAGTTATAGACAGACAGAGATAGACGGACAGACAGACCGACAGAAAATTCTTCCTCCAATCCACTACGTGGATGTGGAAGGAAAATGGTGTTTCATTTAAAAAAATTAACTATTAGCTTGTCACTGCTATGTGAAACATTCTGTAGACTGAAAAATAATTTTACAATATGTCACTATTGATTTCCCACAATTTCTATCTGAGACATTTTATATAGACATTTTTACAATGACTAAAAAATAAACTGTTATATTGTGTGCAATTTCTGGTAAAAAAATTAATATTAGTAGGAGAGTGAGAATGTTTGTTTTACTCCAATGGCTTTTTTAAATTAAATGTTTTCTAAACAAATTTAAAAAAAAATATCCAGATAGTAGTACTTATGATATTGACCAGGACAGTAAACCAAATTCAAAGTCTTTTTGTGATCTACATTTTAGTTTTTACTGTGTTCATTACATCCATAATATTATATAAAAAAACGTAAAAAATGTCAGATGAGCCGCCCGAACTTTGCCGTTGTCTTTCGTAAAAATTCCACAATAAACTAATAAAATCTTTTGTCTTTTCTTATTATCCCTCTAGTGATAGTCATGCAACCAAGTAAATTCTCAGTTTCAATAGGAGGAAATACTGCCACATGACATATGAATTATATTCTCATTGAAAATATTTATACGTACACACCGGTAAGCTCTCATCAATATCCAATAATCACAGAACGCATTAATCAAAACTTACATTTTCATCTTGTTTGTATAATCTAAACGTTCGTATGTGAAAATTGGCCAATTCCTCTTCCATGACAACCTGTATATGTATACCTCCGTAAGTTTCCTCCAACTCCTTGGATGCTGGCCAATATTGCACGCACATAACCTAAATGAGGATATTCATCAGTTTTAAATTGCTGCGATTTATAAAGTGTTTATCTCATCTTACCCTTATAAAATCGAATGTTTTCGTTAACATAACTATGCAGCTGGCTCTCTCTTGCCACACCATTCTCCAGAAGTCTGTTACGGTCTCCTCTGTGGGTCCCTGGGTTACAATGTAAGCGTTCGGCTTTAACAAGCTCTGGAATAAAAGAAAACAGGTCGTATCGTAAACGGTTTCTTTGTTGTCTGACGGCAAAAAGGAATAATTTAACAATTTTCTTTGTATTAAATCGAATGGATTGATTCGGACGATATCAAGTCACAGGGTTATTGCTCATAAAAGTCGAATGATGTAAAATGCTATTACGTCAAATGTATCAATCTTCAGAAAAGGCAGTAAAAAATGTATTAAGTATGAAAAATGGTATTTAGTTTATTCCGGAGTCAACAGAAATCACTTCTTTTTGAGATCATTAAGCATTGTTAGAAAAGCTTTATTGTTATCACGTTTTCTAAAGGTGTTAAAGAAGGTAAAAAATCAGTTAAAATACGGTTTTCATAAGAGAGAGAGTGATATCTATCTGAAAAGCTCTTCATAGCACTAGTGAGTGTGGTTGTGACAAATACTGTGACCAGTTGCATTCGAACCTGAGGCCAGAATTTCAACATTTGTTTGAAAGTTTCAATAAATCAAAGCAATATCATTATTGACGTGCGAAATAAAGAAAGAAGTATGAAATATTAGTTATTTATGTACCAAGCCAGTAAAGTGAGTCTATATCGAACGAGTCTGAGATTATGAGTCGAGCGAACGAAGCGAACGAGGCGAATAACAGGTGAGCTCGATAAAGGCACTTTACTGACATGGTGTATACAAAATTTTATCGCCAACCGTAAAAATTTATAATTTAAAAAAATGGAGATATTATAACTTATCACATTTTATTATGACAAAGTAAACAGCAAAACAAATCTACTTATTGTTTGTTAAATTGTGTTAAATTGTACATGTATTATGTGAATGTACACCCTGACGTATTATAAAAATTAATTCTGTTGATTTCTGTTTAATGTCAAAGTCATGGCTATTTTAATAAATATTTGCGGCAGGTAAAATACTCTATTTTACAGTAGAAATAAAGTGTTTGTCTACTTCCGAAAATCGCTATGGTAATGTATGGTTTTACTGATGGTTAGCAATAAAGAAATACTAAAATACTAAAAACTTAATAGTCAACAGACAACAAATTAAAATTCTTACATCAAACATTTATTAATTATTAACGAATTTCGTGAACAATTTTATTAATAATTTAACGAAAATTTATATGAATAGTACTGTTAGTTATAGTCCAATAATTATAAAGATTTCCATAATAAAAAATGTTATCCGAGATTTTCCTTCAGTAACTGTTAGTGGAGGGATTATACATCACAAAACCACAAAAATCAGTTCTGGAGGTACCGCGCACCCCCCCAAAAAAAAACACCTCTTCGGTGAAAAAAGCCTTATTTTACTTATAACTCGTTAACCGTTGAAGATATAAAAAATTGCTCATCATAAAAAAGAAAGCTTGACTAATTGCCTAATTGCGAAATTTGTATTTTTAATGCACACGAATTTTCGTTTATTTGAAATTTGAATTCATATTTAAACTTGTGTAGGAGTAAATGTTAATCATCTCAAAAAGTAGGCTATTGGTAAATAAAAAATTGAATATACGAGATGTAAGAAGGTATAATGTTAATCGAACTAATTGTAAAACAAGAAACAATTACTAACACAAGATTAATGAGGTTTAAAAATTATAACAAGTAATAAATGTCAAAAACAACAGATTCACAAGCGAATTAATTATTATTGATCAATACAAAACAATGGTTACAATTTTTTTATTATTCGACGTAGCTACCACCCACATCCACACACATTTCGATCCTTCGCCTGAAGTCCCTAAAACTGCTTCGAATATGATCTAACGGTATGAAGTTTACGGCATTTGTAATTCTCTGCTTCAATACTGCTACATAGTTAGGAAGTGGTTCAGCGTAAACCAACTGCTTGATGCAACTCCATAAAAAGAAATCCAATATTGATAGGTCTGGGGATCTCGCCGGCCACTTGATCGGTCCATTCCTGGTAATCCAGCTTTCTCCAAAATTTAAATTCAACCACCGAACCATTTCTAGGGAGTGGCCAGGGCAACCATCACGTTGAAAATTAACTAAAGGTATATCTCTTAACACGTTAACTGATTAGCTTTATGTACTTTGAAGAAGAAATCGGCATAAAATGTCTTTTTGCATGTGGAAAGTGTAGAGAAAATACGTCTGTGCAGCGAGGTACAAATGTTGTGCCACAAAGATTTTTGCAAAAAAAAAGGTATAAAAATATTTCGCAACATTTTGTAAATTATATTTTTATCATCTTAGTAGTAAAATGAATTCGAAATACGATAAAGCGAAATTTGGCACAGAGGGTACGGTTTTGGTCCTATCATTGTGGCGCTTAACGTGTTAAAATATTTAAACGTTCTTCAGAAAATTTTTCAAGAAGCTGTAAATAAGTATGCTGATTTAACCTTCCCTCAATGAAATAAGGTCCAATAACTCCAACGTGATAAGAAACGCACATCACACATTCAGTTTTTTATAATATTGTCTTCTACAACGAATTCTAAAATTTGGATTTTCAGAAGCCCAAAACCGACAATTCTGAGATGAAACAACACCATTTGTTGTGAATGTGGATTCATCTGAGAAAATTATGAAATGATGAAAAAAAATCTCTTCCATCTCACTTATTCTCCAATGATCAAACAAAAATCCAACCTACAGCCGTCATCTCCCTCTTCAAGCGTATGTTTATAATTTACTTTATATGCCCGAATTTTCTTTGCATTGTAAATTCTTTGGAGTTCAGATTTGCTAATATTAATAAGAGCTGACCACTCTCTTATTGGCATTCTAGGATTTTCTATAACAGAGGCATGAGCTATAATGGCCCCAACATTGTCTTCATCGTATGCTTTTATTTTTCTTTTCACTACCAGTAGCCAAAAACTTTTTAATTATTCTCATAGCCTGAGTACGTGACAAAGCAGTGTTTGGAAATTTCAAATTAAATTGGCTTACTACTTCTCATAGCGAGTTTTCACCGTCAATTCCGTAGCATTGCACAATATAAATTTTTTCACGCACTGTGAGTACTATTTTCACTTAATTTTTTATGCTTGGTTCGTTAATTTGAAACAGAAATTAAGGATAATATTGACTACGTTTGACAGATAAATGTGTATTCACTGCTTTTCTCATAGCCTGCTTTTAGCTTCTACATAACTTTAAACAATAATTCACAAAAAATTATTTATATGCAGTTTTAATTGAATGGTTCAAAACAAAATACTAATTTATTGAAAAAACGGGAAGTTTCAAAAAAATGATTTAATATTCCTGAAATTTGGTAAGTATAGAGGTATAAAATTACATTCTAGATAACTTTTCTTAGTGGATTTTTTTTCATGTTTTGAGAAATAAAGGTACTTTATTAGTGGTGATTTTTACAACTTTGCTTATAAGACACCGTGTAGACCACCAAAACAAGTCAATTTTGGTATACTTTAGTTTTACAGCAAGCAGGACTCAATCCCCAATTACAATTCCAAAATTCCAAAATTGTTGGTTTATTACACCTTTTGTTACATCTATCCTGGGACACACTGTATATTATTGTTATTATTATTTTTTTCGGATTCATCGTTGCCGAGCAGGGCTTCCGTGCATCCCGACCGGTACCACACGGTAGCCGCGCCGGCGATAATTACAGCCACTCCCCACGACCTGTGGGGTTAGTGACTATAAATTCCAGATTGTTATTATTATTATTATGTAATTTTGTAATTTAACCCAAAAATTCTAAAATTGATTTATACATAAATAGTTCGAATTTCAGCTTATCTTATTGAATAATTTGATGGATTAAAATTTGAAACGCATTTCAAAACATGTTTGAAACCTGGCTTTAATTCTTCTAAATTAACATGTCGAAAAACATTTCAGGATCGCAACTAAAAGTAAACCATATTATTCTATAATGGAAATATGTTATATGCTAATGAATTATATACGCTTTTTCAAAAATTGGCAAGAAAAAATGCACTATTGGATAACAAAATGACATTTCGCTTGTTGTTTTGGCACTCTCCTCGAGCTCGTAAATCGTGATGTTTACAGCGAAAAACAGACATTTTTATTTTTCGTTTTGTGCTTGTAAAGTACATTTTGTATGTTTTTTGTATGTTATATGTTTTCTTGGGTTTATTATTTATCGTGAAAAATGGAAAATGTTAACAAAAATTTTGTCAAAATCATAGCGGTTAGACTTTGAGTAACCAAATGCAAAAAGTCTCAGGAGGATTACGTCTCATGTAAAAAAGTAAATACCGTCTATGACCGACGACGATATCACGATTCAAGTTGTAGATAGCTTAAAAGAGTAGGACAACAATTTTATAGATTTTGTGTTCTTTATTTATTGTTCGCACTTTCTGTAAATACTGATGTGAATAAGTATCCTCAAGGAACTTTTAAGGGCGTATGATATAAGGTTTATCACACGAGGGTTGTCGCATTGTGTTGCGTTGAGTTTTCTGGAAGTATAGCTGTAACGAATGTGGATGATTAATCATCCTGAGCAATGTTTACCTATGTCACATTTTTCAACGTTCAATCAATTTGATTGACTGTGTGATAAAATATTTCACAGCTGTTCATCGCCTCTTCGTGAGTAATGGCGATTTCTATAACTTTACACGTGTTTCCAATAAATTAAAACTTTAAAATGATCTGCAGAAGTTGATTATGAAGTATTTATAAATTATACAGCTATTAGGAAACTGCTCTACATCATTTGAAGTTTTTAGTAAGAAAACAATCTACTACATACATATTGTTAATACTCAAATAAGTATTCGTAAAAAATGTCTCGAATCAAGTGTGGTTGTTCATGAAATTACTCAACTATAGTAGATATAGTATACTTACATCTACGTAGGATGCGTTTATATAATCCGTATCATGTTCACCTTCTATAGTGTCTAGAACTATCCTATTATAATCATCTGAAACAAAGAAAGCATAACTTCAGTCTAGGTCTTAAATCATCAAGCTGTTAATGACTAACGCAGTAAACACATATACCTTTATAAAACGTATTCCTAACGTGTGATTAGTTGATAATAAAATTAGTGTTATGTTAAAAAATCAACCATCCATTCATAATACACTGAACTGAACTTGTGGTAGGTCCCTTGTGAAACATCTTGAAAATAATTGTTAATTATAAATTAAACACTGCATTTAGATGAATCAATCAATCAATTTATTATAAATACTCTACATATGTTTCGGCTTATTAGGCCTTTATCAAGAGTATTACATAGTGAATACTAAAGTTTCCGACGTGCTTATTCTAATTTATACCTAAAAGTATTTATGCCTTAATCTATTTATGAGCTAATCTATTTAAGATTTAGTTTAACATCATTAATTATGGGAATGTTTGGAGTGGACCTAAACTGAGAAACTCGAGAGTTCGTATTGAACGAAACTATTTTCAGTTTAATGGTGAATTCTTTAGACAAAAAGACGGGCTACCAATGGGTTCACCAATTTCTCCTTTGTTAGCTGAAATATTTATGTCAAACTTAGAAAATATAATTTTTATTAGCAATAACAGTTTAAATACACATGTGTTTTATTGGACTCGATATGTAGATATTTTGTATATGGACCGGTACAGAAAGGAACCTAAGTAATTACCTTAATTTCTTAAATTCTTTTAATAGTAAAATTCAGTTCACAATGGAATCGGAGCAAAATAGTCAATTAAACTTTCTAGATATTAATATCAAAAAACATAACAATCAGTTCGCAGCAATCATGGCAAATTAATATTTCACCTTTAATAATCTAATACATAGACTCACGAATTTTCCTTTAGATCAAAGTGATTTTGATAGAGAATTAAATATAACTAAACAAATTGCAAGAAATAACGGATCCAACGAGTCACTAATAGATAACATGGTCCAAAACAAACAACGCAAAATGCTTCAAAAAGAATTTTTCACTGTGCCTAACAAACCTACAATATATAGTTTTATTTATTATGTTTCGAAATATAGTAATACAATTTCTAGAAAATTAAATAATTTAGGTATCTCGAGAATAAGCGTGAACAAAACAAATATAGGAAACATTTTGGTTAATAACAAAGAAAAACTAAATAAAATGGATAAATCTGGTGTATATAAAATTAACTGTAAAGATTGTAACGCTGTCTATATCGGTCAGACTGGTAGAAGCGTTGTGAATAGGATAAAAGAACATAAAAAATCTATCTTAAATAACAACAAAAATACAGGAATGCCAACACACTGTATTGAAAACAACCATTTCATACATATTGATAACACAAATTTACTTCATTCAGAAAGAAAAGGTAAACGTTTAGATCTGCTAGAACAACTAGAATTTAAAAAATCTTCCAAGTGCAATCCTTGTACCACGAAGGACCAACAAAATTTCTTGAATATCCCTATAATAAACAAATTGCTAAGAACTATCCATTGATTTATAGAATCAGTTTAGGTCCATTCCAAACATTCCCATAATTAAGGATGTTAAACTAAGTCTTAAATAGATTAGGTCATAAGTAGATTAAGACATAAATACTTTTGGGTATAAATTAGAATAAGCACGTCGGAAACTTTAGTATTCACTATGTAATACTCTTGATAAAGGCCTAATAAGCCGAAACACATGTAGAGTATTTATAATATATTGATTGATTCATCTAAAAGCAGTGTTTAATTTATAATTAACAATTATTTTCAAGATGTTTCACAAGGTACCTTCCACAAGTTCAGTTCAGTGATTCGATATTAAATTTGATATGGAGTCAATAAAATAATTGTTGAATCGTCAGCGTTACAAAGACCTTTAGCAAGATTTGGCGGAATGAACATCCTTCAATAGTAGCAGTTCTATGGAATATAGAATCACTTTACTTAACATATACAAATACATGTTAAAAACTAATTACTAAAATCGGCAGTAAAGTATTCTGTAACAAAGCAGACACTAGACCTTATTAATAAATTCCTTACAGAGGCTTTAAGTTCACTTAATCTTTCAAGATTTTAAATATTTGCAGGGAGCTTATTAAAAAGTTTTATACCCATAACAGTGGGACCATTAGCAACCAGAGACAGGCGCTGATGCGGGATATTTATATTAAAATTTAGACTAAGTCCATAACGGGAACTTCCATCTCGAGCTTGTATAAAATTGTCTGGATGTTATTTCACAAAAACTACTGAATCGAGTATATAAAGCGAAGGTACTGTTAATTCATTTAACTGCTTACATAGTTCTCTACAGGAGGTAGTGATAGGTTTAAACAGCATCGTGCGAATAATTTTCTTCTGGATTATCAAGATTTCATTAACTCTAGAGCAATTTCCCCTGCATATAATACAGTAGTTAATAGAGGAGTGTATATGTGCAAAATAATATAACTTTAAAATCTTAACTTTACCTCTCATTTGCCATAATAGGAGGCAATGTGTAGTTATTTTTTTCAATAAAATATCAATTTGAATGTTACACTTGACCAAGTTATTTTGCTGAATGGTCATTTTATTAACTTTTACGAGAATACTTTAGCTGGTTTCTTTAGCAGAAAAGAACAATAACTCGGTTTTTGAATTATTTAATGCTAAGCCATTATTAGAGCAAAATGTTATTTACATGTTATTTACAGCAGCGTTTGCATATATGCTGAGTCTGGCTTTACTTATTATTATTATTAATAATAATAATAATAACAATAATAATAATGATAATAATAATAATAATAGCGTAATCTATCAATGGCGTGGATCGATTACCGTAAGGCATTCGATACAACATCACATGCATTATTGTTACACCTGCTCCAATGCCTTGCGGTACCTGCCCCAATAGTGAGATGCATTGAACAACTGATGCCACTCTGGAGAACCCGCTTCACCGTAACATCTGGTGCTCAGCGGATTTCGACAGAGCCGGTATCATTTAGGAGAGGAGTTTTCCAAGGCGACTCGCTCAGTCCTCTCCTATTCTGCATCTCACTGCTGCCGTTGTCTGTAGAACTACGTCAAACCCGCGGATACCAATGTGGATCACCCAGCAACCGGAGGCACAAGGTCACCCATTTATTCTATATGGATGACCTAAAACTGTATGCCTCCGGAGAGGGCGAACTCCAAAACTCTCTTAGGGTGGTCCAAGAGTACACGCGGGCTATTGGCATGGAATTTGGGTTGGACAAATGTGCAGTCGTCCACCTCAAGAGAGGACGATGCGGGCTATTCCCTGAAGATGCGCAGCTGGCAGACGGAAGCATCCTAAGACATCTGGATGCCGGAGAGACCTACACGTACCTGGGTGTGCAACAACATCACATCCAGGACGTAAAACAAATTAAGGACACTCTCCGCGGCAAGTACAGACACCGACTTCGAAAGATTTGGTCTTCCGAACTTTCGGGAAAGAATAAGGTGTCTGCGACTAATATACTTGCCGTTCCGATTCTGCTCTACTCCTTTGGAGTAGTCAAGTGGACAGTAGATGAGCTGCGTCAATTGGATAGGGATACCCGCAAGATGATACATATTCACAGAAGTATTCATCCTAGATCGTCCGTTCCTCGAGTGTACCTCCCACGTCAACGGGGGGGCAGAGGACTCTTGAGCCTGGAGTGCATGCATCGCAGAGTAGCGCTGAGTATGGCATGTAACATCTTGAGGAGCTCAGATCCACTCCTGCGGTTAGTGAGAGATCATGAAACCGTAGGAGTGGGCGGATTTTTATTTAAGGCAGCACGCAGGGCCGCAGATGATCTCGGTCTCGTTTTCGACTTCAGGCGAAGAGGCAGGCGAGGTGCTGATGCACAGTCAGTAACTGAGCTTCCGCCAAATCGCCTGACAACCCAAATTAAAGCTGCCGAGCAGAGAAATCTGTTCAGGCAGCACGTCGATAGACCCATGCATGGAGTGTTCTACAACAACATAGAGACACTGGGTTTATCGACAAAGCTGACCTTCTCATTCCTGAGGTCAGCAGGGCTAAAGTCGGAGACCGAGGGATTCATTGTGGCCTGCCAAGATGGTGTTATTAACACCTTGGTCTACCGCAGTCGTGTTATGGGTGTAGAGGTCCCCGACCTAAATTGTAGGACCTGCCATCAGGCGCCGGAGTCGCTCATGCATTTACTATCTGCATGTCCGATTTACGCGACTTCGGCCTACATCCACAGACATAACGCGGCTTTACGAGTGCTGTATTACCATCTTCGGCACTCGTACGAGGTAGACCAAACACCAGTGCTGCCTTATGTTCCCGGAGAGATCGAGTCCGTTGTCGAGAACGAGAAGTGCCGAATTTATTGGAACTACTCGTTCCCGACCGTCAGGCTGATTCAAGCCAACAAACCTGACATAGTCCTCCTCGACCACCAGACCAAGGTGATGTATGTCATCGAGTTCTCGGCACCTGCCGAGACAAACATCACCTTGAAGGAGGAGGAGAAACGGACCAAATACCGAGATCTCCGGTATGAGCTCCGAGCGCTATACCCAGACTACTCGGTCAAGATGGTCGTCCTGATAATCGGCGTTCTCGGTGGGATGAGGCCTACGCTGCTCTCAGCATTGAAGACCATACCGGCCTGCCAAAAATCAGCCGAATGGTTGGCAGGCCAAATGCAGAAGGCAGTCGTCTTAGGGTCCCTGCGTCTACTTAGGGCACACGATTCTGGAATCTACAACCACTAACCCTGCGGGATGTGGGGAGTGGTTGTAGATAATTCGCTGGCGCTTCCCCTGTGAGAATATCGGAGACACGGGAGAACTGTCCAGCATCGCTAACGCGAAGGAAAAAAAAAATAGTGATTTTATTAGGCGGAGTTCAGTCCAAAGACTGCTCTTACACTCAACCTGGTGCAGAAACGGCAGTAGATGCAGCATGCAGCAAACACAGATACAAATGAATCATCAAGATGATCATCAATGTCGTTTATAAAAATTATAAAGAGCAATGGTCCCAGTACACCTCTGGGGATGCCCATGTTGACCAAGCTAGTATCAGATTTATAAACCGCTGCTCCTTATAACAACTTCCTCTGTATAAAATTTTGCTTCAGAAAAGTTCAGGTAAGATTCGCGCTTAGAGACAATGACAGGAAGGATTATAATAATATTGTCAAGTATATACGAAAAAAGTTCACGGGGAAAAGTTTGAAGTTTGAACCCAAGGGACTGTTCTCTTCCTTGCGTTAAGTTACGTAGATTTGCCTTTGTATTTTTTCTCCCTATCGACCCTTCTGTGTGTAAGTGTGATTATACGTCCATGTGTGTGTCTATTCAGGCATTCAAATTACATTTACAAGGTTTCAACAAACTAGAGAACATGAAAACGTGAAAAATCCCCATTCCGGCTTTTCAACGCGACGGAAAATGGTTTTTCTGGAAACAGTAATGCAGAAAACGTACATTCAATTTTGTTTTACGTATATATAGATCCTACCAATAATAATTTAACTAAGGAAACAATTTTAGCCGATATTTTCTATATATTCATTATTGTTTTCCGATCGTTTAGCGACCTTGAAAACTTCCGTCAGAAAGGACTTTTTTCTTGATTTGGGTATAAATTGCCGAGAAAAGTTTGGAATTCTTATATGGCGATAAGGCTAAAAATCTTGGCCGATGGCTCTCGTACTATAACAAGGATGTATTGCTCTAATTTTGATTTTATATACAGGGTGGGGCAACAGTGCTTTGGACCTCGATATCTCGAGTTCTACGATAGAAATAAAAAAAAAATTTGCAAGTAAACTAGATAAAAAAGTCTGTAACTCGAAACTATTTTCGAATATACAGGGCGAGCCAAGACGAAATTACAGGACCAAGTGCCTTTTTTTTTAATGGTGTATCACTACGTTTTTTGAAACCTGTTTCTAGGCTCTATTCATTCCTATTTTAGCATTGAATATCTCCCAACCACTTGGATGTAATGATTTTTTTTTGTTGAAATAATGCAATCTGCAGATGGATATTAAAAAAATCACCACAGTCACAATTATGGGTTTTAAGAAAAATTTATGTGAATGCCAGTTACGAGACATCTAAATAATGTTTTTGAATCATTGTCATTTCCTAATGCTGTACAGGGTGGCCAAAAATTATTTTTCGATTAAGAACTTTTTAAATTGAATTTTCTCAAGTTTTTCAAATGGAACACCCTGTATCAACGATGTGATGTAGGCTAATTGCAACCAATTTCGTTTTATTCAGCAATAATTACAAAATTAAAAAACAAACTTAAAAAAAGAGGGTTCTTCAAATAACTCAGTAGAAAAAATTATAATAAATGTTCCACATGTTGCCCATTTTGATTGACATACATCTTTATGCGCTTTTGACAGTGGGAACCTCACCCCACTGTCCCTAAAACTGCCGGTGTGATAGATCTAAAGGCAGTTATTATTCTTTCATTCATATTTTGTACTGTTGTTGGTGTATCTCTATAAACAATTTTCTTTACGTATCCCCATAAAAAGAAATCTATTTTTGTAAGATCTGGGGATCTGGCAAGCCATTTAGTGGGTCCATTTCTTACAATCCATTGACGAGGGTAGGTATTATTTAAGTGGTCTCTAACTGCATTTAAATAATGTGGTGGAGCACCATCTTGCTGAAACCACATCCTATTTCGAATTCTTTTAGGGAGATTTACCAATAATTGTGGCAGATAGTTTTCCAAAAAATGAAGATAAATAGCTCCAGTCATACCATCAAAGAAATGTGGCCCTATTACATGTTCTCCAATAATTCCTCCCCAAACGTTTATAGACCATCTGCGTTGGTTATCAACTTGCATAAAAAAGAGAGGATTGTCCGAAGCATAATAATGAAAATTGCACCTATTAACAAATTCATTTTTATGAAAAGTTGCCTTATCAGTGAATAAAACATTATTTATTGAAGAAGTTGATCTTGCATTTTACCTCTATCCCAATTACAAAATTGTACGCGCTTTTGAAAATCGTTATCAGATAATTCCTGGTGCATTTGAATATGATATGCATGCAACTTATTTGTTTTTAAAATTCGACCCACAGACCGTCTACTTATTCCTACTAATGAGCTCACTTCTCTTTTATTAATATGGATTAACCGTTGCTAGCACCATAGAAAACTCATTTTCTTCGTTCACAACACGTTTTATTCTTTCACTTTTTTTATATTTCCACTTTCTAGAAATCTATCGAGAAGGTTTTGGAAGCAGCTAACATCAGAAATCCTTCTTTCAGGATAACGTTGGTGATAAATTCTATTGGCAAGCAAACAATTTCTGTCTGACTCGCCCAAAACAAGTCATGTCTACAAGTTCCGCTTTATTAAAATTCATATTGTAAAATTTCAAATATTTCAAATTCATTACAAATTGTGACTAATGACCGATAAGTGTGATAAATACTCCGTTGTACACGACAATTTACACCAAACTGAAGTGTTATTGCTTGTCAAATAACGAAAACGGCAAAAAATGTACAAAAAACATTACAGTAAAGGACATACTATTTACTCATTTCAGTGGATTGAAAGAAATGGTCCCACTAAATGGCCCCACTTCAAAATTGCATAAAGACGTGTGTCAATCAAAATGGGCAACACGTCGAACACCTATTATGAATTTATTAAATACATTATTTTAGGAAACCTCTTTATTTAAGTTTATTCTCGAATTTGACACTTATTTATTTATAAAACGAAAATGGTTGCAATTAGCCATAGGGAAATACTTACAAAAAATGTTGGTCTTTCATTTCTACACCACATCTTTGAAAAATATACAGGATGTTCCATTTGAAAAAAATTGAGAAAATTTAATTTAAAAAGTCCTTAATTGAAAAATAATTTATGGCCATCCTGTACAGTTTTAGGAAGTGAAAATGATTCAAAAACATGAATTCGATATCTTGTAATTGGTATTCACATAAGTTTTTCTTAAAACCCATAACTCTGACTGTGATGATTTTTTTAATATCCATCTGCAGATTGCATTATTTCAACAAAAACATTCATTACATCCAAGTGGTTGGGAAATATTCAATGCTAATATAGGAATTAATAGGGCCTAGAAAGAGGCTTGAAAAAATGTACTGATATACATAGCATTCCATTTAAAAAAGGCACCTGGTCCTGTAATTTCGTCTTGGTTCGCCCTGTATGTTCGAAAATAATTTCCAGTTATAGACTTTTTTATCTAGTTTCCTTGCAATTTTTTAAAAAATTTCTAGCTATCGTAGAACTCGAGATATCGAGGTCCGACGCACTGTTGCCTCACCCTGTATAATATCCGGTATTTATATTCTATTCTAGTCTTTCGAGTATATTGACAATTTATGATGATGTGATGTTATCTCTGTGGAAGACATATTTGTATCATTTTGTTATTTCCACCCTGTACAACACCCACCTAGCAATCTACCTCTCGGGGCTTTAACCGTTCATCTGTTTCGGCTGCAAAGGCATTAATTATACCCCAACCCGCCTTATTTAACGGGTGGTTGCTCCTCAAAGCTCCACAATCTCTGTCAGGAATCGCAAATCTAATTATATTGAGATTCTCCACGGAACCTTCCAAAACAAAGCCAACTTAATAAAATTACAAATACTCCTAGAGTAAGGTACCTGCCCAACTTCGTGATAATGATGTACGGCGGCTATTAACTGCCGAATCCCGTACTAATTTGAAGTTATACACACACCGGAAAACTGAATATAATTATTTTTCTTTTAACACATTTGAACGGAATCTCCTAGGGCCTTTATGTTCATACAGGACGGTGACTCTAAGAAATTATGAATTAAGATATAACATGAGAGTAATAATCGTAATGTAGTTAGCCTTATTATTACAGAGAAAACCTGATAACTTATTTGCATCATCTACTCTATAGCGGTGAGGGAAACACTTTCAATTTTTTTTTCTAATTTTCAAAATTTTTTTATTGTTGAAATAGGTTTAGAATGTAATGAAACGTGGAAATTTCAAATTTGAAGGAAAAACATTTTTCTGCATCATCTATTCTACCATAGTAAAAAAATAAAAATTTCTTTAAAATTTTCAAAAGAAATTTTTCTTTTGAAATATGTTTAGAATGAAACGAGGAAATTTTAAATTTGAGCAAAAAAAAATTTTTTTTTCCTTCATGCATTTTATTAAAAAATTTTCTTTTTTAATTTTCAAAAAATTGTTTTTTTTGAAATATGTTTAGAATGTCACGAAACGTGAAAATCTTAAATTTGAAGAAAAATTTTTTTTTTCCATTATTCTATTGTAAAAATAATAAAAAAAAATATTCTTTTAAAATTTCCAAAACAAATTTTTCTTTTGAAACATGCTTAGAATGTCATGAAACCAGGAAATTTTAAATTTTAACAAAAAATTTTTTTTACCGTCATGCATTTTATAAAAAAAACTTTTTTAATTTTCAAAAAAAAGTTCCTTATAACCTCGCCTTTTAGTTATATTAAATCCGCAATCATAATTAAAATTCAAAATAGAGCTTAAGACCTCAAGGGTGCAGGTTCTCCTTGATAGCTTGACTTAATATGGGTAATCACTTACCTTGGCAAATACTTAATAGCAGAAAATTACCAAAAAATAAATACACAGCTCTACAAGGCTCAACAACAACGATGGTTGGACGCCACCTTATTTTTAGTTACTGGAAATCAAATAATACACAATTTCTGCTCACTTTAAACTATAAGTTGGCCCGGCAAAATAAGGAAACACCGAGCTATCCCAGTTTAAATGAGTGCTAGCTTAATGAAATTAAACAACTACTAAAACAAATAATCTATTAACATTCGGAGTTACAAAAAACAAACAAAACACTCTAGTCAAAAAATCGTATTACAGAGATAAATCGATACAATATTTTGTATCGCCCGACCTGAGCTCAATGACCGTTCTAAGAAAACTTATAACTTACTCACTAAAATTACTAGGAACTGTACAACAAATAGCATTTTAACAATAATTAACCCGTTAAACTAATTACATAAATTGACATGCACATGGCACTCTAAATCTTAACCCTCAAAAGGTTTCACAACCGAATACCCAAATTGGGGAGACATACCAAAAGCTTTTGGCGCGTAACGGTTTTTCTATTGTTTCTGAACAACCTTAAATGTTGCTAACAAGCACACACTAATTAAGCCACTATGTATGCCTATTGGACCATTGAAATTGTCAACAAATCTAGTCAATGTGGCCAATGTCTACAACGCGGTCAAATTGTCTACCGATCTCACTTAGGAAGGAAAAATCAATCACGAAACTAGTTCTTTAACAACACTAAAAATATTGTTTTCCGCGCGCGTAGCCTTTTGAGCTACCACTACAGCTACCTAGCACATAAAATAAAAAAACTTACAGTTTCATTCCTGGACACATGAAGGTCAATGAACGTATGACACTCAACAAAAATGAACGTACAAACCAGACAATTAAAATCACCAATAATCATGGATGGCATCAAAGCAACTAATTCAGAGTAATCACGCAATTTGCTGCTATTTAATACAGATTCATTCTGCCATTTAATTGACTATTAAATATTTGCACTTTGTGATTTACACATTATCCTGATGCACAATTTAACATAAAGCCTTGCTGTAACTATAGGCAATGTTACACTATAACACAGAACATATAAACTAAAATAACTACTTTACTGGTTCTATTCGCAGTTACTATTCACTATGTACAGATATTTACAAACATATGGCGGCTTTTTAATTCTTACGGCCTACCGGACAACCGCCTTCACGCCATCTTTTTTCCGCGTCTGGTCTCCGAGTTGGCGTATGAATATCTCCGTTCACTGTTGGTCGTACAAGCTACCACGCTATTGGTCAAGCATTTGTCATGATTAGCCGGTAAGATTTAAACGCGTATAATTTAAATTTAAATAATAAATAGAATAATCGCGCGCTTTATCGTATTGGCACACATAATTGAAATTTGCAAATTAACCTATAGTGTGTTTCAAAACGTGAGCGTTACATCCTTTTTTGAAATATGTTTAGAATGTCTCGGAACGTGACAATTTTAAATTTGAGCGAAAAAAAGTTCCATTTTCTATTCCCTTTAGCGGGTCCACCCTGTATATTTTCCAGAGAAAGTCTAATCATTTCTTCAGTGGCAGTGGCGTCAGCTACCTACCAAATTTGATTGTTCTCCGTCAAGTAGTTTTACTTCCACATCCACGTAGTGGATTGGAAGTATAGTAATCGCAAAAAAAATTTCAAAAATTTTTATTCGTGAAATAGGTTTAGAATGTCATGAAACGTCGAGATTTTAAATTTGAGAGAAAAAAAATTTCTGTCTGTCTGTCGGTCTGTCTGTCTGTCTGTCTGCCTGTCTGTAACTTTTTTTGTCCGCACGTTTTCTCCGAAACGGTTTAAGATATTGACTTGAAATTTTGTACACGTATATATTATAACGAGATCTGGAACTGGATTGTTTTTTGAGGATATCCGGTGAAGGGTTGGGGGTTAAATAGGGGTAAATAGGGAAAAATAAGTAAAGCAAGCTTGTAAGAGTACAGAAACTTGAAATTCGGTGTATGTACTAGAAGGTAAGGCCTCATATTTTTTTATAATATTTTTCAAAAATTAAATTTAAATTTTCACTTGAAATTTGGTACATTTATGTATTATAACTATATCTGAAACTGGATTATATTTTGACATGATTCCGTTGAAGGGTTGCGGGTTAAATAGGGGTATATAAGGGAAAATAAGTAAAGCAAGCTGGTAAAAGTACAAGAAATTTGGGATTTGGTGTATATACTAGAAGCGAAGGTCTCAGGTTTTTTATTAGTATTTTCCATCCCCCCAGCACCCCCACTCCCTTATTAAAAGAGTTGATAAAATTCAATTTAAATTTTCACTTGAAATTTGGTACATTTATTTATTATAACTATATCTAAAACTAGATTATATTTTGACATGATTGCGTTGAAGGAGTGGGGGTAAGTAGAGGTAAATAGGGAAAAATAAGTAAAGCAAGCTGGTAAGAGTACTGCAACTTGAAATTCGGTGTATGTCCTAGAAGCTAAGGCTTCAGATTTTTTAATAATACTTTTCAACCCTTCCACTACCCTTACTACATTATTAGAGGGGTTGATAAAATAAAATTGAGATATTCACTTGTAATTTGGTAGACGTATGTATTATAACGGCATCGGGAACTAGATTATATTTTGGGATGATTCCGTAGAAGGGTTGGGGTTAACAGGAGGACTAGGGGAAAATAAGTAAATCAAGCTGGTAAGAGTACAGAAATTTGGGATTCGGTGTATATACTAGAAACCAAGGCCTCAGATTTCTTTCTAATATTTTTTAAACTCCACCACCTCCGCTTCATTATTAATGGGATTGATAACACCAAATTGATATATTCACTTGAAAGTTAGTACACGTATGTATTGTAGTGACATGTGATTGAGATGACTGAATTGAAGGGGTGGGAGGTGGTAGGTTGTGAATAGTGGAAAATAAGTTGGGTAAACTAGAAACTTAATTTTTAACGTATATGATAGAAACCAACTCATCAAACTTTTGTATGACATCTGCCCCAAATATTAAAATTCTATGACCAATAATTTCCACATACTAGAGTGCAAATATAGTCAAGATGTTTCCTTTAAAGTGACTTGGATGAAGAATCTGGATGTGGAAGTAGTGATTCCTTAGGCAGCGGTTTTTTTAATTAATGCACCAACTGACCGACAGACAGACAGACTGACGGGATTGAAAAACCTATATTTTCGCAATGTACATGATCTGAAACGTGAAAATCCGAAAAAATCTAGGCGGGTGATTTCTTCTCGGGTACAACACATCCCATCGGTATACGAGGGAAGTAAATGATTGCTTTAGAGTGATTTTTCACGAAAACTTACGTTTTATCAAAAAAATCATCAGGAGCAAAACTGAAGCTTATAAAATAACAAATCGACTGGTTTTTTTCTGTAGATGCAATACGAACCGAGTTATGGCTCGATGAAGGTGACTGTTCGTCGAAAATTGAATTCAAACCTTTCAACGTTAAATAAAGGAAAGACGACGAATTCTCGACGGAAAACTTGTCGTACCTTTTTCAAAGTACTTGAGAGGACCTTTAAAATGAGCTTTAGTAAAAGTCGTTAGCATAAAAACTTACGAAATTATTTTTCGGAGGAAAAATCAGCAATGAAATCAATGACAATTCACTTTGTTGAGGTACTAACCATATGTTTTAGAAGTTTGAACGGTTTAGAATGCCTAGATTTGAAAAAAAGTGTGATTCAATTTGGAAATGATTTTTAAAAATTTTGAATAAAATATTATTTCTTTTACGATAACTCAAAAACTAAAGAGGATATGTAAAACATGTAAGAGTACAAAAATGTAGGTTTTTTCTTGCAAAAAATTATGTTTTTTTCTATTTCTCTAGAATGAAAATTAATTCGCATATGAGTGCGAGGGCCACTTTCCCCGAGCCCTTTAAGCTTAAAAATCTCAAAAACGAAGGGTTCAAGGAAGGTGAAATTCATTTCAAGGGTTACTAACTAACAGTTAGCTAACTGCAGTTTGTTTGCAAAGCTTCATGCCACTTGTAGCCTGCTTAAGAAAATACATATGGCGCTTTTGAAAAATACAAATAGGTAGTGCATTTTGGGTTGTTTTAACAGGACCGTCGAGAGCCATAGTGGGTCCTGGAGCAGCTTGTTTCTAGACTACACTATACATGTAAAGATTGAAATATATTCCTTATAATCGCTGTGAAGCAAGTGAAAAAAGTTTGCTCATACACGTCGATTTTTAAATGCATTTCTCAATTCGTTTATGTAAAAAAAATTTCTAGAAATATGTCTGCATACAGTGTGTTAAATTCTATGTCATATTGCATGATGAAATTCACCTCCTAATTTAATTGTAGAAGAAAATATGTAGAAATAAATGCCAATTTTTTCCGTTCCTTTAAATTTGTCGATGTGTGTATATAATTAGAGATGAATTTATACCAAGTGACCGGGCTGGCGGCGTCGATAAATAGTCGGATCAACCCGGTGTAATGGTTAGATTTATCTAAGTAATCTTTAATTTAGGTTAAGGAATTAATTTCTTGGACCAGCAATTTTCTGCGCTAGTAATCAGGGACTTTTTGCCTCTCTTGTAATCTCCAGGGAAAATAAATGTAACGAGGCATTAAAGAAAATGTCGAGTTGGTCAACGAACTTAAGCCATATAAATTTTACTTCTTTCTTCTTGCGATTTGGTTGTAACTCGCTTTTCAACCATTTGCTGAAGAAATGTCTCGTTTCAGCTATACATACAGTGTGTCTTTGGATTGATTTTATAAAAAGAAATTTTTTTATTTCTGATTTACGTCAAAAAGTTATTTTTGCTTGGTTGAAAAACATAGCTGGAATTCTCAAAAGTAATGTGAGATATATAAGGTACTCAAGTTACTAAATATTAAAAATATTAAGAGAAAAGCACCCTTATTATCTATTTTCTCCAAGAGATAAAGTGTTTTTGGAACGAAAAGTCTAAGCCTAAAAACTGAAGCTCGACTACAAAATTACTCGATGTATTATAATATCTATGTAATCCTCCCATCGGGGCTTTGCTCTGATGCCTATCTCGATAAGGTTTAAAGGCAATATTTATATCATCCGAGAGAAAATGGCTGCCACTGGGCACAATATTATATTTTTTTATAGCCTTGACATTAAAACGAATCCAACGACATCTCATTTGTAAAAATCTGTTCAGTAATTTGGCTGTTATGATGGAACAAACATACCCAACCATATACATACATAGACTGCCAAAATCATGACCCTTTCTTTCTTTGCCGTAGTCGAATAAAAAGAATGGAACTGCCTTTAAAAAACAATCACAAAAATATTGAAATAAAATTTCACACTCGCCCGATAAACGTTTAGGTAAAATCTTCCAAGTCAGTTTTGAATCACTTCCACTTGTTGTACTAGCTTGAATTTTATGTACATATGCAGTACCGACGACAATGCAACTTTTTTACGGTAAAATATATAGGAAATGGTATATATACTACTATATAACTCGAAATATGAAAACAAAAGGTTGTTTCTATCACCGGCGACTCCGGCGAAAATTGAGAAACCAAATGATAGCGGAACGGGTCGTTCAGCCTTTTTTTTATTTTAGAAATCAAAAGTAGAACACTTTTTAAGACAGTTTACAAATTTTTAGGTCTTTATTAGAACGTTTAAATAAATTAGTAAAGTTGGATCGCACGAAAATGGAGCGGAGCTTCGCGTGACGTCACTTTGCATAAGCTGCTCGGGTGATAGTCGAGATTCTTTGATTTTTGACTTTGGGGTTAACACATTTTTACATATTAAAATTATTATTAGGATTAGTAAACCTGGTCGAATTAGATATACTCTTTTTTTAATATAAATAAAATTTAAGCAGGTATGTACCATCTATTTAGGATTCGTCTAAAAGTAATATTTTACCTAAGCAATTTTATTCCTAGCATTTCTGCACTTATAAAGTCTTTATTTTTATTAAAATAGTCAAACAACAGGGAGGGCTACTTCTGGTAAATTTTCCAGAATCTGCCCTGATAAAACCACTATCCACTGAAAATATTGCGAGAAATAAAAATGAGTAGTCCAAATAATATTATTAATTGTATAAATTGGAAAAAACACCTTTTTTTCAAACGTCAGATTAACTCATTTCATGATATTAAAGTTTGACGGATTGTAATGAACTACTGACTAGGTACTGTAGCAAACTCAAACTCTTTCGCCGTAGTGCAGGTAGTGTTAATGCAGAATAACGTCGCTAGTCGGCGAAGCGTTCTGTACTGAAACCCAATCTTTAACATTGAATATTTAAGGATTGGATATACTTATGAAGCTGCAATTCTAACAGCTTATCTAGATGATCGAATACTACTGAATACCATAAAAAATTACGAAAAAAAAACACATCGGTAACGAGCCCACTGGGTTCAAAGAACACGCCTGTCGGTTTTCAGAATCTCTTAAACAAAAATAATTTCGACCAAGAATTTCGCTAGATTTTTATTTTTTTGTAGTTTCCCAAAATATTTAGGCATGTTCTTTAGGTAAAAACTTATGCCCCCAACTGTTTCTTCAAAGTGCTTCCTTTCCCCGTAAAAAAATTACAAAAAAAATTATTTTATTTTTGTTTGCTATTTTTTTACGGGAGAAGGAGGCACTTTGAAAAGAAACACCGAGAGAGAAAAGATGCTTATTCTTCTCCAAAAAATGAACCTGAATATTTTCAGAACTTTTATGGAACATTTAAGCAGACCTTCGCAGATGTTCACAGTTTCAATCGCCTCTAGATAAAAAAATCGAATTCGGTCGGACTGGTGGTTATTTCATGCAAGGTGTTTTCTAAAAAATCATAATACATATCGCCATTTAAATTTTCAGAAAATATATGACATCCAACAAACTGATTTCCTAGAGTTTCTGCCCATACACTTATTTTGAAATTGAAAGTATATTGTAAATGGATTTGTATTGATGTATCATGTTTTATCGCAGCCCAGAAATGCATATTTCGGGAATTAAACATGCCTTGTAGTATGAATGTAGCCTCGTTAGTAAAAAGCATTTTATTTAAAAAAAATTGGAACATATTTTGCGTTCGTTCAAACAATAATTCACAAAAATGAGCTCTTAGGTAATAAATAATTCTTTTTACTTCCACATCCACGTAGTGGATTGGAAGTATAGTAATCGCAAAAAAATTTTCAAAAATTTTTATTCGTGAAATAGGTTTAGAATGTCATGAAACGTCGAGATTTTAAATTTGAGCGAAAAAAATATTTCTGTCTGTCTGTCGGTCTGTCGGTCTGTCTGTCTGTAACTTTTTTTGTCCGCACGTTTTCTCCGGAACGGTTTGAGATATTGACTTGAAATTTTGTACACGTATATATTATGACAAGATCTGGAACTGGATTGTTTTTTGAGGAAATCCGGTGAAGGGTTGGGGGTTAAATAGGGGAAAATAGGGAAAAATAAGTAAAGCTAGCTTGTAAGAGAACAGACACTTGAAATTTGGTGTATGTACTAGAAGTTAAGGCCTAAGTTTTTTTTATAATATCTTTCAACCCCCCACAACCCCTACCCCATTAATGGGGTTGATAAAATAAAGTTGAAATTTTCATTTGAAATTTCGTACACGTATGTATTATAATGACGTCTGAAATTAGATTATATTTTGAGATGATCCTGTTGAAGGGTTGGGGGTTAATTTGGGGTAAATAGGGGAATATAAGTAAAACAAGCTGGTAAGAGTACAGAAACTTGAAATTCGGTATACGTAGTAGAAGCCAAGGCGTCAGATTTTTTATAATATTTTTCAACCCCCACCACCCCTACTCCAATATTAAAAGGGTTGATTAAATAAAATTGAGATATTCATTTGAAGTTTGGTACACGTATGTATTATGACGACATCTGGAACTAGATTATAATTTGAGATGATTCCGTTGAAGGGTTGGGGGTTAAATAGGGGTAAATAGGGGAAAATAAGTAAAGCAAGCTGGTAAGACCACAGAAACTTGAAATTCGGTGTATGTACTAGAAGCCAAAGCGTCAGATTTTTTTGTAATATTTTTCAACCTCCACCACCCCTACTCCAATATGAAAAGGGTTGATTAAATAAAATTGAGATATTCATTTGAAATTTGGTACACGTATGAATTATAACGACATCTGGAACTAGATTATTCTTTGAGATGATTCCTTTGAAGGGTTCGGGGTTATTTAGGGGTAAATAGGGGGAAATAAGTAAAGCAAGCAGGTATGAGTACAGAAACTTGAAATTCGGTGTATGTACAAGAGGCAAAGGCCCCAGATTTTTTGATAATTTATTTCAGCCCCCCACCACCCCTACTCCATTATTCAAGGGGTTGATAAAATAAAATTGAGATATTCACATGAAATTTAGTACGCATATGTATCATAACGACATCTGGAATCAGATTATATTTTGAGATGATTCCGTTGAAGGGTTGGGGGTTAAATAGGGGTAAATAGGGAAAAATAAGTAAAGCAAGCTGGTAAGACTACAGAAACTTGAAATTCGGTGTATGTCCTAGAAGCCAAGACCTCAAATTTTTTAACAATATTTTTCAACCCTTCCACTACCCTTACTACATTATTGAAGGGGTTGATAAAATAAAATTGATATATTCACTTGTAATTTGGTAGACGTATATATTATAACGACATCTGGAATTAGATTATATTTTGGGATGATTCCGTAGAAGGGTTAGGGTTAATAGGAGTGACTAGGGGAAAATAAGTAAATCAAGGTGATAAGAGTACAGAAATTTGGGATTCGGTGTATATACTAGAAACCAATGCCTCAGATTTCTTTCTAATATTTTTCAAACTCCACCACCTCCGCTTCATTATTAATGGGATTGATAACATCAAATTGAGATATTCACTTGAGATTAGTACACGTATGTATTGTAGTGACATCTGATTGAGATGCCTCCATTGAAGGGGTGGGAGGTGAATAGTAGAAAATAAGTAGGGTGAACTAAAAACTTCATTTTTAACGTATATGGTAGAAACCAACTCCTCCAACTTTTCTATGACATCTGCCCCAAATATTATTAAAATTCTATGACCAATAATTTCCACATACTAGAGTGCAAATATCGTCAAGATGTTTCCTTTAAAACGACTTGGATGAAGAATCTGGATGTGGAAGTAGTGATTCCTTAGGCAGCGGTTTTTACTTCCACATCCACGTAGTGGATTGGAAGTATAGTAATCGTAAAAAAAATTTCAAATTTTTTTTTTTCTTGAAATCGGTTTAGAATGTCATGAAACGTCGAGATTTTAAATTTGAGCGAAAAAAAAAATTCTGTCCGTCTGTCTGTCTGTAACTTTTTTTGTCCGCACGCTTTCTCCGGAACGGTTTAAGATATTGACTTGAAATTTTGTACACGTGTATATTATAATGAGATCTGGAACTGGATTGTTTTTGGAAGATATCCGGTGAAGGGTTGGGGGGTAAATAGAGGTAAATATGGGGAAATATGTAAAGCAAGCTGGTAAAGGTACAGAAACTTGAAATTTGATGTTGTACTACAAGCCAAGGCCTCAGATTTTTTTATAATGTTTTTCAACCCCCGCGCCACCCCTTCTTCATTATTAAAGGGGTTGCTAAAATAAAATTGAGATATTCATTTGAAATTTGGTACACGTATGTATTATAACGACATCTGGAACTAGATTATATTTTGAAATGATTCCGTTGGAGGGTTGGGAGTTAAATAGGGGTAAATAGGGGAAAATAAGTAAAGCAAGCTGGAAAGAGTACAGAAACTTGAAATTCGGTGTATGTGCTAGAAGCCAAGGTCTCAGATTAGTTATATTATTTTTCAATCCCCACCACCCCTACTCCATTATTAAAGGGGTTGATAAAATGAAATTGAATATTCACTTGAAATTTGGTACACGTATGTATCATAACAACATCTGGAACTATATATTTTGAAAAGCTTCCGTCGAAGGGTTGGGGGTTAAATAGGGGAAAATAAGTAAAGCAAGCTGGTATGAGTACAGAAACTTGAAATTCGGTGTATGTGCTAGAAGCCAAGGTCTCAGATTAGTTATATTATTTTTCAACCCCCACCACCCCTACTCCATTATTAAGGGGGTTGATAAAATGAAATTGAAATATTCACTTGAAATTTGGTACACGTATGTATCATAACAACATCTGGAACTAGATTATATTTTGAAAAGCTTCCGTCGAAGGGTTGGGGGTTAAATAGGGGAAAATAAGTAAAGCAAGCTGGTATGAGTACAGAAACTTCAAATTCAGTGTATGTACTAGAAGCTAAAGTCTCAACATTTTTATAATATTTTTCAACTCCCCACCACCCCTACTCCATTATTAAAGGGGTTGATAAAATAAAATTGATATATTCATTTGAAATTTGGTACGCGTATGTATTATAACGACATCTGGAACTAGATTATATTTTGAGATGATTCCTTTGAAGGGTTGGGGGTTAAATAGTGGTACATAGGGGAAACTAAGTAAAGCAAGCTGGTAAGAGTTTAGACATTTGTGATTTGGTGTAGATCCTAGAGGCGATGGCCTCAGATTTTTCCATAATATTTTCCATCCCCCCATCACCCCACTCCCTTATTAAAAGAGTTGATAAAATTAAATTTAGATTTTCACTTGAAATTTATTACACGTATAACGATATCTTAAACTGGATTATATTTTGACACGATTGCGTTGAACGAGTGGGGGTAATGGGTGGTAAATAGGGAAAAATAAGTAAAGCAAGCTGGTAAAGGTATAGAAACTTGAAATTAGGCGTATTCCTAGAAGCCACGGTCTCATATTTTTTAGTAATATTTTTCAACTCCCACCACCCTTAATCCATTATTAAAGAGGTTGATAAAATGAAATCGAGATATTCACTTGAAATTTGGGACACGTATGTATTATAACGACATCTGGAACTAGATTATATTTTAAGATGATTCCGTTGAAGGGTTGAGGGTTGAATAGGAGTAAATAGGGGAAATAAGTAAATCATGCTGGTAAGAGTACATAAATATGGGATTTGGTGTACATACTAGAAACCAAGGCCCCAGATTTCTTTCTAATTCTCCGCTCCATTTTTAATGGGTTTGATAACATAAAATTGAGATATTTACTTGACAGTTAGTACACGGAGTATTGTAATGACATCTGATTGATATGATTCCATTGAAGAGGTGGGTCGTGGTAGGTTGTGAATAGGGGAGAATAAGTAGGGTAAACTAAAAACTTCATTTTTAACGTATTTGGTAGAAACCAACGCCTTAAACTTTTCTATGACATCTGCTCCAAATATTATTAAAATTCTGTGACCAATAATTTTCACATACTAGAGTGCAAATCTAGTCAAGATGTTTCCTTTAAAGTGACTTTGATGAAAAATCTGGATGTGGAAGTAGTGATTCCTTAGGCAGCGGTTTTTAGTAATGGAACGGGTGCAATTGTTGTTCATGTACCTTAATCTTCTAGTACTTATCGTAGGATCTTCTATTACAATTTGAAAATTTCCCCTTCAACGTCAACAGTTCTTGCGTTTCTTGGACCACCAGCGTCTCTGTTTTTCACACAAGTTCTGGCATTAGGAGTATTTCTGTTCGGGAATTTATCTTCATAACATTTTGCAGTTGCAGCAGCATTACCAAAACCAAATGTTCTTCAAGACTACGTCTGTTATTTAGAGAACGTATAATCCCCATGTTTAAATAATATTAACAATTAAACTGAAATTGTTTCAAAGAAAAAAATCAAAGTGTAATAAATAACTAGAAGTATTACTTCAAAGCATTTTTATGTGTAAAGAATTTATTAACAAAATGTTGTAAATGCACGTTGTTTTTTAAACACAAATTACTCGAGAACGGCTTTGTTTATAGAAATGCAATAAAAATACCATTTTTATTTCTAATGATCTGAAAATTAGCTTTTTTACAATAATTTTCAGAAGTCTGAAAAAAATAAAAAAGTTGTGAGGAAAGTACTGACAATCACTGCCTAAAACTACACCTTAAACAGAAGTGAGGGTTTGAGTGACACCACGTAAACTGGTGTCCAGATGGCCTATGATTAAGTTTAAAATATGAATTTGATATTTTAAGAGAGTCGAAAGATGTTGCAGAAAAACTGAAGTTTATTATCCCACTTTTAAGGGTTATATCTCCCTTATTATTCATTTTCGGAAATACGTTTATATAAACGACTAGCTTTATTTTTGGACGTACAGTCAGCCGCAGAAATAATTTTGGACCACCTTGTAACTTAAAAGAAGGAAGGAAATATTTCTATTACCGGCGACTCCGGCAAAAATTAAAATTACACATGACGGAATTGGGTAGACCAAACATTACTAACATAAAAAGCAAGTTAAATAAATGCTTTTAATAAAATGAAGTTTCTTATTAACTTGCTTCACTTAATTTTCCCTATTTACGGAATCATCTAAATCATATACAGTGTGACCCATTTTGAATGGAAACACCCCTGTAAAAAATGTAGTTATTATCTGATTTGAACGGGGCTTTTTTAAAAGATAGGCCATCCATAGCTCTACTGACAAAAATTTAGAGATAATTTTCAATTTTCAAGACCTACTGTGATTTTTTTTCAATGTCAAAAATAGACAAATTTGACTATACCACTGGAAATATCTCAAATGAGTAAATCGAAAATTTCGTGAAAAAATATTAAATAGTGACAGATTTATGACAAAATTAATGTAGGTAATATTTTATAATAACTTTTACATAGTTCTTTTTAAAAACCGAAGTAGCCCATGAAAAATAAACAATAGAAAGATACATTAAGTAGACAGTTTTATTAAATATTGTCTTTTAAACAAACTTAATCATATTTGACTTAAAAACATGTATAAACAATTGAAAGTAATAATAATTATGTATTTAATAAACAAAATACCAACACATTACAACATTTAACTAAAGTGAAAACACGATAATACAATTCGTCTTAAATTTTTGTAGCCTCTATAAGGCCGCCGCATAAGTTTATTGCGATGAACTTGTTGAATCGCTTTTTAATATACTTTACAACATTCTGTAATTGTTGCCGGGTAACTTCTGTACAAGCTTGTCTTATTCTTGCACACAAATCTTCTCTATTACTCGGGCGTGAGCTGTAAACTTTAGATTTTATTAAACCCCATAAAAAGAGGTCCATCGGTGTTAAGTTCGGGGACCGGGGTGGCCATCCAATTAACGGTCTACCTCGAAATATCTATCGATTTGGAAAGTTAACATTAAGCCATCTGGTAACCACTCTGGTATTATGGATAGGGCTGCCATCTAATTGAAAGTGTAGATTTACTCTTTATTGTATTGAAAGTTCATGTAGCATATTTCAAAATTCGTTTCTTAGGAACTGTAAAAACTGCATGATATTCATATTACCTTCAAAAAAGAAAGGACCAATGATTGTCTCATCGAGTAGCTCACACCAAACATTACCTTTTTGGGAATATTGTCTTTTACAATTAATGATCCACTCTGGGTTTTCTGTAGCCTAAAACCTACAATTTTGTGACGATACCACCCAGTTTGTGGTAAAAATTGCCTCATTGCTGAATAATGTAGTTTTCAAAAAATTTCTGTTATTAAGATACTCTCCTTGAGCCTACAAGGAAAATTCCATCCTGTTTCATCATCACCAGGTTCCAACGTATGTAAAAACTTGGCTTTTAATGGTTTTATCTTATTTTTATGAAGGCATCAGCGAATATTTTCTCTAGGTAAATTCCAATCTAAGCTAGCTATTCTTACACTGGCGTTTGGATTGTTGTTAAAATAATTTAAAACGGTCTGCTCGTACCTGGGTCTTCTTATAATGCGCCTTGTCAAAGCGTCACACATTAAAAATTTTGTTTATTTTAGAAACGGCCTATTCGGGTGCCTATTATTAAATATCTCACATGCCTCTCCCAAAGTTCTGTCATTATCTCCTCTAAGGCGCACAAGTTCAATTTTTTCTACTACATTTAGAGTATCCATAATTTTAACTTCAAACTAATAAACTAAAACTTGATAATATTATTGATCAATTTTATAATTTCAATAACAATATACTCTTAAGTATATGCATATTTTAAAGATTTGACGTCTGACTTTAAATTTTTTTTCCATGACATTATTATTTGTCATTATTTAATGAAAAGGCAATATTTATTAAAACTATCCACTTAATTTATCTTTTCATCGTTTATTTTTCATGGGCTACTTCGATTTATAGAAAAGTAACATGTAAAAGTTATTATAAAATATTACCTACATTAATTTTGTCATATATCTGTCATTTAATATTCTTTCACGAAATTTTGAATTTATCAATTTGAGATCTTTCTGAATCCAGTGGTATAGTTAGATTTTATAAAAAAATCGCTAATCAAATTTGTCCATTTTTGACATTGAAATAAAATCATAGTAGGTCTTGAAAATTGAAATTTAACTCTAAATTTTTGTCATAAAGAAGAGCTTTCGATGGCCTATCTTTTAAAAAAGCCCCGTTAAAATCAGATAATAGAGGGGTGTTTCCATTCAAAATCGGCCACACTGTATGTCACATACGTGTACCTCTCAAGTGAACATCTCAATTTAATTGTATCCAACCCTTTAATAATGGAGTGGCGGTGTTGGGTAGTTGAAAAATATTATGAAGAAATCGGAGGCCTTGGCCTTTAGTATACTATACACCAAATCCCAAATGTCTGTACTCTTACCAGTTCGCTTTACTTATTTCCCCCTATTTACTCCTACTTACCCGCATCATCTCAACATATAATCTAGTTCATAATGTCGTTATAATACATATGTAAACCAAGGGGGTTGAAAAAATTTATAAAAAATTTGAGGCCTTGGCTTATAGTATATAGTTATATAGTTTCTGTACTCTTACCAGCTTGCTTTATCTATTTTCCACTGTTTACCCCCAAAGCTTCACCGGATAAGTTGAAAAAACAATCCAATTCCAGATCTTGTTATAATACATACACGTGTGTATAACATTTCAAGTCAATGGCTTAAACCGTTCCGCAGTGGTACCGTAGACATCAAAAGTACGAAAAATTATTTTCGGCAACTTGTTAAATTTAGGTAATAATAATTGTAATAACATTAAAAAGTGTTATAAATTAATTTTATTTTTTGCGTGCAATAATCTGATAATATTGATGCTTTGTGAATTTTGCAGTTGTAAACAGGGACAACAGGACGGTATTTCAAACAAGCAACACTTTAAGATCTATTCTGACAAAGACGAAACCAACAAACCACGAGCAAAATTCAAAATTCACATCCAGACCTTTTAGTGTAAGATTGGGCGAACATCAAAATTATATCAGAAAAAATGAAATTCATAGGTCCAAGATCTGCGAACACGCGTGGGAGAACGGACATAGAATAAACTGGGACTCGGCAAAAATTTTAACAAAAGAGGCAGATAGCAAAAAAAGAAAAATAAAAGAATCCGCGATAATATTATTGAATGAGGATAATTGCGTGTCGAATTGTTCCGTAGATGTCTGTACAACTTGGCTGCCAATGTTAAAAGAAGAACTTCACAAACTTAACATTGTATAGAAACTAAAAAACTGTTAACTATATCAACAGTTCTATGTAAATAGTAAGTATCTATGGATATTGAATATAACAAACATTCTTAGAGCTGTGTATTTGTCATACACAGCAAAAAAGATTTTTCAAAAAAAGCCTTGAGAAAGGAAACAGATTAGATTTCCGAAACGTCGGCGAAATATTTAATTTCAAGTTTTTATACTTATTTGTGTTGTTTATTTATCAAAACCAACCTTTAACTGATCCTTTGACGTAAACGTCACGGGCGTAGAGGTTTTTTTACCAGTAACATACTGGTTAATTGTGATATATTTTGTAGATTCCCCTAGCACCGCTTAGAAAGAAAACATACATGTGGCAGTGAAATTCCGAAAGAATTGAAGAAGGAAAAAAATTACTTAAGATGTCGGCCGATCTTAAACTCTGCCAGCTGCAAAACTTAAGTCTTCGCGACTTGCTCTCTGAGATCCTTAGTTCTTCGTTGTTTACTTCGCAGTAAAATTTCTACGAAATCTCTTTTAGGCCGGCCACTTGGATGTCAACTATAAAATTGTGGAGGTAATATAAAATCTTCGTAACCATTCTGAATTTTTTGCTACGAAACGGTCGCGAACAAGGTTGCTTGCCTCCCAAATTGACGTGAATTTCGCATAAAATAATTTCAATGCAATTATCAGACTTAATTGTAGACGTGAAATCATTTTTGAAATGTTTCTTTTTGCTATTAGAAAACTAAGCAATTTATTGCGACACATTATTTTTCCCTCTTGTCGGTAAGGCGTCCAATAACTCTTTTCTTGTACACCTGATACCTTTTATATATTTTAATATCACACAATCTCATTATCAGAAATAATAAAAGAATTATGCTACGTTTTACTTAATTATGATTTATAAAAAAAGAGCAAAATCGAGCAAACAATTTTATAACACCCTGTTTCACAAACATATACTGCAACTGAATAAATTATAATCTGAAAGTACTATGGGTTCTTTTGTTTATAACTCTATGTAAAGTTAAGAACAATAAAAATGGAAATCTCTTTTTATCCACATTTTATACAGTCGCATATTTTTACTAACATAAAAAACAGAAAAGGGAATTTTACGAATGATAAAAATACGTATTTACCTGAATAAGGGCCCTCTATAATAAAAGTTACTTGATTATTAAAATAATAGTTCATAAACTTTAATAAAGTGCACACAAAATACAACTATTAAAACTACGTTTGCAAATCGACTGCTTTATAATATGCCTGTAATACGTAAGCAAATGAAAAAAAACAGGTTAATTTCTTGGAAGGGCTGTACAGGGGAGGGTTGTAAAACAGTAAATGTAGGAAATACTCATTGAAACAAATATTTAGGTTCACCCTTTTTGTAGCGTTTTACAGACAAACCGACAGACAGACAGAATATTTTTTTCGCTCAAATTTAAAATCTCGACGTTGCGTGACATTCTAAACCTTCAACGAAAAAAATGTTTGCAAATTTCTGTACGATTGTTATATTTCCTCTCCACTCCACTAGGTGGAAATGTAAGTAATTATCGAATAAAACAAATTACATGAATTTATCCGCTTTGATGACGACTTAAAAGCTTGTCGCGTGATATACATTAAAATAATCTCCTTTTTGTCGAACTAAATAAATACCTATGAAATTCTCGCGACAAGTCTATCTTTCTTGAAGATATTAAATGTATACAAAAAGTTAGGTCTTTGAAAGGGCGTATTCTAAAAGTATTAGAACTGGACCTTCTTTTTTAAAATTTGACGCAGAATTTTATTCTCTTTTATTTTAATTTCACAAATGGTTATATTGCACTTAGAAAGAGTTACTTTTCAAAAACTGAAATTCCACGAAACAAACCTTTTTGTTATACCTTGGATCTGTGTTCAAATCCAGAATGACACGGATATACTTTTGTTTCAGTTAGCTGTAACTTTAAAGTTAAACTTCCGCTTCGGCATTGCACGCTGTGTAATCCCTAAATTGTTTCTACGGACTGATAAATTTCTGCTTCACGTGTCACAGACGCTCTAGCTGTTTATTTTGTAAAGCTAAATTCAGGTTGTATCTGACTTGGAGCTTTGTAAAGTTTCAAGACATGCAAATAAAAGATACGAAATAAGAAACACTGGAAATATGTAAAATTCTTTGTTATGCGTATTTTTATACATACAGGATAAAATGAGAATAATGAATTCATATTTCATTGATATTGAAAATATCTTTGATGCAATGTAGATATACTGTGGCACTCAAAACAATATTATTAAAGGTGAAGATATATAGAGCACGTACTGACGATTGTAATTAACACCATTATTTTGAACTACACTAAAATACTTGCACTGGAATCCTTCTTAGGTTTCCCGTCGAGTGAATGTTACTTATCATCTGAATTAAAGTATAAATAATTGCAAGTCTACCCGCTCTGGTAGAGTAAATATGGAGTTGACATCTCTTAACTAAAAAGTTATTTTTCTCATTAACTACTTGAGTTATTTGATTGAAACAAAAATGAAACAATAGGGACGTAATAGTTTTACATTTCGATACCTTATTGCCAATAACTATTGTACCTCGAGTATAGTGTACCTTGGAACACATGTTTTGAACTGGTTTTACCATCTAACTAATTATTGCAAAAGTATATTATGAGAAAGTGTAAAGAAACTTCATAAAACGTATTTTCACTAAGTCACATTGTTTGGTGTGGTTTTCAAACAATTTGGTTATTATTGCATGTTAAAGCGGCCGGTTTTGTGTTTGGTTTCGTGATTTTTCATTTTTGGTGTATACAACTAGAAAATTTCAAATTGGTGTCTTCGATATACATATTTATAGTGAGTAAATGTGTATATTATTTTTTAGTTTTGACATAAACTAGATGAGCTAGACAGTTTAGTTTCGTTGCGTGTAACCTCGTGTACCATGAAACAAAACTACATCTGTACCATCTGTTGAGGTAAATAATGCTATAAACTTGCTGTTTTTTCATAGCTTCGCAATGCCACGAAGTAACGTAGGCCCGAAAAGGGCTTCAGTGGATTCCGAAAGTTTATGTAAAGCAATGGATGATGTTTTGTGTGATAATGACAGGAAAATTTCCTTGCATGAGGTTCGTAGGGTTTGTGATGTAAAACTCGTCACTATCTCGACATTTAAAAGGTTAAAGATTGCCACTTTGATTGTAACCAATGTATAAACTGTATAGAATATAATAACAAACATAGTGCAAATGTACCCAGAGATCACGAGGTAAAAGATATTGACTGTCATGTATACAAAATAAAAGTAAAAGCCCTAATTATGAAAACTAATTATGAATAGTACAAAAATAACGTTATTAAAATGTTCGTTCTCTTTGCGCGAGTTTTGCCGATTTTGTGGATTTAGTTGTAGAAAATGATTTTAGCATTGTTGCCATATCTGAGAGTTGGCTTTCGCATAACATTTTCTCGGATGCAGTCTCAATACCGGGGTATAGACTATATCGCAAAGATCTGCTAGGTAGAGGAGGAGGCATGGGTATGTACAAGTAAACCATTGTAGGATGGCCAACAGCCGCGCAGAGAGAGAAGAAATATCGTCGCTGTTGAATAGAGACAAGTTTCTTAACTATGAACGTAGTACAGTCGGGGGGAGAAGTTTAAGTAAAAGGTGCTCTCCTATTCCCCAATAATCCAGGTATGTCACAGGCCAATTGATGTTTTCGATTGAACAACAGTTCTTTGTACACCTAACATTAATGTTTATAAGTAGATACTTCTAATAGTACCTATGTATTAAATATAAGTTATACACTACAAGCGCTTTTGTCAAGACTGTACCAATGTTTACACGAGGAAGGAACATAAACAAGTGAGCTCCGTAAAGGTGGGGTGGTTTCAACTACTGCGCATCCTAATCTCGTTGGCCATTCTAGGATGGTCGACCTGTACGTCAAATCAGGTATAAATTGTCAATTATTACAAACAGAGACTATAGAAGCGGAAGCGGTACATGAACATCTTTGGGTCAAATTGCAGTTAGGTAGGTCCAAGGCATTTGACACCATTGATCACACGCTTCTTTGTGCAAAGCTAAATTACTATGGTTTCGACGCGATATCCCTGCGATATTTCAATTCCTATTTGAGCGAACGTCGCCAATGCGTATCAGTCGCAGGAAATATATCTGATTTTAAAATTATCTCGTCAGGTGTTCCTGAAGGGTCCATTCTTGGTCCTCTTTTGTTTCTTGTATATACAGCAGATATATTTAATGTAGTAACTAGTTCGCATGTGCAAGCATATGCTGACGATACCCAACTTCTTCACTGTTTTGAGCCATCTAATGCAGCTATTGCCACTAATTTGATCAACCAAGATTTAGACAACATCTATCAATATTCGCATCAACATAACCTTAAAATTAACTCTACCAAATCAGTTGTTATTCTATTCTGCTCAGAACACACTCGAGATCACTTAAAGGCTTCTATTCAAGTAAATATTAATCAAGAAAATTTGTCATTTTCTACTCATGCCAAAAATTTTGGGGTAATAATAGACGAAAGATTACGTTTTATGCAGCACATAAAAATTCTTTTACAAAAATTTTACTCCCGGCTAAAAGTACTGTATGCAAACAGGCATATCTTGAACTTTAAACAACGTAAAAAACTTTGTGAAACTTTAGTCATGCCTGTATTCAATTATTGCAATTTTATGTATTTTTACTGCCTGGATCAAGCTACAAAAAATCGACTACAAGTTTTGCAAAACTGTTGTCGTTTTATTTACAACTTAAGAAAATTTGATCATGTTTCAAGCAAATATGTTCAGTTGCGTTGGTTAAAAATGGAACAACTCGTTAAATTTCACTACGCAGTTTTCTTATTTTTTTAAATAAAATATTCTATTCCAAGGTACTTGAGAGACAAGTTAATTTTCAGATCGTCAGTACATACTGTAAACATCAGACATCGGTACGTGCTAACAGTGCCACAACATCGTACAGCCCTCTTCCAACGTGGCTTTTCTTACACATCCGCAGCCTTATATAACTCTATTGATCCCATATATAAAAATCTATCGACAGTTAATATCTTCCGTAAAAAAATCAAAGCCTGGTTCATTAATTCCAACAAAAACTAGAATATATATTCTTGGGCACCATTTTGCACTGTGTTTATGATTGATTCTTTTATTTAGTTATTTTGAGTAAATAATTTTTTAGTATTTCTATAAATATATTTTATGAACGTCCCCCTATTACATTGGACTATTGTAATATTGTATTGTATTTTTGTATTTTAATGTTTTATTTTTAACTTAATTAGTTAGGTAAGTGATTGATAAGGTTAAGTGTAAAAATAGCCACATGGCTAAACTTCGCCTTGTAAATTTCTATTTGTAATGTACTTGTAAATGTACATCTACACTCTTTGAATAAAGCCGTTTATTATTATTATTGTTATTATTATTAAATCGCTTTAAGGAAAGTGGTGATAAAAATTTCACGTATAAAGCAAAAATGGACGTTAATAAAGTTTTTAGTGAAGAAGAATAAGAATCAGATTTATCAATATACATTATTTATATTGCATACGATATGGTCTCAGTAAAAAGGGAGTTCTAGAACTTGCATACAAATATGCCAATGCAAAAGGAAAATAAATCCAAAACATGGGAAAAAAATCGTATTGCTGGAGAAGAATGGATGCGTCTTTTTATGAAGAGGCGTCGACCGTTATCCATCACTTTTTTTAAATTTCATATTCCAAACTTTTAATAATTTTGATGTATCACTAAAGTTATATTTTCAGAGTAATAGCATTTGCCTAATTTATTTTACCTTACCAACATAGAGGAACACTATTTTGTCAGGTTCTATTGACATAAACGCAAGTTTTCCAAGGCACATGAGGATGTGTTCTATAGGATGTTCCATTTAAAATAACAAAGTTAGGTGACACATCCGGTGTAAGCGAAGTAACACATGCATGAAACTATTTTCGTTAGATCCGCCACATTCAAAAACCCCCTTAGCCCAATTTTCAAATCTCTAAACTGAACAGATCTCAAGAAACGTCTAATACCCGCTTTTCGTGAATAACCCTTTGTGTATGGAAAATATGAAGACAACAGATCAAGTGGAAGTAGTTCAAGATTGACTTGCAAGTTTTGACCTAAACGCAGTGACAGTTTGTAGCTGTGTGAAGCTTGTAATAAAAGTGAGAAAATAGCGCATGATCTCCAGACACAATGTATAATATTAATTATATAAAATTTCTGTTTAGTCCTGCCCTAAGCTGCAATAAGCCTCAGGCATTGGCGTTGTTGTTCCGAGAATAATTAGGTGCGCCGAGCCATCAAACTCTCTGGAGGTACAAGCCATTCTGTTCTCGACTTTCTTAATTGGGCAAGCTTAATCCAAACCACAATGTAATAATATAATTAAATTCGGAAGAGAGTAAATAGAACAAGATAATTTCTGCTTGCATCGATCCAACAGTGGAGGCAGTGGAAAATACACAGCTTAAGTAGCTATAAGAAAAGTAAGCGGACAATGCAACTAGATGTAAACATTCTATTATACTCATAACAGATTTAGTGAAGTGAGCATTCTCTAGGATACTTTTTGCAGTTATTTTTTTGAGTGTACTTGCTGTTATTGAACAAGACGCTGGGCTAAGTTCGCTTCTCGCACAGTGGCACAAATCACAAGTTTATTGTTCAAAGTTATCTAGAGCCCTTGTTTCACAACCGATTGGGACAATTTTTTTTTCAAATACTCCTAATTTAATTTTCAAAAACGCAAGAGAGCCGATTTATGAATTATGCTAACCAAAATTATTGAGCTTAGCTGAAATGGCCATGTTTTATTTAAATCTTAATAAAACTTTTTTCTTATCCAATTTACATAAATCTTATTACTTGAGGGTTTCGAGATAGCTGATTACGAATCGAATATACGATTCAAATGTATTGACCCCTCACTTTAACCGCGTATATCTCAGAAACCGAGGAGCAGAACAAATTGAAAAACTTATGTGTTAATTATCAGTTTGTTCTAAATCAAACACTGAAAAATATACATTGAACACTTTTAAAGGTCTGCTAAGATATATTAAAAAATGTCCTACTTTTAAAGGAAATTTTGACCACACCAGTTTTATATTATATCTTGGAAAATATGCCTACCATGTAAATTATATTTTAGACACCGATAAAGCACTGCATTTTTTGTAGGAAGAAATTTTTTCATAATGTTTTACTCTAAAATTCTACAGTTATTCTCAAAAACGTGACGTCATGTTTATTCGGTAATTTATCAATGTTTTTAAAAGTTTTTTGTTAAAATAGTTAATTATGTAAAATGCAATTATTTTCAGAAAAAACAATTAGTGCATATCAAATATTAATTTAGTTATCAAGCGTAATAGATAATATTCTTGCAAACTTGCAATGATATTATCCTAGATTCATATTCTTGCATTTTTACGTCTCGACGCCGACCGAGTCCCAGCGTCGTTTTTGTGTAACTTGTGTATTTGATAAACTTTGATATCTAAAGTTATGTTCTTGCATTTTTACGTCTCCATGCCGACCGACGCCTAGCGTAGTTTTTGTAAAACTTTTGAATTTGATAAATTTTGATACCTAGATTTATATTCTTCCATTTTTTCTCTCGGCGCCGACCGACGTCTAGCCTTGATTTTGTAAAACTTGTGTATTTGACCAACTTTGATATCTAAATTAACGTTCTTGCATTTTTACGTCTTGATGTCGACCGACGCCTAACGTCGATTTTGTAAATCTTGTGTATTTGATAAATTTTGATATCTGAATTCATATTCTTGTATCTTTACGTTTCGACGCTGACCGACGCCTTGCGTTGTTTCTGTAAAACTTGTATTTGATTCATTTAGATATCTAAATTCACGTTCTTACATTTTTACGTCTCGACGCCGACCGACGCCTAGCGTCGTTTTTATATAACTTGTGCCTTTGATAAATTTCGATATCTAAAATCATGTTGTGCAATGCAGGTTTTCACGGCCGTTGTCCAATGAAGTAGTTTCCTGAAGAAAAGGAACAACTTACAACATATGCGTGCTTACCATTCGTCTCCGGAGTCACGGATAGGCTAAGAAGAATTCTATCAAAAAAGAAAACAGGTGCACGTTTTCGAACAGTGAAGAAAATACTACAGTTGCTTCCCTCAAACAAGGACCCATCCCTAAACTGTTGGCGAAAGGTGTTTACCAGTTGGACTGTATATGCGGAAAAAGTTACATCGGACAAACAGGGCGAAGTATGCAGTTCAGAATCAAGAGATATACTAGACTCACTAAACATTTTCTTTATAGGATTTTGCAAACAGTGGAAAGAAAAGCTATCTATGAGAACTAAAGGAAAAACTATATATATAAAAATATTAATGAAATCTTTGCATTCTTTCGATAACCTGACTTCTGGTTATGCTAACAAGTAAAATTCTGATTTGCCATTCTCATTTTAACACTAGCATCCAACCTAGTCCCCTACGGCTAAGCAGCCTAAACTAGTATCTACATGATCCCCTACGATATGTAAATTCAGTTAAAAATGAGAACAAAGGCCTGAAATTAATTTATTTACGTACCTTGTCTTTAAAAATTTTTTTTTTTTTTTTCATTCAAATGAATTACATTTTCATAAAATCTCATTCAGTTTCTTGGAAATGCTTAGCCTTTGAAACGTTTTTCGTCCTTATTGGGGACTCATCAGAAAAGCCTAAAGCCACTCATAACGATATTCCATGCAAAACTAAGACATTTTCCATGAATGGTATAAAATAATTATAATTGACATTGACTGATAAAAAACAACAGATCTTCACCTATCTATTAGCTAACTAGTATTCGAGCCTATATACTCTATGCATGTTTAAAAGTGAATTATTTATTATTTGTTTGCTTATAGTAATGAAACATTTTCTTTATAGGATTTTGCAAACAGTGGAAAGAAAAGCTATCTATGAGAACTAAAGGAAAAACTATATATATAAAAATATTAATGAAATCTTTGCATTCTTTCGATAACCTGACTTCTGGTTATGCTAACAAGTAAAATTCTGATTTGCCATAGGCTCGAATACTAGTTAGCTAATAGATAGGTGAAGATCTGTTGTTTTTTATCAGTCAATGTCAATTATAATTATTTTATACCATTCATGGAAAATGTCTTAGTTTTGCATGGAATATCGTTATGAGTGGCTTTAGGCTTTTCTGATGAGTCCCCAATAAGGACGAAAAACGTTTCAAAAGCTAAGCATTTCCAAGAAACTGAATGAGATTTTATGAAAATGTAATTCATTTGAATGAAAAAAAAAAAAAAAATTTAAAGACAAGGTACGTAAATAAATTAATTTCAGGCCTTTGTTCTCATTTTTAACTGAATTTACATATCGTAGGGGATCATGTAGATACTAGTTTAGCCTGCTTAGCCGTAGGGGACTAGGTTGGATGCTAGTGTTAAAATGAGAATGGCAAATCAGAATTTTACTTGTTAGCATAACCAGAAGTCAGGTTATCGAAAGAATGCAAAGATTTCATTAATATTTTTAAATATATAGTTTTTCCTTTAGTTCTCATAGATAGCTTTTCTTTCCACTGTTTGCAAAATCCTATAAAGAAAATGTTTCATTACTATAAGCAAACAAATAATAAATAATTCACTTTTAAACATACTAGACTCAGATACACAGATAAGTCGGCTGTAGCAGAACATGTTCATCACAATAAGAACCATAAGATCAAATACGAGAATGTTAGGATATTGAACAGAAGTGCGCGTTATTACCCAAGAATTATTAAGGAATCACTGGAAATTATGAAAAATAAGAACAATTTCAACAGAGAAGATGAGTATCGACTAAGCAATACATGGAGACTGGCTTTGCCAAGTACCAGTAATGTAATCGGTCACGATCAACGGAGCACGACGAATGTGCAACCAAGCGTAGCAGCGCCCAAGTATATAATGAGGAGCCGAACTCAACTGCTTCAGTCTTAGGAACCCTTCTGAAGAAGCTGACAGCATGATGAGCGAAACGTCATGTCAAGTTCGACGACCGCGGCAAAACCCGAAAGAAACTACTTCATTAAATTCATGTTCTTGCATTTTCACGTCTCGACGCCGACCGACGCCTAGCGTCGTTTTTGTGAACATAGTATATTTGATAAATTTTGATACCTGGATCCATATTTTTGCGGTTTTACGTCTCGACGCCTAACGTAGTTTTTGTAAAACTTCTGTATTAGATGAATTGGATACCTGAATTCACGTTCTTACATTTCTACGTCTCTACGCCGACCGACGCCTGGCGTGGTTTTTTTAAAACTTCTGAATTTGATAAATTCTGATACCTAGATTCATATTCTTCCATTTTGGCGTATCGACGCCTAGTCCCGATTTAGTAAAACTTGTGTATTTGATCAATTTTGATACCTCAATTTATATTCTTGCATTTTTACGTCTCGACGCCGATCGACGCCTAGCATCGTTTTTGTAAAACTTGTGTATTTGATAAATTTTGATATGTAGATTCATGTTCTCGCATTTTTACGAAACCCATCTTTTTTTTGTGGAATATTAATGTAAAGCCTATTACAATTACTCCGGGTTATGTAACTTTTTAAATTTTTTGTCCGCAGCTTAATAAGTTTGAAAATTTCTAAAACTTTTATTTATTTCTATCCCCTATACATTTTGCAGATTTTGTAATTGTCATATCAGGCTTGAAAGCCAAGCTCATTTTCAATGTCTTAACGAAGTCTGCTAAATTGCAATTTTTTTATGACGTCTGCTCCAAATATTATTAAAATTCTATGACCAATTATTTTCACATACTAAAGTGCAAATATAGTCAAGAAGCTTGCATTTAAAGAGACTTGGAAGAAAAAACTGGATGTGGAAGTGATTCCTTAGACAGCGGTTTTTTACATTAGTACCTTTGTTGTGGTAATTATGGATTATTCGAATGCAACTACTAGCCAATGTGTTCAAATGAGTTTAGGGCATAGTTTAGTATCCAATCCAGTAAAAATTGTAGTGGAGGGGCTGCATTTGCTTCTTGGTATATTCAAAGCCCTTTTAGTACTTGCCTAGCTTCGCTAGTAGAGTCAAGTACTCTACTCACTGTTGTAATGCCTGTTCACATAAGACGAATAAGAAAAGATAGTGACTTGCCTTAGTTACTTGCACCGGCAACTAAACCCGTGTGCACGAGTCATTTTACTCTATTTTTAAAACGTCTATTATTTTTCTCACTTTGTATAGAAGTAGTACAGGCAAATTAACAATTTAGGGTAACAAAAATTAATAAAAGGATCATCTCTGGGATTTAAGTAGGTAATAACCTGGAGAATGAGATGATGCATTCTTTGCACTTCCAAGTTCAGGGAGAATTCAAGAAAATTTGGAAAAACTATTTGATTTTCGTTTTTTTTTGCTCTAGCGGCCAAAATGAAAATAGAGAAAGAAGTTCCCAACAAAAGTTGTAGCTCGTCTTTTTTTCTACAAAAAAGGTCTTTACAAATTTTTGTCTTACTTAAGCCGTTTAGAAGATAAATCGAGTGTTCCACTTATAGTTTTAAGCCGCTTCGAAATGCGCGAAAAAAAAGAATTCTCCGGGAGTTTCGTACGACCCGGCTCATCGATCGATAATTCTTACTATTCAAAGCCCCTAAAAAAATGAAAATAACACAAAATGTTGAGAAAAGTCTCAGCTTTAATGCGGAACTAATCACAAAATTCATAAAAAATTTTATCAAGGAGAGAAAGTGTCAGAAGTTGGCTTAGTGAACTTTGTACAGTTGATCCACAGATTTATTCATATCTTTGCCGGGAGTCGTTAGAATGATAATTCATTTTGCTTATATATTCTTATATAATGATATATTAATCGAATTAACATTTTATTGCAATTACTTTTGTTGGAGAAATATGCCTTGCGATCAAAGTAGAGGGTATATTTTTCATCGATCAATCACCTCCAAATTTTGGAGTTCAATTCGCTATATCTTAAGTGATAATAATAGCACAGTCTTAATTTTTGGATTATAAGTACAATAAAACATATTCTTTCGAATGACTTTAGAGTTTTTTAAATGCGCGCAGTACTTTTTGAATTTGTCTACATTGTTCATACACGTTCAGAAAATGCACAATTATACAGTAAAACATATACAACTTATTTGTTTCTTAACATTCTTCAATGAAATTTTCACGAAATATAGATTAAAGTGCGTGGAATCGAATCCATGTAGTGAAAAGGCACCCATTGTTACGGGAGAAATAGGCAGGATGCATAAAACTCAAAGATGTGAATAAATCAACTGTATAAAGTTTACGAAGCCATCTTCTAACACTTTTTTCTCTATGATAAAAATTTGTATGAATTTTGTGATTAGTTCCACATTAAAGCTGAGACTTTTCTCTACATTTCAGGTTGCTTTCATATTTTTTAGCGGCTCTGAATAGTAATAATTATCGATCGATATGTCCGGTCGTACGAAACTCCCAGAGAATTCTCATTTTCCGCGCATTTTGGAGCTACTCAAAACTATAAGTGGAAAACTGGATTTATCTCCTAAACGGCTTAAGTAAGACACAAATTGGTAAGGACCTATTTTGTAGAGAGACGAGCTACAAGTTTTGTTGAAAACTGTTTTCTGTATTTTCATTATTTTAGCCGTTAGCGCAAAAAACCGAAAATCAAAAAGTGTTTCCAAATTTTTTGAATTTTCCCGGAACTTGGAAGTGCAAAGAATGCATCATTCCATTCTACAGATCATTAACTACTTAAATCCCAGAGATGACTCTTTTAATTATTTTTGCGAGGTTTTTACAGCATTTTGCCTTCATTGCCTGTACTAAAGGCGATTAAATAAGTTTCCAGCAACCAAGTATCAGCTTCTGACAGGCGATTCTAATCTGCAACTTGATATAAACAAATTATCAGCGTATCTTGTGTTATAATGGCTAATATTCTTACATTTATGAAGCTTTGAAGAATTCCTATAGACAAATGTGATACATGTGAGAATATAAACAGAGTATACCCTAAGAATCCTAACTGCCTGAAATAAATTCCGACATAAGTGACTGAAATTAACGAAACAAATCCATCTATTCACTTTTTTTTGCTATATAAATACTTTCTTTACTGAATTTCGCCAGCAGAAAATCCCGTAACTAATTGTCGAGTGAACAAATGAAAAAATCGCCGCCTAAGGAATCACTACTTCCACATCAGAATTCTCACATAATTTGCAATAGGGCATTTCAGCAGGAGGTCAGTTTTAATATGTGGTCTAATATTGTAAACGGGAGATCTTACCTCCACGTGTAAATGGAGTATTACTAAAGGTTTTTTATATAATCGTCTTTTCGATTATTTTGATAAATAAATGAATACCGATTCCAAGTGGATAAAGCTCCGACACATCATGCAACTTAAACCGTTTATGGATAAATAAAAACTATTTTGAATGGTGGATCGGTTGATTAGAGTGGCCCCAGCCACTCCGTTTATCGGATTTGATTTCGGTAGATTTTTTCTCTGGGGCTACTTAGGATTGATTTAAACGATTTTCGTATATAATTGTTATGTTACCATATAAAACAAAAGTTAAATAACTGAACAAATTATTTTTTGTTTATCTTTAGAGGTTTCTAAGATACACATAAAAAACTTTTTCAGGATTTTAACGTGAACAACTTGTACCTCAGAAACTAATACTGCCTGACTCTTGTCCATAGGAACTTTTTCTTATTTTGTCCATCACCTGATGAAGTGTGTCCTGTGCAATTCCGGACACCCTATATATTATATCTTGGCAGCTTTTATTTGTTTCTCGAGGATCACTTGACTCGACTAATATTCGAACCGAGGTTTCAGAAGTGTTTTTCGAAGCGAAGAGTTTTCTTTACCTGCGTTTCCATGACAACTTGAAACGGTTATAAGCTCTCTTCTTATGCAATGCTATCGAGCGCTTAGATATGCAAATCGTTACATTTTAATGATGCTCAATAATAACCTGACAATGAGCACGTTTTATATAGACGGCGGTTTTTATTCAAATGTGAAGATAAAACCCTGCCAATTTTAAAAACCGCTATTGGCATTTGATAGAGAAATATCTGCTCTTTTTTATTCTCTCGGATAACACAAGTTGGAACGATTTAATTTAGATTCTAAAAAATGAAAGCATCATTCTTATTTCTGTTATTAAAACTAAGAATAAGGCTTCAGATATATGTTAAAATGGGCGAAAATTTATTCATATGACGCTCTAGGGTTCCACAAAGATCTATTCTAAGGCCCAGCTTTTCATTATATTTATTAATGATAACCTGAAATGTAGCTGTCGCGCATATTACTGTTATATGCAGATGAAGTATATTCTGTAATATTCTATAATTGCACCTGCAGATTTCAGAAAAACAGAAAGATGACAATGTAGAATAGTTAGTAGTTTAGAGAAAGCCAGATAGCAACAGGCGAACGCTCTCCAAAAGTTAAGCTGATATGGGAATTATGAAAGGGTGGGGCTGTACTCCTTAAGAGCAACCGCGTCAACGTTATGTTGTCGGACGTACCATACATACACGTACATACCTTCGGCTAGTGCTGTATAATTTCATACAAGATGAGCATTATTGTGTCACATACCATAAAATAATGTAATAAAAGTAAAACCATTTTTTCCCATGAGATATGTCTGAAATTTTTATTGAAATGTATGTACTTATTGTAAATACCATAAAGTACAAATATAATGTGATATCTTAGCATAGGGCCAAGTTAATAAACATTTCTAAACCCAAAGTATAAGCAACCGATAACTAGGGTTCATTATTATTAGCTGAACTAGTTGAATACATATCCTTCATTGACTTTGATCTTTCGTTTGATCCTTCCGGCGCGCGGCGGCGCGGAGTGGTTTGCCGAGAAAACTGTTGAATGTCCAATGACCAATTTCTAGCTTCATTTATGCTTGAGCCTATATACATGCGTTCATAAGTATTAACATTGGAAATGTTTATGTTTTCGTATGTGGGGTAGAGCTACCAGTTTTTGTTCAAGGTCAAAAGACAGCGGTGTAGCGTCACAGTAGAGAGAAGACCATTAGGCTCACTTACTCTTGAGATTTGTTGTAATCGATTTTATTTTTTATGAATCCACTGCGCATTCGATATTTGTACGCTCATCTACATATACACTGCTCGAGCTAGAAAATGCTAATAAACTGGCCAACACTTACAATGACACTAAATTAGTTTTGTTCGAAGATATCCTTGGCAGATGATTTATTTTGCGATTGAATTTAATGTTTACTGATTAATCAATAAGTAGCGAATTGAAATTTGACCTGCCTTTACTTAAATTTATTACATAACATCCGCGTCTGACGTCACAGACTGAAAATGTATGACTTTATATTATTCAAGCAAACATTTGTACACGGCTACCGAAAAGGCCGCGCTACTATCGATTAGGCGGCTGCGCTTGCCAATTACATTACCCACCGTGTCGGGAGATTACCTAAAAGTTGTGCATCGATGCTGACGGTAGAACACAAAAGTGTACAGCTTGCTACAAATAGGTACCTGCTTGCAAATAAATGATGTGTTAAAATTGCAACTAATTGATATAGGTTGTCTATTGTACAAATTGAGTGACAATAATTACCCCGACAACACACATACACACAAATACACAATACATACATACAAAAACCCTAACAATCCCTAATAAACTTCTATGCCCCCTGACCTGTCGATTACATAAAATTATATATTTATAAAATATATGTCTATATTCGAAAACCACAGTTTTATCATATGACAATTATTAAGTAGGTTTTTATAAATTATTTTTCCTACATAAACCAAAAAGATTATTTAAGTTCCGCACCGCTGAAACCTGACTAAAAAGCTATTATCTTGATACACTTAGTAAAAAATGAAAGATAATAAATATAAATTATAAGAAATATTTGATTGATAGCAGCTATAAATTTTGATAAGCTTTTATGAATAGGTCCCCAGCCATACCATCCGGCAGCATCGTTTTATGTATTTATATTATAAATTATAAAATGATGTTTATTTCACATTGTAAACATGAAATACCCTATTTTAAGCTTATAGTATGTAAATTATTAATGATTAATAAAATATTAAAATGGAAAATGGAGTGACAATAATAATATCTCTTTATTTCAAAGTAATGTGTCGCGGTTGACTGAGACTACCATATGCAACGGCTGATATACGCAAATGTAATATGGGTTGCATATATCACAGGGGGTCAAGTTACTAGTTTTCATTTAAGGTGGAAATACAGCGATGTCGCGGTCGAGTGAGACTGCGTATATGCAACGGCTGATATACGCAAATGTAACATGGGTTGCATATATTACAGGGGGTTAAGTTACCATTTTTCATTTAAGGTGGAAATACAGCGGTGTAGTAGATCGTGCTATTTCCGAACGAGGCAAAGCCGAGTCCGGAAAAAGTAGTAAAAGTTGAATAACTTTATGTTTTATGTATGGTGTTATCATTTCCAATGTCCCGATCATTGCAAGGATTGCGAAATCTGTAAATTTTTTTAATACTAAAAATCGCTCCTACATAAATATGATAACTAAAATATTTTGAGAAAATAATATGTGCGATTATGAATTTGGACACGTACGCTTACGCGAGTAAAGATATTCCATAATATCGTAATATTCTGGATATTAAACCGTCCATGAAATAAATATTCGTAATAATAAGGTCTGAATTTTGATAGGCCATCACCAACGTTAATATACGAATTTGTGTTCAATATTAATCATAATAATTACTTAATTCATGATCATAACGCTTAATATTTTTATGGGGACATAAATAATGTTTTTGCAATAACGGAGGAGACTGGATGTCCAATAAATTTATGACATGATATAAAACTTTAACGGTCTCTTTTACAAGTTACGGAATATTTAATATTGACATTGTTTCCTCTAGCTTTAAATATTATGTGCATACTATAAAACTGAATTTAATACATATTAATAATGTCTCATGTTATATTATAGGACTAGCTAAATTTATTCGGAGCCGGCGAGGCGTTGCCCGGGTGACTTGAATTAAATTCAACATCATCAACTAAAATATTAAAAAACCACTGTCTAAGGAATCAGTACTTCTACATCCAGATTCCTCGTCCAAGTCACCTCAAAGCAAACATCTTGACATGGCGTTGGCTTCTACCATATACCATGTAAAGTTTCTAGCTTGGTCTACTTATTTTGTGGTATTCACAACCTACCACCTCCCACTTCCTCAACGTGAAAAATATTATAAAAAAAATATGATGCCTTGGTTACTAGTGTATACACCGAATTACAAGTTTCTGTACTCTTACCAGCTTGCTTTATTTATTTTCCCCTATTTACCCCTAATATAACCCCCAACCCTTCAACGGAATAATCCCAAAATATAATCTAGTTCCTGATGTCAATATAATATATATATGCGTATACCAAATTTCAAGTGAATATCTCATTTTTTTTATCAACCCCTTTAACAATGGAGGGGTGGTAGGGTAATGGGAAATATTACAAAAAATTTTGAGGCACTGGCTTCTAGTACATACACCAAATTTCAAGTTTCTGTACCTTTACCAGCTTGCTTTACTTATTTCACCCTGTTTACCCCTATCTACCCTCCAACCCTTCACCGGATATGTTCAAAATACAATCCAGTTCCAGATCTCGTTATAATATATACGTGTACAAAATTTCAAGTCAATATCTTAAACCGTTCCGGAGAAAACGTGCGGATAAAGAAAAGTTACAGACAGACAGACAAACCGACACAGAGACAGAACATTTTTTTCGCTCAAATTTAAAGTCTCTGTTTCATAACATTCTAAATCTATTTCAAGAAAAAAAATGTTTGAAATTTTTTTTTAGGATTACTATATATCCAATCCACTACGTGGATGTGGAAGTAATTTTGTGATTTTTTTAAATTCTCAAAATTAAAATTTTTTAATGAAGTCGTACTTGCATGAATATAGCGCAGTAAAATCAGACTTCAGAGTGAAAATAGCTCGAATGTGAGGCTTTATTGTCGGAAAGAGTATAAGTGAAGTCAATACCCAAAGCAAAAATGTTAGAGACAACCTCAAATGAGTGTAACAAACGGTATCTTGCAAATATTTTTTGATAGTAAATTTAAAGGTTATTAAATATAAAATTATCTTTCATTTAATGACCAATTTCGTCTCAAGTAGATAGAAATTAACTAAGAGAATTAAAAAAAAATGCTTTCTTCAATCCTCTTCATAATGCAATTTTCTCGCGTGTTTTTCGTTATTTACTCGAACGCAATAAAAGAACTCAAATTCAAAATCTATAAAGTCTATTCATTTTCCTGAAACCTGGCTTTTCATTTATATTTCTACGTCAAAAATTGGCCAAGTTATGGCCAGTTTTGTAAAAAGAATGTTTGTGGTGTTTCCACTCTAGGCAGATTTGCTCTTTTGATAATGTAACGAAGTCGAAGTACTTGTTATTCTAAAGCACTTCTTTATATTTAAATAGCATTCTATCGTCCATCAAATTAAAATTTCAACAAATAAATAACAAAGTCTCAATAATTGAACGAGTATGCAAAACAGGCTATGATTGGTGGCGACGTCATCGGTTTTATCAGTGACTCAAATCACGTTTAAATAGTGGTAAATACAACATTTCATTCGTTTTATATACGTTTTACTTGTGATTAAATAAGTAATGCTTAATACGGAATTTGAAAAAGCTACTTCTGGAAAGTTACCTGCTAGAAAAGTGTTCTGGTGCTGTCACTGAAACTTTTCCAGGTACTTTTTTGGATGTATTTTTGCATCTTGGCACAAAATGCTACTTAGTTTTCATTATAAAATTGTAAGACTGCAAAATAACAAGTGAAAAAAACTACATTTTGATATGCTTTTTATTCAATTTGTGGGGATGATTCACATTTTCAGCAAAGGGTCGTAAGATGACTCAGTGCTTTGACATGTTTTGTTTTTCTTTTTTTTTTGCATTGACTAAAGTAAAAGCTAACTACATTTTGAAACACAGAAAGGGCATTCTATTTTTATTTAGTAAATGAAAATAAAGACATGAATGATGGTATTTTAAATATAACATTACATTATTTTTTGCTCCTATATCGCACGGAGAATTTATCAATTTGTAATATTTTTTTAAATAATTCTATGGAATGCATTTTCGTAAATAACTTGTTTATTTTAAGTTTTTCGAAAAAACTCTATTTCAGATTTTTTGTCCAAAAAGGTCCGTGCCTTATACTGGTTATAGAGATCGATCGACGGAATAGTTAATTTTCGTGTTTTATTAGGAAACTGTTCGGAATTTGTAGAATTTATAAAAAAAATCAAGTTTTCCAGGATTTGTAGATTCGCTTTTGTTTTGTCAAATTTCTCACAAACGTCAACTAATAGACCTAATCGAGCCCTACAATTTCCATTTTTGAAAATCAAAATCGGACCTTCGGTTCGGGAATTATTAATTTCTTTGAAAAATCATACTCGGCCCTGGAAAACATACTTGCGGTCAACGGATTCGGGCCGCCAGCAATAGGCTTGATTTGTGGCCGGGTACCTTTGATCCCACCAAGTCTCGTCGAAATCGATCAATATTCGGGACAGTTATCGTGCTTACTAGCCCGATTTCGAGAAAACCAGTTTTTTGCAAAAAAAATCAACTTTCATTTGTTTTTCGACATAGCCTCTGGTATACTTATTTGTAGAGCTTTTCCAGCGGCACCATTTCTTTTTTGAAATGTCTCGATCCGACTACCCGTTAGCGAGTTATTCAATTTCTCCTGAAAAATTCGAAACGTCTATATCGGGTACTTCCGGTTTCCGAACGGAGCCGAGCTTCCGGCGTTAAGGTTTTCTAAAGACCTCCTATTAACCACCCAAGTTTGATCGCAATCCGAAAACGGATTAGGGGGGCTGGGCGTGACAGACCGACAGACAGACAGACAGACAGACAGACAGACAGACAGACAGACAGACAGACAGACAGACAGACAGACAGACAGACAGACAGACAGACAGACCGACTGACCGACGGACGGAATTTTCTAAATTCGCTCTCGAATCGATAGATATGACTTTCACATCGATCCGACGTTTTTTTCGGGTTTCGATTTTTTTTCAAAATGTAGTACCAAGTGAAAAAAACTACATTTTGATATGCTTTTTATTCAATTTGTTGGGATGATTCACATTTTCAGGAGAGGGTCGCAAGATGACTCAGTGCCTTGACATGTTTTATTTTCTTTTTTTTTGCATTGACTAAAGTAAAAGCTAACTACATTTTGAAACACGGAAAGGGCATCTGTTCTATTTTTATTTAGTAAATGAAAATAAGGAACTGAATGATGATATTTTAAATATAACATTACATTATTTTTTTGCACCTCTATCGCACGGAGAATTTATCAGTTTGTAATATTTTTTTAAATAATTCTATGGAATGCATATTCGTAAATAACTCGTTTATTTTAAGTTTTTCGAAAAAACTCTATTTCATATTTTTTGTCTAGAAAGGTCCGTGCCTTATTCTGGTTATAGAGATCGATCGACGGAATAGTTAATTTTCGATTTTTATTAGGAAACTCTTCGAAATTTGTAGAATTCAACAAAAAAATCAAGTTTTCCAGGATTTGTAGATTAGCTTTTGTTTTCTCAAATTTCTCACAAACGTCAACTAATAGACCAAATCCAGCCCTACAATTGCCATTTTTGAAAATCAAAATCGGACCTTCGGTTCGGAAGTTATTAATTTCTTTGAAAAATCATACTCGGCCCTGGAAAACATACTTGCGGTCAACGGATTCGGGCCGCCAGCAATAGGCTTGATTTGTGGCCGGGTACCTTTGATCCCACCAAGTCTCATCGAAATCGATCAATATTCTGGACAGTTATCGTGCTTCCTAGCCCGATTTCGAGAAAACCAGTTTTTTGCAAAAAAAATCAATTTTCATTTGTTTCTCGACATAGCCTCTGGTATACTTATTTGTAGAGCTTTGCCAGCGGCACCATTTCTTTTTTGAAACGTCTCGATCCGACTACCCGTTATCGAGTTATTCAATTTCTCCCGAAAAACTCGAAACGTCTATATCGGGTACTTCCGGTTTCCGAACGGAGCCGAGCTTCCGGCGTTAAGGTTTTCTAAAGACCTCCTATTAACCACCCAAGTTTCATCGCAATCCGAAAACGGATTAAGGGGGCTGGGCGTGACGGACAGACCGACAGACAGACAGACAGACCGACAGACAGACCGACTGACCGACGGACGGAATTTTCTAAATTCGCTCTCGAATCGATAGATATGACTTTCACATCGATCCGACGTTTTTTTCGGGTTTCGACGGTGCACCGGAAAAATGCTAAACGTATACTACATTTTTTTTCAAAATGTAGTAACAAGTGTTTATCAATGACGTTTGTTTACTGACGATGCAACTGATGACGTCATGCGCGTGCAGTGAAATGATCTAGTGTTTTTGGAGGTAAAATTTCAATTCAGAATTAAAATGGCTTATTTTGAGGTATTATTCGACCGACTGTATTACTTTTATACTCAAAGAGAATATAAAATTTGTGAAAACACCTAATTCAGTTATTTACATTGCTTTCGACAAAACAAATGTTTCATAGATACTTCTTATAGCTCTTAAGAGAATCAAGAATCAAGTAGTAAATTATTTTCATTAAAAATAACTTCTAACCTAAGAATTAAAATTCAGACTTTATTATTATGATAACTTTATATCCTTTAAGAAATTTTTATGTGAGTCATTTTGCTTTGTATGGGTAGTCAGCTTTTCCGACATTTGGCAAAACAGAAGGTATCCATGTTAGAACATTTAAAAAAAGCTCTTTTTCAGTCAACAGATATTTATTTGTCACTAGATGAAAATAAATTTCTTTGTTGTTTCGTCTTTAAAGATTGTATTCGTAAAATAAAATCGATTAGTAGGGATGTCTAGTACCTCTTTCTAAGTAAACAGCAACTCTTCTACACTGATTTATTAGTGAATACAAGATTTGTCCATTAGGTACTTAATAAAGCTGGTGTATATACTTACAAGGAATGCATCTTTGGTTTTGATTTTTCTCTAAATTACTTTTCTTGGTGCCATGCCGGCAGGAGTGTGAGTGTGATTCTACCTTGATGGCAATCTGAAACAAGATATTTATTAAATTAGTGGATATTACGCCGTGTAGTCGTGAGGTCTTTCAATTATAATTGCATTTTAGTGTTATACAAATAGTGCAGAATTATCAGAATATACATAAATTGAGTCGATAAATTAGCAGGAAGTGGCATAGTTGTCAATGAAGCCCTACTCTAACGTTACTCTTTCTACATTTGAATGTTAATGGTACTGCTACTGGGTGTGTGGTTTGGTTCTCTTGGTTAAAGTTCCTTACAATCTTTTTAGTATAGAGCAATTACAATTACAATCATAGCCCTGTTCAACAACGATATACACATTTTTACATTTGAGCTGGTTTAGAGTAGCCATAACAATAACAATGCGTAGCAGGCGGTCGCTTGCTACGGTATATTTCCCTAATACCATTCTGACGTCAACCAGACCGACTATATTTACAGTAGTTTCTGTTCTGTCCTCGTTTAGAGTGCCGCCATACGTTCCCTATCCTTCTTGCTCTCATTGGTATTTGTCCATTCGTCTAAAAATTATATTCATATGACACATTCTGAAATTCTATAATAAATTCCCTTATTTCGAGCAGCTGCCGCTAGAGACCGCTTGGAGTATAACTTTGAACAAAGGTTTAAAAGTGAATTATTTATTATTTGTTTGCTTATATGTTTCTTTTAATGTTTCTTTGAACAAAGGGATTGAACGCGTTCATTTTATTTTTAAAACTTTATTGTGCCCATGTTTCTCACTGTCGGCGCAAAATACAAACGTGTCGTGATGAAATAAAAGTAGTTCTTTGTGTAAATAATAGAAGTGCGATGGTTTTTAATATATATGGGCGGATAGGTGAGGCCATTTGGAACATATTTAGCCTCAATCAGCCCCAAAGCGTTTCAGCTATTATAACTCATTTTTTTATGATTCTAAGAGCTAAAAATAATTTGTATCTGTATATTTAATGTATGTTAACGATGATAAGGAACAAACAAAATATGAGCTAATAAAGTTATTCAAATAACACAAAAAGAAAATAATTTATTTTATATTTCAGATTGAAAATCAATAATAATATATACCTACCTAATTACCATTTTATAATAACAAACGTTTTTTTTTGTTAAGGCAAACATTTTTTCACAACGTACTTTTTTACTTTCAGTTTTGCTCCTGGACAATGTTTTGCTGAAATATTTTGTTAATTAACTTTTTAAAAAGAAATTTATCGTATTTTTATAATAAAACCGATAAAATACAGCATATTTCTCTTTTTTTTTGGTTAACTCTGTAATCGTTGATTTAGAATCCAATATCGCAGTATATTTTTTATCTATGGACTAATGGAGTAAGTGATTATACCGCACAGCTGCTACTTGTGTAAAGTGGTTTAGAAAACATTTAAGGTGTTGTATATTTACTTGACTGATATGCTATACACATAAAGTTTACATTTACTTCTTACAGAGTTCGGCCGAAAGTTCTGATCTGGCATAAAAAAAACCATTGTGAACTATGACTATTAATTCGAATGTTTATTCTCACTATACTGATATTGAAATCGTTTTTACAAACACCAAAACATTGACCACTAAACATAAGACTAAAATTCTGGCCACTAGAAACTCAAAATGTAAATTTAGATGTAGAATATTTAATAAACGAAGAGAAGGAAGTTTCGCTACGTGTTTTTCAAGAATGTCGCGCAAATTTTTTATGGAATGAACTTGACATCAAACTATGATTACAGCACACATATTGAACCTCTACTAATTTAAAAAAATATCTTTGGCTCTGATTATGTAAAAAAATCACATTTTATTTTTCGCATTAGGACGATCTATGATGACATTCCGTTATTGTAGTTCTTTTATAACTGTGTTATTTCCTGGTGGACGTTTCGCGATCCATCCACTATTATCCTTGGCCTCAATTTGCCGCATGACACGTCTGATAGCATCATGCCTGCTGTCGCAGTTGCTCATTCTCCAATATATTTGGGTATAATTCTAATGTAACAAATGGAAACCTACAATTATTCTTTTACAATTTCGATGATAATGAGATTTCCAGTGTACATTCTGTATACAACGTTTTCTATTATAAACATAAACATAAATTTAAACGTATATGTAACCGTATTCGTAGCAACAATCCTAACCGTTATCGTAACCATAGTTTCGTACTATTGTTAAATAATTTATTTCAGACGAATTTTGCAAAAGAATCTTGAAAACCCCATATCGGTGTCTTCATTGCTTTTTAACATATTCTACCTAAAAATTTCCCTACTTTACATAATTAATATTAGTTATCAACAGTTTAGTTTGAATCATCTCCACTAGATGAAATTCCAGTCGAATGTTTTCGTGTTTGTGAAAACTATTTCTGTATCAATATCACATTAGGGGTTATAATCCCTTCAAGAATTGTCACTATACTATTAAGCGATCATTTTACATCATAATTTTCCCGTCCATAATATCCAGCACACATACAACAGCTCATCAAATTCCAACTGTGCAGAAGCCTTTTGCGATCCCAGCTCCAGTACAGGATATGTCCATCGAAAAAAAAACAACGACTTTGCTGGATTCCGTCGGCAGCAAGAGGATTTTGCTAGAAATAAAACAACTCGCGTTATATTGGCGAAAACAGCGATTGACAAAAACTGAAAATACCTCCAAGTTAGGGAGTTTTACCATTGTATTTCATGGATGTCACTAGTTAATAAAAAAAAATTGCAATCGAATAAATCTGAATTATATAGCTAAATTAGCTGTTAGTTAGGGCAAAATAGAAGGATCCGCTGGTTAAAAATAGAGTGAGATTTTGGTATTACTTGCAATCTGTGAAATAAAATGATTCTCACTAACTTAGAGATATATGCCGATTTTTATCGATCATGATTTTCGCGAATAATAATAATTAAAACTGATATGAACTAAACAAGAAATAAAGATTTAAGATGGACACTACAATTATAACAAATTGAAGTCGCTCTGTGTACATCCCAAGGAGTTTAAGACGCATTCGAGGGCATTAATGATTTATACTCAGTGTGTTATAGAAACTAATCGTCATGAAGCCATTACGGGGATATAATATGATTTAATAGCAACGAACTAAAACACGCAAAACTCTCGATTGAACACGCGATCTATAGTCTCAGGATGTTATGAATAATACATCGAGCAATTTCTTACGTAAAGTAATTTGACGCAATTCAGCGAAAAATTCATTTATCGAATTTGTTACGCTCGCTTCCACAAGTTACTAAGTTCCCTGAAAATTCCGTTCCTAAAATAGGGTTACGAGAAGTCACTGTTTCATTGAATATGTGACTAAAATAAAAAATATTTTTAGGGTTTCGAAACAGCAGAAAAATACAAAGAAAACTGTCTGAAAATATTAATTTCCAATTTGTTCTGATAACCTATATTCTGGTTATTCATTTTATGAGATTTGATAGAGTGGGAATGAAGGGGTAAAGGGGCGAGAATAATTTACTTTTGTCCTGCAATGTACATTCAACCAAAGGACCCCGCACGGAACATATGGAAATTGGCCCCCGGTTAAAGTGTTTGATACTCGGGGATATTATCCAAATATCGATGTTGATCAAAAGTCTCTATGGGGTCAAGGTTGGAAATTGGATGGTTTTCCAGATATCGGGGGTGTAAAGGGGGATGCTCATTTCTTATGGGAAGTGGCCCCCGCTCCAGTAAAATTCGTTGGAATCGATATATGTCATTCCTCTCGACCTCCTGATCAAAAATTCTCAGGGGCACAAGTATGGAAAATAAACAGTTTTCTAGATATGGGAGGTGCAAAGGGCGGTGCTCATTTTCTATAGGAAGTGACCGCCAGTGAATTTACTGGAATCGACATATGTTGTTCCTCTCGATCTCCTGATCAAAAGTTCTCATAGACACAAGGTCGGTAAATGCACAATTTTTTCGATATCGGGGGTTCAAAGTCGACTTTGCAACCCCCGATATCTGGAAAACTGTGCATGTACCGGCCTTGTGCCCATGAGAAATTTTGATCAGGAGGTCGAGAGGAACAACATATGTCGATTCCAGTGAATTTCACCGGGGGTCACTTCCTATAAAGGAAATGAGCGCCCCGCTTTGCACCCCCCATATCTAGAAAACTGTCCACTTTTCAAACTTGTGCCCCTGAGAATTTTTATCGGGTCAAGAGGAATAACATTAGTCGATTCCAGCGAATTTTACTGGAGCGGGGGCCACTTCCCACAAGAAATCAGCATCCCCCTTTACACCCCCGATATCTGAAAAACCGTCCAATTTCCGACCTTGAGCCCATAGAGACTTTTGATCAACATCGATATTTGGATAATATCCCCGAGTATCAAACACTTTAACCGGGGGCCAATTTCCATATGTTCCGTGTGGGGTCCTTTGAAGCAAAAAGTAGAAAAATATATTTTTTTTACCAATTTTTTAAATTTTAATTCGATATAGGAGTAGATTTAACCCTCTATGATGACCCCCAGTCCATATATTTGGTATAAATTAACCATCTTTGCAAATTGATTTAAAAAAGAAGGGATTCCATAGGATCTTTTTTTATTTGTATTAAAATTATCGCGAAAAACCTTCTAACAGGGGTGTTTCTTGCGTTTCTGATTTTCGTAATCAGTGACTAACTAATTTAGTTGAAGGAACTGCCGATTGTTGATTTAGAATTTTATAGTCCTTGGGTTCATGGATTTAGGTTTTGCATAATTTTGATGACTAAGTTATTGGGTTTTGATCACAAAGTTTACGGGTTCATGGTTTACTATTCAAGACTTTCGATTTAAGGTTCAAACTCAAAGAGCCATCGCCTTAAAAGCTTTTATAAATATTTAAATTTATTTATCTTTAAAACGCCACAACTTCGATACGAAAAATTGTAGATTGGCAATCAAAAACTGATATTGAAGCGTAAAGGTAATAATAGACGATGCAATCAACGGAACATTTTTTTGTTTCTTCTACATAACCTCTATAGCTAAAAAGGCCATTTTTTGTCATTTAACCTCAAATACTGTAACGGGTCATTTTTTATCCACTCAATGATAAGAGTAATTTAACTAAAATACTGCTTTTATTTAATATTTTGTTCTAAAAGTACCTTAAGCCTACCCTGCTAGTACGCTAGAAATCCATACGAATGAATAAATAGATCAATCGCGCGTAGAACAATGGTCATTTTATAAATAATCAATCAAAAACGATCCTGCCAAAAAGCACCAGCACGGGGTAATCGCGTAAGAAACAGGTATTCAAGGTAGAAACTTCGATCTAAACGTTGGTTATCGAGAATTTGTCGCCATGATTTAAAAAATCTATAACTGCGATCGTCCAACCTACCTGATCTAGTAAATTGATACCCAGAAATAATATTATCAATAGTTATACAGTGAAGTAGTGTAGTTCCAAATTACAGAAGAATTAAACTGTAAGTACGCTATAAACTTTCTACTTCGTTTTCTTGCATTTTAAATGGCCGACGCCATAAACAACGTTTGCTAACGTATTTCGTTAGTCATGATCTTGTAGTCCCTGGATGTTTGGTAACCAGAATTTACACCTCAACGTATCCTCAACTAAATTTCATTCATGGTGTGCGAAAATATATGTTAGTTCGACATCTAACATGTCGATTATGAACTTGTCGGTTTCCATTTGTAATTAGTTTATAGATTTTGATATTGTTGTAAAAATTGTTATCATTTAACTCTTGTTTCTATAACAGTAAAACATTTACTTTACGCGAAACTGGTCAGATGCGAATGTTTCAGTATATATTTTGCATTTCCATCTAATAATCTTGTTTGTACTTATATGTATTTATTGTTTTTGCTATATTGCTTTTTTTGTATATTAAACGAAAGTGTTTTTGTTCAATCACCCCTGAAAGTCTCATGTGACTAAGCATGAGTAATTTGTATTTGTTTGTTTTATTTATTATTAATTTAAGATATAATTAGTTACCAATTTTTTTTGTTTTTCTCACAGAGAGGCTTAAAATCTTTTAAGTTTCACTACCTCAAAATTATGACGTGATGGGTAAATTCTAATCCAAGATTCGAATTCTTCGCGAAACATTACTTTAGAAACACCTTCTATTTTTTAAACAGCTGAACCTTGCAGATCTGTGTAATTAAAAAAACAAAAATGAGTGAGAATACATTTGTGTTTCATTAAAAAAAAATGATCATTAAAATCAGTCAAGTGGGAGCTGCTGCCAAATTAAGAGAAAAATACACTTTATGTTTTGAAAATATAGATTATTCGGATGTGGAAATTCCTCTTCTGAAATCATTTCATCTTGAAAAATTTAGGTTTGAAACAGATTGTCAACTGGTCAATGGATGATAGTACTCTTAAACAAAATTTACTTATTGACTGTGCAAGCACAGTTAGTTCGAACCCAGGGGTTTCGGGTTCTAATCGCAGTCGTAGCACTGGAATTTCTTCGGAAATAGAAATTAATTCTGGTATACTCTGATATTAGGTGTGTTTCTCTTGCCTCCAAATGTGTAGCCCATTCCCCACAAAGTCAATTCAGGGGTTCAGGCTGGTTGTATTAACTGTGGGGTTATTCCATTAGTGCTAGAGATTCTAATAGACTTCGATACTAATGCAATTTGTGTTTCAACTGTTATTTATTGAAAACATTTTTCTATAAAATATCACAATTTTCAGCTATTTAACAAATACAAAATCTATCAAAATCCTCGTTGGAAATTAAACTTTTGGAGAAATTCCGTGAAAAACTTTGTTTCAATATTGATTAATTTATTCATAATTTAACATCTTACAGTATACATAAACATACATGAGGCACAGTTTCGGGGTAGTCGATGCTTTTCAAACTATCTCATTTGGAAGTTCGTAACTACCTCTGTAGTTGAAAGGAGGTGCCGCCGCAGGGTACATTTGAACGATGTGTGCTGATGCTGAATGAAAATCAATAACAAAACTATCAGAACCGCACATCGGATTTATCATGACAAATCACCGAGTTTCTTACACCGTAGAATAAATGGCGATAGATGATTAATTATCGAACTTCCAATAATTATAATTAATTTGTACTCAATATAAGGCAAAAAATTTGAATTAATGGAAGTGCCAGGAACAAGAAATATATGGTCAAATACTATGAATATAAATAATTAAAAGGAAAAACACAATTTTAATTTTGTCATTAGTTATTTATGTAATAAACATGTAATGTTACCATTTTTTCACGACTGGTAATTTTGTCTATTTTTGGATTCCAATGGAGAAAAAGACACATACATACGAATTGCGTACAGTATTTTTATTACTACCGAAATGGTTACCAAAATTACATTTTAATTTAAAATATATACCGGGTGAGTCACGAATTGCGCTCGCCCCGATATTTCCTAAAATATTTGAAATAGAAAATTGAAATTTGGAGGCCTTATTACACGACTAAAATGCCATCTTTTCAATAAAAAATCAAGTTTGGTGCACATCCGGTTTGACCGGAAATGTCCACAACTTTCGATTTTTAAATGGAACACCCTATATATTTTTACATTTTTGGAATCTAGAGGAAATTTTGAATACAATACATCCATTTTGGTCACTTTTTGATAAACATTACAAATTTTATTAAAAAATCTATTTCTGAATCCAGAGTGCTGTGGTGCCCAAAATATATTTTAGTTTGTGTGCTACGTTACTATAAAAATAAAAAGAGCAATATGATTGCATTGCTTAATTCTCTAGAGGCGTTTAAAATTTTTAAATGTGATTTTTGCCCACTAACTCGGTTTTTTTTTAAATGGGAATTTAATCGTTCACCAACATTTTTAAATACCTCATTTTCATACGAATCTAATGATACCAAAATTTTGAAAATCCGCTCAGAAATATTTGAGATTTCAGCCAAAGTACAATGCAACCAAGCTTTTAGAAACATGCGGCTAATAGATAATAGATTAGTGGGCTTTGGAAACTAAAATGGCACATTTCTGTGTAAATCTGGTAACCTAATAACATTGGAAAAATCATAGTAGCCATTGAATGTAATAAAACAATATCAGCTGTCAGACAGATACAAAATAAAGCGTTGCGGAAATCTCTTTGAGTAAAAATTAAAGAAAATTAATAATTTTAGTAGAAATGAAAAGGTCGATATGTTACTGATATATGGAGAGCGTCTCAAAAATTCAACTGCAGCTGCAGAACTGTACCATCAACGATATCCCAACAGACGTCATCCAAGCAGACACTTGTTTGCCAGAGTGGAACAAGAATTAAGAAACGAACCCAATCAACAAGATGACCATCAAACATTTATTGTAAGTGAGGACAAAGAAATTGATGTATTAGGATTTGTGATGGTACACCCAACAACATCAACAAGGGAATTGTCAATGGAATGCGACATTAGTCAGTCTTCGGTTTGCAGAATTTTAAAGAAACATAAGTTTCGGTCTTATAAATACCAAATACACCAACATATTTATGGAGATGATAACGACAGGAGGCTAGTATATTGCAACTGGTTCTTAAATGCAGTACAACAAAACCCATGTTTTCCTTTTCATATTATCATATTCAGATGAAAGTAGATTTACGAACCAAGGTATGTTTAACAGAAATAATACTAGGTACTGGGCTCAATAAAATCCGAGGTTGGTAGGGCGGGGGAATATTCAGGAAAGATTTGGGTTTAACTGTTGGCATGGAGTACTTGGAGATCGAATAATTGGACCCATATTTTTTTATGGAACACTTACTGGCGAACGATATTTATTCTTTTTACAAAACCAGACAGCAGAATTTCTTGATTTACTTCCTCTTGCCTATTCACAAAATCTGTTTTTCCAACAAGATGGTGCTCCCCCACATAATTCCAGAAGAGTGATGGAATATTTAAACAACTTGCATGGTGAACGCCTTATCGCAAATCAAGGTCATATCAGGTGGCCTCCTAGGTCACCTGACTTAACACCCCTCGACTATTATGTATGGGGCACTCTCAATTATAAAGTTTATAAAACTTCTTCAAATACCCGTGAAGAGCTGCAAAATAAAGTTGTTCGGGCTCTTAATGAAATAACGCCGGCTGAATTGCGTAGAGCCATTCAAGCAACTGTACGCAGAGCCGAATTGTGTATAGAAAAAAATGGTGGACATTTTGAACAATATCAATAAATGTCAATTTATGGTTTAATTATATTAATTATTTTAAAGATACCTACTGTTACCTAGTTTAAGTTTAATTGTTCAAACGGAATTGATTTTTATTTATTTATAGGCCCGATATTTATGTTCATTTAAATAAAACTCTGAAAACCGAACTGATGTCGCATTCTATTGCAAATGTCGTTGTGGATGTAATTGTGTTTACCTCCACATACCTATGCTAAACTTAATTGTAACGTTCTTTGCGCTCACAATTATTAAATGTTTGATAGCTCAAGATTGCCTATAACTACACGAGTCTGTCTGACAGCTGATATTGTTTTATTACATTCAATGGCTACTATGATTTTTCCAATGTTATTAGGTTACCAGATTTACACAGAAATGTGCCATTTTAGTTTCCAAAGCACACTAATCTATTATCTATTAGCCGCATGTTTCTAAAAGCTTGGTTGCATTGTATTTTGGCTGAAATCTCAAATATTTCTGAGCGGATTTTCAAAATTTTGGTATCATTAGATTCGTATGAAAATGAGGTATTTAAAAATGTTGGTGAATGATTAAATTCCCATTTAAAAAAACCGAGTTAGTGGGTAAAAATCACATTTAAAAATTTTAAACGCCTCTAGAGAATTAAGTAATGCAATCATATTGCTCTTTTTATTCTTATAGTAACGTAGCACACAAACTAAAATATATTTTGGGCACCACAGCATTCTGGATTCAGAAATAGATTTTTTAATAAAATTTTTAATGTTTATCAAAAAGTGACCAAAATGGATGTATTGTATTCAAAATTTCCTCTAGATTCCAAAAATGTAAAAATATATAGGGTGTTCCATTTAAAAATCGAAGGTTGTGGGCATTTCCGGTCAAACCGGATGTACACCAAACTTGATTTTTTATTGAAAAGATGGCATTTTAGTCGTGTAATAAGGCCTCCAAATTTCAATTTTCTATTCCAAATATTTTAGGAAATATCGGGGC